>JAVJIF010004785.1:0-231921 GCA_038442645.1 Agave tequilana
TCTTTAGATTTCTTAAATTTTATATTATTTATTTAGTTAATATTTTAATAATATTTTACTATTTATACTAATATTTTATTAATATTATTGTTATAAATAAAATATTAAGATTATTAATTTTTTATCTCAAATTTATTAATACAATTTAATTTGCAATAGTAGATTTAATTTAATAGTATTTATAATATTTTAAATCACTGCTACAATAATTTTGTGGTCAACTTTTTCCACTTACACTTTTACATGACCAACCAAACACCGTAAAACACAATATACTTTACCATTTACACTTTCACTTTATTAACCAAACACCGTAAACACAATATACTTTTCCATTTATACTTCACTTTATCAACTAACACCGTAAAACACAATATATTTTCTCTGCTACAGTTCATTTTTTTCCATTCTCATTTTACGACTTACAACTTGCGACGTTTTGCAACGAAACAAAACAGGCCCTATATGTACAATCATTTGAATGCTTAATATTTTTGTACCTAATAATGCATGATGATGAACACAACAAAGTCACCAGTGCGGGCAGGAAGAAAGTTTGTAAAATGTACGTTAAAAGAGGAGGAAAAAAAGTCTGTAAATGACGCAAAGTAAGGCAACTTGCATGGGTTACTTGAAATTTACTAAATTTTGAGCATCTGGCTTCAAACGGCAAACCCCACAATATTCGTCCTTCCTAAATTTACTGCACTATCAAATATGAAATATCAATTCCTAAATTCACTGCACTATCAACGTTCAACAGTCCGGATCCTACCCGAATGCACTAATCCGATGTTTTCCCTGCACACGCGCGTAGGACGCGCGCCCAACACAAAGGTCGCGACGCACGTGACCCCCCCACTGTTCAAGGCCCATCACATCGTCCCGAGAAATACGCCTGTCCACATGCCAACTGAACAAGACTGCCACCCGGGCCAAGCTTTCCCGGATATCCCTACTGTCAGTTTTAACTTTTTAAGCGCCAATTCTGAATCTTCAATTATTTTTTTAATTTCATTTCTCAAATCTGAATTATTTAGGGGTTTTACCAAAACGGCCCTGTTACCGGTTGAGCCAATCGTCCACATGACCAAATGTTCCGAAAACGCCCCCGTCCCCGTGTCGTCACGTTCTTCGCCCCGTGGTGGGCCCCACGTTCTCCCCACAGTCCCGCCTTCGGCCCTTCCCCTTTCCAAAAAATACTTGCCAACCCGGTCAGCACTCAGTTTCACTAACACGTGGACCCACTTACAGGTGGGAACCACTTACAGGTGGGACCCACCAATTACAAGTTGGGACATTTTGGTGAACTTAAATCATGTTTCTAATTTCTTCTAAGTGCGATTCAAAATCCGACCCTTTTCCCTCCGATTCCGCCCCTTCGCCCCCCATTTCTGCCGCCTCTCGTCTCTACCCCATCCAGCCATCCTTAAAAACCCCTCAAACCCTCACCCAATCTCTCACTCACTTTCTCTTTCTAAATTCACCCTCTCTCTCTCTCTCTCTCTCTCTCTCTCTCTCTCTCTCTCTCTCTCTCTCTCTCTCTCCTCTCGCGCTCTCTCTCGCCCCCCCCCCCCCCCCCCCCCCCGGCGGCGCCTCGCCATGAACCGACGCATCCGAAACCCTAACGGATCCGAGTCAAGCCCAAATTCGACCGCTTCCTCAGCCCGGCGCCCTCGCCCGGATCCGAGACTCAAAGATCAGCGCCCGGTCGCCGTCGAGAACGCCGTCAAGGTTCAGATCCTTTCTCCTCCTCCTTCTCCCGCCCGATCCAATCCACCGCCGATGGATCTCCTTGCTTCGCCGGCAGGATCTACGGCCCTAGGTTATTCAACCGGAGAAGCTTATTGCCTCAAAGCGGATCTTTTTTGTGCCGTCCAGCCCTGATCCGTTTATCGGAATTGGTCTTGATGTTTTGGCGTGGATTTGCTTCTAGCCCATCGAACCTGTAAATTTTTAGCGTTTGTAGATAGATTTGAAGGTGACAATAAAAAGCAAAGGATGGCATTGTTGTTCTGGTGTTTGTGCTCAGTGATCAGCATTATTTTGAGAAAATTGTGAATTTGGTGAAATTTGTTGCCTGCTGTTCAGTTCATAGTATGAATTTGAAGCAGACAATGTAAAAGAATGATTTTTGGGTTGAGACCGCTGTACAATTTGAGGAAATTTTAGGGTTTTAGTGAAAATTTTTGTGAGATTATAAAATTCATTAATTATCTTTTCTTGAATGTAGGACTGATGCTCATTTTATGAAGGAGTCTAGTTACTTTAATGGAGTTATAGTTGTTTTTATTCTTTGTTTTGATCTCAAATTATTTTCTAATTGACAGTTTCCATCTACGATGATTGTCTGCTTTCTTTAAATTAGTGCAATTGCTTGTTTTTATGTAGATGTCATGTAAGATATTTGAAGGATAGATGTAAAAGCATGGATTTTGCTTTGAGATCACTAAACTGTTTGTGTTTTTTTTTTTGTGCAAAGTTCTGGTAGTTTGTCACGATTCCTTTTTTTTCCTTTTACTTGCATTTAAAGTGTGATTCTCATATTTTACAGGAAGACTTGTTACTTTCTTAGAGTTCTGTAATCATGGCTCATTCTATTGACTGTTTTGCATGGTCTTAATTTCTGCCTAATTGCCTGGTGCTTTTTGTAGCTACCATAGTGGTACATGGTACATGCCTGTATTATACGATAAAGACTACTACTTTGTAACCATCAATGTGTTTTTACTAGCTTCCATGGCTAAAATTTCCATTCTAAGGCATAAGGGTTAATGGGTTGTGTGTTCTTAGCTTGTTTGAGTGAGTTAAATTGGTTAATTCTTCAGATCATTGAAACTTCACCTTGGATGAATTGCATTAACATGCATGGATTTTTGTTTTTGTTACACACTTCACCAGGTTTGGTAATAAATGTATTGTGTTTAGAATATTGATCTTTGGCTTTATAATGATCTTATGTTTATGTATGACACTAGAGACATTAACTGACTAGCTAGACAATTTATTAGGCTTGGAATCTTGATATCTAGTTTGATTAGAAAACACCATTAGGATCTAGCTCTGAACTCTAAGCAAGCTTCTTTATGCTTTCTTGCTTGTTCAATCAGCTCTGCATTTGTCATCAGGAAACTTATGCAACTGATTTTTTTTTTCCCCTTTTGAAGCGAATGAAATAAATCAAATGATGGATTTGGGTTGTTCTTATGAGATATTCAATGTTTGCTTTAAAACGTCAGAATGCTGAAGCTCAGGTGTTCTTTCTATTAGCAGTCTTTCAAATTCCCAATTCACCAGTGTTAATTAAAGTGGTAGATTTTTTTCTCTGATAGGGGGTTAAATTTGTAATATATCCACACCACTGGATTTACTAATAAATGCTCAGGTATGTGAGAATGTTGATTCTTTGCTGTCATACTGAACTTCCAAAATGGATCAATTCATGTCTTTGTTTGACAGAAATTTGAATGCAGAACTTTACTACAGTTTTGTACTCAGGTCTTATGAACAAGTTTTAAGAATTTAGACAGCTCTATCAAGCTGGGCTTGGGAATGCTTTAATTATTGTTTGCTCCTCAGTTTAGGCCATCTACTTACTGTTACAAGGGGCATATCTTCAGTTTAGGCGTCCTAATCACTTTCTTCTGCATTGAACGAAGTGATGTTCATATTTCTGGAGAAGGGATTTCTTTCTTGAGTTCAGTACTTATGTCTAATTCTTTTGATTGTTTGGTTGATTCTTGCCTAATTGTGTGGTGTTGTAGTTGATATCTCAAACTGTTCATTTTCAGTTTATTTAATACATGAACGGGCTCAGATAAACTATCTGTGTTTGAAGTTCAGTAGAAAAAGACCGACCATTTTGTAAACTCCATTTAGCTTCTGTTGTGTCCTAGCTTGCATGAGCAAAGTTTCCATTCTGAAGCATAAGAATTTAGTTGGTTGTAAATTCTGAACCTCTAATTAAATTTGGTTGATTCTTGTTTTATTTGAGATCATTGAAACCTCACCCCTGGATAACTTGCAAGTTGCAACACAGGAGTGTAGTTTTGTTCTTTATCATATACTTCATTAGGTTTAATAATGAATGCTTATGTGTTAAGAATATTGCTCTTCTGCTTTTATATGATATTCTGGTTTTATACTACAATACCAGTATAATTACTTGATTTTTTCCATCTATGATTGTTCTCTGCTTTCTGTAAATTGGTGAAATTGATTGTTTCATCTTGAACTCATATAAAGTTTGAAGTATAAATATAAAAAGAATGATTTTTTATGAGAGAACTGATTATTTGCTTTACAGGGCATCGTTGCTGAATCTCGGTTGTGACGTTTGTTATCAATTCTTCTGTGAAGTCACTGAAATTCTATTTGCTAATGGTAATCATACTTTATAGCCCTTCAAGACGGGTTATAGGTTTATGACATCTACAACAATGGATCTACTAGTAAAATTCTTCTATGTGTGAGAATGTTGATTCTATGCTGTCATACCATAAGTTGCAAAATGAATGTACAAAAATTCACTCTGGTGATTTTGTACTTGAGCTCACCAACAAGTTATAAGTATTTACACAGGTCTGTCAAGCAGGGCTACTAGTAAAATTCTTCTATGTGTGAGAATGTTGATTCTATGCTGTCATACCATAAGTTGCAAAATGAATGTACAAAAATTCACTCTGGTGATTTTGTACTTGAGCTCACCAACAAGTTATAAGTTTTTACACAGGTCTGTCAAGCAGGGCTTTGGAACAAGTTAATTATTGGTTGCTTTTAAGTTTGATGAATGTCTTGTCAGTTCTTGCCAATTTTGGTCGTTTACAATGATAAGGGTGCACACACGCACATCTCCATTAATACACTTTTTTATCCACATCAATTCCATTTTACTAAATCTTGATCTTTATTGTCACTGTTTTGTTTCTCTTTAAGGAGCTGCCAGCTAGAAGTGCTTCTTATGTAACTTTCGTCTGCATTCAAATGAAGTGATGCTCATATTGTGGAGAAAGTAATTCCTTTTTTAGAGTTTTTAATTATGTCCAAATCTTTTGATTGTTTGTATGGGTCTTAATTCTTGCCTGATTGTGCGGTTCTCGCAGCTGCTGTCTCAAGTTGTTCATTTTGAGCTTATTTAATTTGGCTGAGATTCCCAGTGAGCTTATTTTTATGTTTTTCTTTTGAAATTGTTTTGCTGAGTTAAATCTAGTTAATTCTTGTTTTATTTAAGATCACTGAAACCTGACCCCGGATAAACTTGCAATTAAGACCAGCAGTTTTGTTCTTTATTATACTCATTAGGTGTAAATTCTCATGTGTTTTTAGGAATATTGCTCACTGGCTTTATGGAAGATCTTCTAGTTGTGAACTACAGTACGGATAAAGTTATTTGACTAGCCAAGATTACTTTGCTAGGCTTAGTATAATGGTTTGATTAGTAAGAAAAACTAGGATCCAATTCACAGATTACTTTATTAGGCTTAGATTAATCATAAGGTCTGGTTTGATTAGGAGAAACTGAGGTCTAGATGTGAACTGTAAGCAAGCTTCTTCTTTATCTGTTTTTGATTTTTCATTTAGCTTTGCAGCTTAGTAACCAAGAAGCTTATGCCACTGAACTTTCTAGTTAGAAGCAATAATGGATTTCTGTTGTCCTCGTGAGATAACTAAATTCATTTGCTTTAAAGTGTCATATTGCTGAATCATGGGTCTGATATACGCGATTGTTCTTCTACCCCTATTTGCAGTCATTGAAATTCCTAATTGTACCTGTATTTTCACATTTTTGTTTTGAAGGTGGTTGTATTTGTAACGTCTACAACATTGGAGTTGCTATTAAATGCTTATACATGTGGAAAAAAAAATGTGATTATTTGCTTTCATGCCATAATTTACTAAATGGTATCACTTGATGTCTTGGATATACGATAGTGTACTAGTGTGGCTTTGCTTAAGGCTTGCCAACAAGTTTCAACTAGGACTTTATAATGCTTTAGTTGTTGCCTGCTCTTCAGTTAATAAAATGTTCGCTTTGTTTGTCTTGCCAATTTAGGCCTTCCATAAGGGCATATCTTGACTGATACATCCTTCCGAACTCTTTATAGTCATTGTTTTGTTTTTCCTTTGAGCAGTTGGCAATTCATGGAGCAGAATGCTTCTTTTGTCCTAACTCCTAATTCCTTCCTTCTGCAGCTGATTAACCTTTATTCTCTTAATGTGGATATACATGTAATTTTTCATGTTGGATGGTTGGCTCAAATCAGTGAAATATTTGGTATTCTGTTTTGAAATATTATTTTGTCTAATGATAGAAGGGGTCTATGTCTCCAGTTATCCATTTAAAACAAAGAGATTCTTTTATATTCATGGTTGCTTCTGCTTATGATCTATGGGGCATGTAGTTGGAATTTAGTGAAAAGTTCTCAATGTTAATCTGATGAGAGAATCTTAAGAATTCATATAGAATGGATCCTTCAGCTATATCTATTTCCTGGTGTTCTACTGGTTTAACATCTTATAATTTAGACCGATCTTCTTTGGTTTTTTTCTTTTTTCTTTTTTGAGAGAAGACCGATCTTCTTTGTGTTTCATTAGTAATTTTACTTGATTGTTCTCTCCTAGGGTTGCAGCTCGTCAAGATTGGATTTCTATGAATTCTCTGTTATCTTTCAATTACAGATGTTAATACTCTATAATTGTCCTTTAACTGCACATAAGCCATCAGTTGCTTTAACTATAGTGCTCTCATTATGATGAACTGTGTTCTTGTAGTAGAATCAGGTGCCATGATCTAGTTTAAGCAAACTTTTATTCATTATTGGTTGTCTACTTTACAGCCTGTTTGGTTGTCGTAATTGACCGTAAGTCGTAATTCGTAAGCGGTAAACTCTTTTACGATTGTAATGAGTTACATGTAAATAAGTTTTACGGTATTTGGTTGGTAATGTAAATTGAAAGTGAGAAAGTGTATTGTCTTTTACAGTATTTGGTTGTCGTAATGTATAAGTCGTAAGAGAAAAAATTGATCACAATATTAATTGTATGGAGATTTAAAAATATAAAAAAATGCCAATAAATAATAAAATAGTAAATATTAATAATATAATTATTTAATAAATTAAGGAATAAAAAATTAAAATAAATATATTTAAAATATAATATAACAAAAAATAATTAAAAAATTAAAAATATTAAGTATTAAATATTAAATAATTATGTATTAAATAAATAAATATAATTAAATAAAAAATACTTAAAATGCAAATAAAAATAATAAAAAGTTCCAATAAGCACTAAGAATAAATATATTAAACATATAACATATAAATGTTAAATAAATTAAAATATAACATATTAAATATTAAATAATAGTAAATATAAAAAAATATTAAAATAAATATATTAAATATTAAATGAATAAAAAATATTAAATTTGAAAGTACATCTAGGGGGGGTGAATAGGTGTAAGGCTAATCTATGACAAATAATGCGGAATTTAAAAACTAAATTGCAACACACTTAGTGTAACAAAGAGTGTAGTCGAATTCCCGGGAAGGGCTCTGAACTAACTCCTCTTAATTCCTTTGAATAATAGTTGAGGTGCTATATGAAGCTCTCTTGGTTAACACAAGTATGACACACACAACGAACCAAACATGTATATGATATGAACAATATGAATCAATGCACAATGTTAAAGAGAGAGAGAGTTAGAGAAAGTGGATCAAATGCAACACAAAGATATGTTTCGAGATTCGAGCACCCAGCTCTACGTCCCCTCCTTCACACAGAAGGATTTTCACTAACTCGTCCACCAGGACTTCCCACACAGGGAACCTCCATAAGGATTTGGGTAAATACAACCGGGAGTACACAACTCCTCTCTCAACCAAATACAACCTCTCACTAGAGGCAAGGCACAACACAAAATCACCTCTATACTTAGAGGGTAGGCACTTAGCCAAACAACCACAATCACCTCACATTTGAGGGATTCCAACACAACCTCCACGATCACCTCTACACAAGAGGGATACCAATATTATCACCTCTCACTAGAGGGATATCACAATAAATGAAAGGTTTACAACTTGATGATCTCAAAGACCACAAACAACTCTTTCTCACAAAACAATGATCCTATAGATATGATAGATAGATAAGCTCAAGTGTGAGAAACAAAGAGTTTGAAAATCAAAAACTCAAAAAAAATACTTGAGAAAACTTCTAGGATATAATAGAAATGAGATAAAAAACTAATCCCAAAGACTTTTCCTTCTCTTGATTTTCCAACCCTTTAAACAAATATAGATAAAATCTTTTAGCTCTAAAAACTCTTTTAAAACTTGTATTAAAACACTCGTAAAGGTGAGAAATTTAGCTCTTGAAAAACTTGTTCAAAACAAACTCAAATGGGGGGTATTTATAGCCCGATAAAATTCTGTTCGTTGGCAGCTGGAAAGGGCTGAAATGCCCTTCGGTCGACCGGGCGGTCGACCGGCCAACGGTCATATTTTTGACCGTTGATCCCACCGATCGACCGGCTCGGTCGATCGAGACTGGATACTGAGAGCAGAGCTCTCTACGGGTCGATCGACCCGATCGACCGGGGCCATTTCCAGAGAGCAGAGCTCTCTGGACGGTCGACCGGCCCACCAGCTCAAGCTGGCGTGCACGCTTGTGCACGTCGGTCGACCACATCGGTCGACCGACTTCTGCTACGGTCGACCGGTCCGGGTCGAACGGCAGACAGCCAGTCCAGCCATTATAGGACTTAAAAACTTGGGTCTTTATCTTTAATTAAATCTCATAAAAACACATAAATTCTACAAAAATCAGTTCTTATATTATCTTTGAAATACAAATATGTGTGTCAAAGATTCAACACATATTACAAACAATTTGAACCATTTTTGTGAGATAGAAATTTGCCTTGAACCAAAATTCGTATTTTTCAAAACTCGAATTTTGAAATGGAAATTCGTTTTCTCAAAAACTTATATAAATACAAAAACATGATATTTAAACAACTTTGAAACATATTGTATATGGATAGAATCTAAATACATGAAAGATATTATATCTATGTTTTTGACTTTAAATCCAAAAATAAGTTTTGTTTAAATACAAAACTCCAAACTCATGAATAGCCTATCAAAATAAGTTTTTCTAAATAGATGAAGCATAAATGTATATAGATCAAATCTAAAATACATTAAACCATGTAAACTTGTTTTGATTCTATCTATTCATGAAAACCCCAGATCGGTTAAACCGAAAACCAAAACATGAAACTTGTATGTGTATTGTGAACTTGAGCATATCACACTATCTAATCTTTACACAAGATCTAAACAAAATCTTAAACTAAACAAACCGATGTCTTCTTGTAGAACGCCGTCTCCAAGTCAACTCGATCCAAACGTGATCCACCGAGCGTGACTCTAACCGAGTGCTAGATGTGATGACGCTCGAGCTCTTGAATCACAATGTGAAAGCTCCAAAAACACTTTGTTGAAGCTAATCACCTACTAATATCTTGATCAAATATATGAAACTAAATATCACAAGATTATTAGTAAACTATAACTACATGAGTTAATCATCATCAAAACTAGAGTGAAGGGCCTCTGGGCCAACAAATTATTAATAAAAATTTTAATCTAATAATTATATTAATCTAATAATTAAAAAATCTCATAATATAAAAAGATTAATTTAATAAAAAATGTTAATCTAATTACAATTAACTGTCTACAATACAGATTTGTATTACCACAAAATTAACTGTTTGTAATGCAAGTGGGTTGTAAGTGAGATTTACATGATCACAAAATTAACTGTTTGTATTGCAAATGGATGGTTAGTGAGATGCACGTGCGTTTTATGACTTACGACGAAACAAATACCATAAGTCGTAAAATGTCATATGTCACCTTTTACGACAAAAAAAAACAAGCCAAATGCAAGGCTGAGTGAAAAGGGGTTTATCCGCGGTATTTTAGAGAAACAAATGAAGTTAGAACAGGAGCTGAGGAAACAAGATCATACATCATTTCCTTAGTTTCTAACAAATTCAGGTTCCACTCAAAGTTGCTACTATTTCGATGAACTCTCTTTTTTACTTTTTGTGCTCAGGGAAGCAAGAAAAATTCTGATAACTCTTTTGTCCCGCTGTAGTTCTTGTGTTATTGTCAATTTCTCCTTTTCATCCTATTTCATGCTAAACAAATAATCTCACCTTCATTCTTTGCTAAATCTCCACTATCTTTATTGTATATAATTTCAATACTTGACTAGGGACATTTACACTGTGGGCCTATTTGATTGTCGGAAGTCGCAAACTATTTTACGGTTGTAAGTGAGTTACATGCAAGTAAGTTTTACAATGTTTGACTAGTAATATAAAATTGTTAGTGAAAGAGTGTGTTGTTTTTGCAGCGTTTGGTTGTCGTAATGTGTAAGCAGAAAAGTTGACTAAAAAATTAACAGTCTGGTGATTAAAAAATATTTAAAAAGTCAATAAATAATAAAAATAGTAAATATTAACATATTAAATAATTAAATAGATTACTATGTATTAATTCAAATTTTTAAAAGACTAAAAAAAGTAAATAATAAAAAAATATTAAAATTTAAATATGTTTAAACAATTAAAAATTAATCTAAAATATAAAAATAATAAATAAAAAAATTAAAAATTTTAAAGTCTAATGTAGTAAATATTAAAGAATATAATATATAAATAATAAGAAAACAAAAAATAGCAAATATTAAAATATTAAAATTAAATTATAAAAATAAATAGATAAATATTAAAATTTCAATTTTATCTAATAATCAAAACTTTTTAAATTAATCTAATAGTTATATATAATCTAATAAAAACTTTAATCACATAATTTTATGTAATCTAATTATAAAAAAGAATTTCTCATAATCTAAAAAAAATTAAAAAATAATAAAAACAATATTAATCTAATTATAATTAACTGTCAACAATACAAATTTGTATGACTACAAAATTAACTGTTTGTGTTGCAAGTAGATTGTAATTGGATGTAAATATATTTTATGACTTGCGGTCCAAATAAACGCCGTATGTCGTAAGTCACAATTGCACTTGCGACTTACTTGCAACTTACGATGAAACAAACGCACCCATAGTCGCTCGTAAAATAACAAACTTGTGCAAAAAATTCTTTCATGGAATTCGAAAGTCCCCACTTTTCTCAAATTAATCAGAACCGACCGAAGTTGGTTTTCTCTCGTGACTCGTATAAAAACTTTCTTTTTCGTCTTCATCTGAGAGAGAGAGAGAGAGCAGCGTCCACCCCCTCCTTCTTCCTCTCTCAGCTCTCCTCTCTTTTTTCCTCCTCCTTCCTCTCCCCCTCCTTCTCCTGATAGAGTGGTCGGTTTCCCACCGACAATGACGGTATTCTAGTTAAAACCTACTGAAGAGAGGTTTTCTCCCGCGACTTATATAGAAAATTTGTTGTCCGTCTGTTCATTTGTCCATCCTCATCCGTAAGAGAGAGAGGAGAGCAACATCGACCCCCTCCTTCTTCCTCCTCTCTCAGCTCCCCTCTCTTTCTTCCTCCTTATTACTCTCTCCCTTTATCTTCCTTCTGATCGATTGGTTAGTGTCTCATCAACAGCGGGCGATATACTAGTTAGAAAGACATTAATGGACCGTGTCATGCATTCTTAAAAAATTGCACAACAAAAGGGCCGTTTGTTTCGTTTAAAACTCCGTATTCGTAAATGACTTACTACCCAGTTACAAGTACAGCGTTTGTTTGGACCGTAATTCGTAAAAGACTACGTAACTCAATTAACACTCACTTGCAACCCAGTTACCACTCATTTACAGCCCAGTTACCGTTAATTTTTGTGGTCATACAAATTTGTATTATTTTTTATATTAATATTAAAATTTTTTAATATTAACTTTTTAAATATTTATTTACAGTATTAAAACTTTTAAAATCACCAAATAGTTAATTTGTGGTGAACTGTTTCACTTACGACTTATATACATTACGACAATCAAATACCGCAAAGCACAATACACTTTCCCGATTACAATTTTATATTACCAACCAAACACCGTAAAATTTACACACATGTAACTCATTTACAATTGTAAAAGACTTTATCAATTACAACTACGAGTTACGGCCAGTTACAACAACCAAACAGACCCTAATAACGTGCTTCATGGACACTTTAGCTCCAAAAAGAAAGGGGAAAAAATGGCCATGCAGGGATTTGGAAAACTTGACTAGTAATGAAGAGTGAACAAAACAAGCACTTCAAAATATTCTTCAATTTCTCACGCTTTGGGCTGGGCCAGGTTTTCAACAAGTATATGTTCTCAGTTCCCTTTAAAACGGCCAGTGTGCTGAGCTTGGACTGTGGCCCACCACAGCAGAATCTCTTCTGTCCTGCAAATGACTAAAACTGCCCTCTTCCCCTCTTTTCTTAAAACCCAGCATCTTTCTTTTTCTCCTCAGTTCTCAAAACAAAACCCAAATCCGAGGCTCTCCATCGCCGACGAAGATGGCCGTGGAGTCCAAGACCAAATACGATCGCCAACTCAGGTACAGTTCGTCTCCTTCCCCCCCTCTCTCCCTTCGAAATTACCAAAAAACCCTCATAATCTCTCTGCATTCTCTTTGTAGCCCTAGTCTGAGTCCCCTCTCTGTTGCTCTTCACATGAAACCTCTATGGCCGAAAATAACTTTTGGGTTTTCTTTATCTCTTAGTTTCGAGTGAGATACTGTATTGGGTTCGGTAGTTTTGAGAACCACTGAGGATTGATTGTGCTGTGAGTGATGATTGTTAGTTATTGCTGGCTCATCTGGGATCTTTTTGGGTCTAGGTTTCGTTCAGGGTTGAGATCCGATATACAGAGTGGCATGCTCATTCACTTCCAAAATGTGACCTCCCTTGTGCAGGCTAGACAATTAGCATCAGACAGAGAAAAACTCCCTTAAGTTTTCTCCAGAGCTAGGTTCATCCCTAAAGTCGGGGAGCAGTTTAGACGACAGCTTGAGGATACTGTCAGACCTAACACTGATACTACTAAAGACCCCAAGGGTAAGTCGGTGATAGGTGAGTCATCTAAGCAGGGTGTCAAGGGTGCGCAATGTTATAGGTGTCATGATTATGGTCATGTTGCTGCACAATGTATGTCTAGGGACCTTTTCGTTAAGGGAGATGATTTGGATGGCGATGAGTTCGAAGAGGAGATCTATGAGCCAGCAGGGAGTGCTAGTGATACTGATGAGAATGTTAGAGTTTTCAGCATTCAGTTGAGTATTGCTAGATGTCTTCACGCTGCATCTAGGGATGAGGATTGGTGTAGGTCTTGTATGTTCTACACATACGTCGCACATGAGGGTAAGAGTTACAAGTCGATGATTGATGGGAGAAGTGTGTCAATATTATCTCCAAGACAACTGTGGAGGGGATGGGTTTCAAAGCTGAACCCCACTCACAATCATACAACGTTAATTGGGTCAACAAAATCGCTCAATCTGTTATCCAACATTGTCTAGTGCCTATCCAAATGTCTAGTTATCAAGACCGCCTATGGTGTGATGCCATGCATATAGACGTCTCACTTATATTGCGTGGTAGGCCATGATTGCGAGATTTGGGCGTGATCAGTTTTAGTAGGTCAAATACTCATGAATTTAAGATTAATGGAGAGAGAATATGTTGAAACTTACTAAACCTCAGTCTAGTGTGGGGAGTCCAAGACTGAGATAATCACTGATAAGAAGAGTAAGAAGCCACTTCACATAGTGACTATATCTTAGTTTGCATATAACAATTTAGTCAATAGGTCTACTGGTTTGAGTTCATTCAAGATAGTTGCTGGTTACAAGCCTAGAAAACCTATAGATCTTCTTCCCCTTCCCATATGTGATCGGCCTAGTGCACCAGCTAGTCATTTGCACAGTGCATTTGCATGATGACATTCATCGGCAAATAGCAGTTAGCAATGGTAATTATAACTTTGTTGCAGACTTGCACAAGCGATTGCAGGAATTCGCAGTAAGAGTGAGGTGATGGTTGAATGCGCCCAAAGAGCCCCCTAAGAATTTTGAAGAAACTTCATGCTCAACGTATAGGTCTGTATAGAGTTTTAACGAGGTTTGGTTACAATGCTTATGAGCTTGAGATTCCCCGAGAGCTAGGAATCAACCCGATTTTCAATGTCGAGGATCTGGCTCCCTACCATACTCCAGTTAACTACCCTGCTACTATTCCCAACCCACCTTCATTGACTTCCGCAGGTTCGCAACCTTTTTTGGTGCATCCACCACCACCACCACCAACACTGAAGAGATATCACACCGAAGAGCTTGAGGATATTTTGGAGGATAAGATCATCTCCACTGCCGATGGAGGATACCAGCGATACCTAGTTCGTTGCCGTGGACGGCCTGAGTCAGATTGCACTTGGGGCAAGGGCTGAGGAGATCATGCAACTCAACTCAGATTTGCTTGACAATTACCACATTCATTATTTACCAGAGGCGAATGTTTCGAAGCCGGTGAGAGTTGATGGGGATCCAGCAGGGACTTGGAAGACGTATTCTCACATGAGACGCAACGATGTGAATCCAAGTCCAAGTCCAAGTACATTCATTGGAGATGAATGCTTTCAATCCGGGGAGAATGATGGGGACATCGCTCCAGTTATATTTAGTTACCTTTTTATTTTAATTGTTTTTATTTAGTTCTTTGTTTAGTCTCATATTGGTTGTAGTGGGATGTTTCCACTTGATGTAGGCCTATATAAGACCTAGACTCTTATTGGAGTAGGCAATTAATGAGATATTAAGTTTATGAAAATTATTGTTTAGCATGATGATTTGATGAACTTTCTAAATCTTTTGTGAGTGAGTTGCAAAGGTGGGTGTGAGAGATCCGAATCAATCTTTATTTTTTTCAATTTCATAAGCCCTAATTTCTTTCTCAATTTTCAAAACCCTAATCTTTTCCCTGTGTCAAGGAGGATGTATGGGCTTGACCCTACTTGATCCACCTTCTGCATGTCATGATTTCTTGACTTATACTCGATTGGCCTGCTTATGGGGCATGATTCCTTGACCCATTTCTGCAATGGTGTCATACCCTATTGATCCACATTTGACCCACTTGAATAACTTGATAACTTAAACAGCTCCCTGATTTAAAAAAAAAAAAAGAATTCTTTAGATATTTACCTTTTCTTGTACAGTTAACCGGCAGACATGAAACCTACTTGCTCTGTGATATTACTAAAATTATTTGCTTACTAGCCATAGATGGATTTCAACTTTATTCTGTTAAAATGGGCACCAAAAAAAATAAATCTAGTGCAATATTTTTATTAATACCTATGTAATGACCAATATTCAAGTCATAAATGGAAAACTCTTATGCAAACCCATGTTTTGCCTGTCAGGTTTTAATAAGGCAACAAATTGCCATCCCTAAATGGCTATGGTTGATTGATAATGAAATGGGTATAACCGTATAAGTCGAAATGATGTTTTCAGATTCTTGTTCATAGTGGTTTTTCAAGTCATTTTGAGTTCAGTCATAGAATGCATCTACTTTTAGTTCAGTTGCATTGTATATGCCACTGATCCATATCCTTGTATTCTACGCGATTAGTTAAGACTTAAGAAAACATGCACTTGTGGTTTAAATGTGCGCATAGTGTTGATGTTCTCTTGGGGTTTGAATTTTTCTGCATTGTGCTTGATCCCTCATGTTCTCAATTTTTACTGCATTTTTTTAGGGCAAAGATGGAAATTATCTTGATGTTCAGAGAACTATTTGTTTAACTCTTCAAATTTTTCCCATCATCATTATCAGTTGTTGTGAATTGCAGGATTTGGGGAGAACAAGGACAAGCAGCTCTCGAGAAAGCAAGTATATGCCTGCTTAATTGTGGCCCAACTGGATCGGAAGCATTGAAAAATCTTGTTCTTGGTGGCATTGGGAGTATCACAGTTATTGATGGGTCAAAAGTTGAAATACATGATCTTGGAAATAATTTTATGTGTATGTTTCTCCTTTATGGCACAGTTTCTTGAAATGTACTTTTTACACGCACTTTTGTCCTGTGTACTGATGTTTCTTGGTCATGGCCAGTGGATGAAAAAAGCCTGGGGCAGTCAAAAGCAAAATGTGTGTCCTCTTTTCTGCAAGAGCTAAATGATGCTGTTAAGGCTAAGTTCGTCGAGGAGTCTCCCGAGACCTTAATAGAGTCAACACCTTCTTTCTTTTCACAGTTTACCTTAGTAATTGCTACACAGGTATGCTATAACATATCTTATTGGCAAATGTTCCTTGTCTGTTCTTTTGGTCATAAACTTAACAATCTCAATTTAGATGCCCCAATTGGCATCAATAGATTTCTGTTAAATAGCTATGCAGTCAAGATCTAGATATAGTATTTCTGTTGAGTTTGATTTGTGGAAAATATTAGTGGGCATGCTTTTTAAGAAGGGTCAATATATTGATCAAATAAAGGGGCCTCCCCCAGTGTTTACCTAGGTATGCAACTGCTGGAGCACTAAGTTTGTGGCTTGGGATGCCCATGAAAGGTTGAAAATTCTTACTTAGATCAAACCTTAGGCTTATTAGGTATCTAGTCAGCGGTGGAAGGGGATGGAAGTAGGAATAGAAAGGACTAGAGCAAATGAAGAAGCAATAAGTTTGATGATATTTGGTTAACTGTAATATCATAGGATAATTGTCACTTGATCTATCACATTATGCAACACAGATATATGATCAATGCCATGTATCTTACTTGGTTTCTTTTCTCATACCTGTATGTGTATTCTTTTTATCAGAAACTATCTAGCCAGGTGCATGCTGGTCCATTAGCTTGGCGAGCATTGTGTTTTGAGAAAGTATGTTATAGAAACAATTTTGGTGTACTTGGCAGGTGTTTTGTTTGTCTTACAAGGCTAAGGGCGTGTAACACAGTTGCTCACCTTATAGATAAGTCCTTTTACAAAAGGACTTATACAAAACACTATTGGGAAAGGACCATTAAATAGTTATTATGCTTGGTTGTTTTAATATTCTTAGTGTTTGTTAATAAAATCAATATTCAAAATATATTTGTTAGGAGTTTCGATAAGGACAAATGTGGGAGCCAGAGTTTATAGATAAGATTCCTAAGAAAAGTAGAGAGAAAATTAGTTAGAAGTCAGACTTGGTGAGAGATCACGCGTGAGAAAAAACAGAGAGAATAGAGGAGAGCTGATGTAATACAGGATCGAATCCCAATCACCTTCAAACTAAAGAATTGAAAAACTAGGGTTTTGAATTGAAAAAGTAGAAAAGAGTGATTAGGATTTAAAAAAGAAGCAGATAGATTTGGGCTTTGCACCCCTTAAGCGGGCTTCACATCCCTTGCATCACGGGTTTCACACCCAAAACTCAAGAGCACTCTCAAGAGAATTTAACTGAAATTTTTTATTTATTCATTGTCTGCTTTATTCAAGGAGCTGAGCCTCTTTTATAGAGACTCTTATAAAGTGAACTTCTCTATCACAACCGATGTAGTACTAAACAAACACAATAAAAGAAACACAGCCAAGCAAAATGAACTACAATTAAAAATGACTAAGTAATAATGGCTTCACGTGATGTCCCCATCATTTCTCTCGAGTGGGAGAAACTCGACCTGCCGAGTGAGGGCTTTCCTCATAAAGCATCTCAATCGGGCCAAGGTGGTGGTCGTGGCAGCAACACTGGTACATCACGTCGAGACCAAGGTGGTGGAGGTGGAGATGGTCTCCGTGACGGGTCGGCAATGGAAGCTGGCAGCTCGATCAATCTACAGAGAGTAGAGCGAGGCGCATCATTCCTGTTGAAAATAGAACTGATACTAGAATCCCATGAGCTATTCGACTCGTAAGCAATGGAAGCACTTCGCTTCAGACTCTTATCGAAGTCTGTACGCCAAGCGTGCAATTTTCTTACAGCCTCAGGGTGACTCGTAATCATTACTTCACTATCAACTGTAAATTCCTGCAAAATACTATATGGGTATGCAACAAATTTGTAGGCGTCGTTGCAAATTGCTATCGACCTAGTAATATCTTCAGTTTGTTCAACATGCAAATGCAATGTAGTAGGGACTTTAGGCACAATTTCTAATGATGGGAGAATGAGATATATGGGATGCCTAGTGTGACACACCTCGAACTCCGCTAATGATAGACTGAACCTAGGGATAAACTCTAAACGACCAGTAAAAAAAAGAAGCATTAGAGACCATTTGCTGGATCATAATAAGGAACTCAGGTGACTCACTAGGACATGATTTGGTAGGAATGACCATAAAACTATATTCAACACAAGGGAACTCGAATGATTTCCTAGGCACTGGGGTATATTAGACTCAACAATTTCATTCATGTCATCACCTATACTATCAAAAGACACGTGGAACTCATCAAAAATCTCTGTACTGAAATCAACTGTTATGTCTTTAATTATACTAGCTATCTTAATAGGAACGTGGACATCCTCAATAACCTTCGAGTTATCAACATCATTATTAGACACTGTTCTAATATGTTGACACTCCGAGGGACACTGTTAATTATAGTGTTCATATCCCTCACACTTAGAACACCAGAACTTAGCATTGGTGAGCATTTTGCGAGTCAAGTCTAACTTTAATGCAACGTCAAAGGCCTTTTCAATGGTGTCTAAATTATAGGAGCCAGGAATCACAGCACACCTTATTTTAGGTCGTACCCCAAAGAAACCTAGTTATAGTCTCCGAATGGTGTTCTCTCACTTCACTACGCTGGGTTAAGTTCTTAAAAATGGCAATGTAATTCTGAGCAGACATATGATCTTGATGGAGGTTGTGTAACTGGTATACGAGGTGGTCCTTACAATGTTGATTGGTCGTGGTGGTTTAAATGCAAAATATTACAATCAAACAGATGCAATGGAGGATCCTAGACTCAAGCAAACTAAATGCATGCGCTAAATATAAATACCATAGAGTTCAAGTTCTAAATGTAAAGAAATGCACTCCTAAAATGATGAAAAGTGACATACACTGATGTAACCACTAGATAGAAAAAAATAGTATTTCAACCAACAAATTATCATAATTCAAATAGTAGTTGCAAGTAATTTAAGAGTTAATAATTCAGCTTAGGGGCTGTTTGGATACATAGTGAAGTGAGAAAGTGAGAAAATGGGAGGCCTCATTTCTCACTTCCATTGTCCATCTAAACACTGGAAAAGAAAAATGGGAAAACCCCTTTTCTTTTCCCTTTTTCTTTTACACCTCTCTTTTACACAACCATTTCCCCACTTTCAAGGTGGTACTGTTAATTTGGTGGTCATATAAAATCTCATTTGTAATAAGTTATAGCTCAAAATAGTTAATTTTGTGGTCATGTAAATCTTACTTGCATTCTAATTACAGTCCAATTTATTTTTTCATAATTAATTTTTATTTTAATATTATTTTGCTGTCAACTTTGTGGTTAACATTTTCACTTTCACTTTCACATTACCATCCAAACACCAGAAAAGACGTAACATTTTTCAAACCACACTTCCCAACATCATCCAAACACTGAAAAACTTACTAACAAATTCTTAAAGTCTAAATGGAGCTATTACTACTTTTTCATTTCCACCCCTTACCAAACAACCCCTTAGATTAAGATATCACATGAGGGGTGAGTCGTTCACGCCCAAACGCAAAAATCCTCTAAGATTCCTTGGAGAAATACCCACACTAAAGAGCTGAAATTACTCACAAGATTTCTAAACAATAGTAATAGGAAGTGAAAGATGGCTGCCTCGAGAATGGCGCAAATCAGACCAGAAACAAGCTCTGGACTGTGTGCACTATCTGGTTGAGCTAATTCTGATAGACGACTGAAGCTCAAACGTGGATATGAAGGCTGTAGATGTGTAGTGCTATTCTCCACGAATCCGCTACTTTGAAAACAACTCGATTCGGGCTTGAAACGAGCTCGAAATAACCTCTGGAAGATCATAACTTACAGAGGAGTCAACTCGCGGAGTCAGAATGAGTCAAACTCGTGAGCTGACTCAGTCAAGTCGGGTTCACTCAGAATGGGTCAGGTTTTTATGGATCCAGGTCTAGTGAGCTTGGGCCGGGTCGGATATGGGTCAGGTTTAAAACCAAAACCCAATATATCAAATAAAACTCACTGCCTCTCCTCTCCTGTGCTCAATCGACGATGATGGCAGATCAAGTTCAGTTGGCGACGAGGGTGGCGCAGGGTGTGACGATGGTCGCTGCGCGGCGGCGACGGCGGTCCTTCGAGCCGATGGTGGTGGCGAAGACAACCGGAGAGACCGAAGTCGACGAGGGCTCAGGGAAGGATCTTGTGACGATGGCCAGAGTGGGGATAAGGAAGCCGACGAAAGCTCCGCGAAGTCCTCTAGGTCACCAAAGAGGATGAAGAAGAGCTGCGGAGGCGGGCTGAAGCTTGATCGAGGTCTGATCTGGGCTAAACGAGATGAAGAGGAGCTGCGGAGGCGGCCTGAGGCTGGATTGAGACTCGATCTGGCCTGATCGAGATCTGATCGGTCTAATTTTTGGAATGGAGAAGCTGTGGAGGTTGTCGGAAGGCAGCAATAACGTCAGAGAAGTGGCGGCAGGTGACGTGATGGCTGGGGAAGATGGCGTAGAGGTGGACGCCGCAGTCGTCGTGGCAGAGCGACGACGAGGGAGGGCGGAGCAGATCCAGAGGCGGTGAGAGTTGCAAATCTGGTCAAAGAAGGGCGGCGAGGCTCGTTGTCGGGATCCGAATGTCATTGCGAGGACGAGGCGTGGCGGCGAGGTTGCGGAGGACGATCACGGTGGATATTAGGGCTCTTTTGAGTTCTCGAGAAAGGTGGCGGCTGCGCGTGGTGCAGAGATGTGCAGTGACGGCTTGCAGAGGCGACGTCGAGGGCTAGGTTGGGGTGGTGGCGGGTCTTGAATTTTGGGTTCTTTTGATTTGATGGGAAAATGATGGATGTGGTGGTGGTGGAAGAAGAGGGCGGCAGGGATGGAAGATGTACAATGTTTTTTTTCTTTTTCTTTTTTGTATTTTGAGAGAAGGAGATGAACAGGAGGAGGAACAGTGCGATTGGAAATTTTCAGGGATTTTTTTAAGAATGGATCTGAGATTTGTTTTAGGGAAAATTTTGAAGGGGATTGGAGCCAAAGCTCTGATACCAAATTAATGTGATACAAGATCGGATCCCAATCACCTTCAAACTAAAGAAATGAAAAATTAGGGTTTTGAATTAAAGAACTAGAAAAGAGGGAGTAGGGTTTAGAAAAGAACCAGATAAGGTTTCGCACCCAAAACTCAAGAGCACTCTCAAGAGAATTTAACTGAAAAGTTTTTATTTATTCATTGTCTGCTTTATTCAAGGAGTTGAGCCTCTTTATATAGGCTCTTATAAAGTGAACTTTTCCATCCCAACTGATGTGGTACTAAACAAACACAATAAAGAAACACAGAAGTAAAATGAACTACAACTGAAAATGACTAAATAATAAAAGGCTTCACGTGATGTCCCCATCAAGAGCACATGGGTGCGGTGGGCTTTGGCTTTTGCCACCAAGAGAAGCAAAAAGTGAAAAAAACTGGCTTCTCCAAGTTGCAAACTTTTCAATTTGTGCTTTCTAAAATGTCCTTTCCCATATTGATAACCAAACATCAACTTTTTGCTGCCCAAAAAAAAAAATATTAAAATATGTAAAACACCACATTATAAGGAATGCCAACCACAACATAAGGTGTTGAATATGGACAAAAAAGTGCCATGAAGATTATATTGGCATATCATAAATCCATGCCATTTATCTGTCATGTTATTTAAATGAAAGATAATCTTGTTATATTGTTTGTTAAATGCTGTAAATGGCCTTATTATATTATATTTTGTTTTAAAAATCTTTATATTGTGTTTGTATGTGCACACCTTTATATCATGTTTAAGTGATACTGTAAGAGAACTTGACATAAGAGTTCCCTCCTCTAATGTTTTTTTTTTTTTTTTTGGTTAAAAAATAAGATTCGGTCCTTCTCTTATTTTGAACTTTCGATGGAGGATGTTTTGTTTATCAGACATGTCAACTTCATAAATTAAGTGGGGGAGAAGTACATTGTTCTTCATTTTGATATCTTTATATTGAAAATTGAAAATTGAAATATTTGTCAGTAATCCAAAGTTGCAAATTAATTAGTCTTAAAATCATTGCATGAAAATTAACAAAAGTTGTATCACAACCAAAAATACCATCATCATCATTATTCAAACGGTTTTCTATCAAAATGGTTTCTAGCACAGACCAAACAACACTAAGGTGAGATGGTTACATCAAAAATCAATTGACTTTCTACTAGCCTTTGGACATTTGGCATAGAATAGTTGGAACCCATTTGTCCACTTAACAGTAGATTGTATGGCATAGTTGTCAATCTTTAAAATAATATCATTTCTTGTACAGTAAATGATTAAAAACTAAGGGTTTGAACTCATTCTTGTTTCCAGTATCCAGTCTAAATTTATTGTATTCATAACAGTAGATTTTACTGTCCAGTAATCTGTATTGAAATCAAATGGGGAAATTGAAAGCAATATTTATGTGAATGTTTTGATAAGTGAAAACAAAAGCAGATACGGTAATACCTTTAGCCTCTTTGTTTATTCTCTATTTACTCCCATAAGAGGCTGGGATTAGGCAATTACATCGATATTTAGTAGCTGTATTTGATTAGCATATATTATGCCGATGCAGAAGTGTGATAGATAGATTAAACACTAAACAAATTAAAGCTTTCCGCTCGACACTAGTTTATTATTGGAAACACCTTTATTGTAACATTTATCTGTAGATTAGAGGAGACCGTAAAATTTAATGCGAGTGATGGTACTGAATTTTCTTCTAGTACCTGAAGCAAAATGTTGGTATCAAGTGTGAAGAGAGCAATAGCTGTAAGACATTGATGTAATGCAAGCAGTTGTTTTTGTGCACAAGTAACTTAAATGGTGATTGTTGTGCCGTGATGCTATCAACACACATTAGTGGAATCATAGATTTGCTATATGAGCGTGGTGGATATTTTGATCCTGAACAAGGAATTCTTGTTTCGTTATTAAGTAAAAGAGCACATTACTCTCTACCTCAAGCATACATGTTGTTTGTATTTATCTTTGTATTTGAATACATCATTTTTACTGAGATAAACCAGAATCTTCTTTATTCTGTTTAATTGTTTTGTTATGGAGGTTTTACTCTGATGGCCAGCATTGCCGAATATTTTCAATGCTAATTTGGTGTTCTATTCTCGGCATGGCAGCTATTGGAAAGTTCATTGTTAAAGCTGGATAAGATTTGTAGGCAAGAAAATGTCATGTTGGTAGTTGCACGCTCGTATGGTCTAACTGGGCTGGTTCGAATTAGTTTAAAGGTAATTTCTTTCAGTATCCACAAAGCTAATATGAACAAATGAGCTAAAATTTTGGCAAATAAAGATGATCCTACGGATGTAGTTCTTGTCAACTTTTAGGAGCATACTGTTGTGGAATCAAAACCTGACCATTTTCTAGACGACCTGCGGCTTCATAATCCATGGCCTGAGCTGAAGGAGTAAGTAACACATTCCTTCGACATGGGATCCACATATGATGATACTGATAGATGTGTCATACATGCAATGTGACCAAGTGTGCATTTAGTT
This sequence comes from Agave tequilana, assembly GCA_038442645.1. Taxonomy (NCBI): domain Eukaryota; kingdom Viridiplantae; phylum Streptophyta; class Magnoliopsida; order Asparagales; family Asparagaceae; genus Agave; species Agave tequilana. Next base: position 23,772 of record JAVJIF010004785.1, read on the forward strand.
ATTTTATTATAATGTTCTCTGAATTTTCAGATTTTTGACAGGTTTGCAAACAGCATTGACTTGAGTTCGATGGATCCTGTTGTACACAAACATACGCCCTACATAGTCATTCTTATTAAGCTTGCAGAAAAATGGGCTCAAGCACATGGAGGCTGCTTACCATCTACTAGGCAAGAGAAAAAGGATTTCAAGGTGCAGCAAATTTGAATTTTCATCAAATATGTTACACAGTGCTTATTCTCTAATGCTCCCAAGCCAATGTTAACAGGATGAAATAAAAGCTCACATGCTTAATTTAGATGAAGAGAACTATAAAGAAGCTATTGATGCCTCATTTAAAGTCTCTGCATCTGGAGGAATCAGTAAGTTGCTGTTTTTGCGATCATCTTTCAACTAATGGCTGTTTCTGTCATTACTTTGTAATTATGAAAAAATATGTTGGGAGGATGAATGATTATTTGTGGTGTCATCTCCAGACATATACTCACTCCTCATTCTCTTTGGTCTTTTCACATAGTAATGATTTTCTTTCAAATTTTTTTGCTAGTCAGGAATAGCCCTGAGTACCTAACAATGCAGCAACAGAGATGCAGTTACATTAGTTTTCTTCAAGCTGCATATACAATGCTCTAAACATCAATCTTGTGCATCAATGGCCAACTCTAAAATTCATGTTATGTGTTTGTGTGTATTTAATTGGCAATATTTTCTGTCTGCCATCAATTTTTAATGATGTTTATATGCTTATAATATAAGTAAGGTTCTTATATATGCATTAGTTTTCTTAGGCACTCGGATGGCACATATGATACACATTTGAAGGATCAAGTGATGTAACACGAGAGTATTGCAATCGCTTTCAAACTAAATTTTGGGAACTAGGGTTTTGAAAAGAAAATAGAAAATAGAAATTAGGATTTAGAGATAAGAACCGGATAGATTTGAGTTTCGCACTACTTACAGCACAAGCTTCACACCCCTCACGCCACGAGCTTCACACCAAAAACTTAAGAGCACACTCAAGAGATTTTAACTGAAAAGTTTTTTTTATTCATTCATTGTCTACTGATAAAAAAAATCTGGGGCCATTTATAGCCTTTACAAAAGGTTTATTTCTCAGATATAGCCAATGTGGTATTAAAAGCAAAGTAGACAAAACAACTAAACTCAAGAATGAGCTAAAGCATAGAAAAACAACTAGCAATGATGATGTCCTCATCATTTCCTCTGGGATGGGAGGAACTCAACCCTGTCGAGTGAGGGAATCCCTCATGAAGACCTCAATCGGGCCATGGTGGTGGTCGTGGCAGCAACACTAGTGCATCACATCGAGATCAAGATGGTGGAGGTGGAACTGGCTTCCGTGACAGATCGGCCGCAGTCGATGGTAGCTCGAACAAGATACATACAATGACAAGCCAACTCAGCTCCACTGAAATTTAACTCACATATATCAATATGCCAATCTCCTGTGAAACTGTTTCATGTAGAAAGGTTTACAGTGGATTGTACACATCAAGCGACCTCAAGAAAAACAATAGCCTCATAGCTGTCAAAAGTGATATTAGCTCCAAGGTAGGCTCTGATGGAAGATCTACAATGGTCTGATGGAAGATCTACAAAGGTCTCAACATGGAGCTCTTTAACTTTTGTAAGCTGAAAGAAAATCTCTTCTTGCGGTGATACCAACTCAGCAACAACTTCTGGTCCTGGCTCTGGCTTATCATCAACTCTGGTCCTGATTCTGTATCTTCAATAACCTCTACCGCATTGCTTTTAAAATCTTCACCATGCCAACGGGGACCTCCTTACATTTAGCGACCAAATCACTAAATTGTGGGCTCTCGAGGTGTGGAGTATACCGAGTACGAAGATCTTGTAAGACTAACCAATCTCGACAGTTGATATGATTGTCTTCCCATCACTAATAAGCTTCTCCAGCCAACTTCATTATTTGGGTATAATGACACTTTCCTCAGGTGTCAAGAAGAAATATCTGAAAAAATCTTCAAGTTGATTTTTTCACTTTTCATACCCATCATGATCATTAGAATCCCGAAAATAAGAGAGAGCTGCATACATGTCCCTTTCAACATTCTTTTCATGACCATTAGTATATATGTATTTACCACAAAAGTAAAACTTCATGAATATATTCAGTACATAAAGATCAAAGGTTATCCAAGAATTTCAGTGCTCGAACTAGACTCAAATCGGGTAGAAAATATGGCATGAAACGTTGATTTTTTCTGCAGGGACAATGTCGGCCCCAAACACGGGCTTATGGAGGTCAGATCTGATGCTCAAGTATTATGAAATCTCTTAAACTGCTTTGGGCTCAGTCAAAAACTCAACGCTTCGAACGGAGCTCGAATCGGATTTCGAACGAGCCTGAAATGAACTCTGAATTAAAACTGCGCAAGTTGTTATACTGAATTGACTCAGAGAGCTGCTGACGTCAGCATTGAGCCGCTGACGTCTGCAGAGGCTCGGGCAGCTCGGACTGGAGTCGCGACTCTGAATCGGCTGTCTTGCTCGAGCCAATGGCGGGGCAACTCGAGTTCGGCTCATGAGCCGCTAACTTTAGCAGCTGAGGTGTCTCTGGTGGGGTGGGTGGATCCGGTTGTAAACCGGTCGGGTCTTAGCGGGTTTGACCACTCAACCCAACAATACAAATTAATTGAATTCGGTCGGGTTTTCAACAACTCATATGAATCTAATAAAATCCACCCAATTTACTTTTTCTTCCACCCGATCGAGCTAGGGCTTCTGGCACAAGGTTCTCGCTCTGGTGGGGGCAGCAATGGGGAATTGAGGACGGCGGAGCTCCAGCGAGATCAGTTGTGGAGCTCGTGGTTGAGCGAGCTCGGCGGCAGAGCTCGTGGGTGAGGTCGTCGGGGCCTGAGTTACAACGGAGTCTGTGTTGCGGGAGGGGGATTTTGCTCTGCGTTGAGAGGAGGGCGTTACTAGAGTATTGTCGGCGAAGAGGGGCTGCAGAAGCAGAGATCTGACTAGCTGGGAGGAGGGTGGTGGCGGTGGATGGTGGCAGTGATGGCGCTTTGAGTCAGTTGGCGCGAGGTTGGTCGTGGGGTGGGCTCTGTTGGAGGTGTTGTTGATGAAGGGGTGATGTTGGTGGAGATGACAAGGATTAGGTTTTAATGGAGCTTGCTGGTGGTGGTGAGCTGTGGAGCAAGTGTCAGAGGGACGGGAAAAGTGGTGATCAGCTACGATCGGTAGCGGTTGGATGCGGCGGCAGACGGTGGCGGGTCTGTTGATAGAGGATGATGGTGAAGGAGATGGGAGGACGAGGGAGATAAACAATGTAGATTTGGGGAATTTGGGGAGGGAGTGTAGCGTGGATTTGTACTTTTTTGGGATTTCCGAAAGGAATTTCGGGAAATTCTGCTACAATTTTTTTGGGAATGGATCTTTGGTTTGGTCTAAATCTAGGGTTTGAGAGGGTAGGGTTTTAAAAGAGGAATTTTTTTGATGGGGATTAGAACCAACAACTCTGATACCAAACTGATGTAACACGGGAGGATCACAATCACCTTCAAACTAAATTTTGAGAACTAGGGTTTTGTCAAGAAAATAGAAAAGAGAAATTAGTGTTTAGTGATAAGAACTGGATAGATGTGGGCTTCACACCCCTTGCACCACGGGTTTCACAACCTTTACATCACGAGCTTCACATCAAAAACTCAAGAGCACACTCAAGAGATTTTAATTGAATTTTTTTATTCATTCATTGTCCGCTTATAAAAGAAATCTGGGGGCCTATTTATAGGCTTTACAAAATATTTATTTCTCGGATATAACCGATGTGGTACTAAAAGCAAAGTAGATAAAATAACTAAACTCAAGAATAAGCTAGGACATAGAAGTGATGTCCTCATCATCAAGGCCCCTGTTTTAAATATCGGCCGAGTCGGCCGAGATATCGTCCAATATCTCTTTTTTTACCTGTTGCCGATACGATATGGGATCGTTCGTCATACCGTTTGCAGCAAAAAATGGTCGATATTTGAAATATCGGCCGATAAATCGCCCGATATTGGCCGATAAATCGCTTGATATATCGCCCGATATGAAATAATTATTTTTGCACGACTGCTTGCAAATGTACATTGTTTTTTACTGTCTTTGCAAGCATATTACATCATTTTTATTAGGTAGATGATATCTATGACTCTGAACCAACTTTTAGTTATCAATATTTCATTATATATAGTGTCTGATATGAACGCCCGATATGCGCGTGTATCCCCGATATCTCCCCCGATATCCGATATCCGATATGAAAAACCCCCATCCGATATGATCCCGATATCCGATATTTAGAACCTTGATCAAGGCTTATTATTATTTGCTCCTCCTATGTCACGACCCAAAAGTGAATAGTCTCATGGGATGTGTGCTAGAAAGGTGTCTGTTATGTAATAGTTCTCATAAACTCAAGATTGCTCGCGGCTAGTAGTTTTGGGGGACAAACCCTATAACCTCCGAAGTTGAGCATTTTCGGGTGGGACCATTAGGATAGGTGACCTCTTGTTAAGTCCTGGTTGGGGTGTTATGGTATCACAACCAACACCAACTAGAAGCATGTAGAACCAAGTGTCACATCACATGAGTACGTGATGGCGACCACCTCTTGAATCCATGGGGAGCCACCCCCAGAACTTCCCATCGCTTGGTGGAGTATTCATTTGCAGAGGATGCCGGACACAAAGGGGAGAAGTATGTCACGGTCCCAAAAGTGAATAATGCTACATGTTATGGGTGCTAGAAAGGAGTATTGGACTCAATAGTTCCAGTTGATCCAAGAATTAGATCATAAGTATCAATGTATCATGTTTGGGGGAGGACTCGTGGTAAAAACTTTTACTAGGACATGTGCCCCCCTTGGAAGTCCTTCTTAGGGTATTACACTCATTCCTTCTGGTGGTGATACAATTTTTTCTTTTTACGCTTATCACCATTTCTGCTTCCATGCATTGTTTTCTCTAGCATGTGAACATGCAGAAGGGAGATTTAGAGACAGAAAGCGGGGATGGGTTTGATTAAGTTGGGGGACCTCCAACGCGGAGAAGAGATATAGAAGCTCAAATGTCAAGATAAATGATGCTTGATCATAATTGAGAGGCCAGGGGGAGGGTTGATTAACTTCAACTTAACATAGATAAATTAAACAAAGAAAGGGAAAGTGTGGTCAGTGCTATCAATTCTAGTGAATATTCATTTTAAACTAAGGACACTGCAGCCATAGGGATTAAAAAAAGATATATAAAACATGGCTGACTGGTCACCCCTATTCGTCTTTCCTACTTGAGTCCTACATTAAACTCTAATCACAGGTGTTCAAAGGATGCAATGCTGATGAGAGAAGAAAATAAATAGAGAGTTCAAACAGGCTTTTATCTGCCGCTGTGGGCCCTCAACAATAGTCAGTCAGGCTCTGAATATAATATTTGTTAGTTCTAGTAGCATGCTGCACATACTCCTATTAATTTTGTTTTCTTCATGGGAGGGTAGACAGTATTTTAGTTGAGTTGGAATTGTCAGGGCGACCCTTTGCCTTCTATCCAATTTCTGCTGTCCTAGCATAATTTAGAACTTGTTCCATCTGAATACTCAGATCACTTGAAACCTTTAACTCCAACTGGTATAAGTCAGTCACCTCCTTCTCTAAAGAAATTGATCAAAGTAGGAACTTAGACTAACTGGTCTTACATCATCTTCATTGTCAGCTAAGACTTTTCCCTGTCAAAATGGGGTCTTGTAAGGAGCAAAATGTAATAAACAGAATGACAAATTGCAAACAAAAGCATCTTAATATACAGCACATGAATATAAGGATAGAATGGCACAAATTATTAATATTTAATAAAGTCCATTCAACCATATAGTCTCTGTCACATAATTTCCATCATATAAAGTGTAGCATTGTATTATATGTCCATCAAATGATTCAGTGTTCTCATTAGATTTCAATGAGATTTATATCCCTTAAATTTTGTTTATATACAATCCACTGATATTTTCACTCAGAACTTAGCCATGAAATGACGTAAACATTTAAGATATAATCCAGATAGCCTTGTTTTCGGTCACCTGCTCTTCTTTGTTTTGTCTAGCAGTATTATGTTTTTTATTTTGCAATTTTTTTTTTCAAATCCTCTCTTAATTAAAACTTTCATCTGAAAGCAATGTCTTGACTAGTAATTTTGCTTGATATTCATTTTTGTTACTTTTTTGCTTGCTCCTTTAAGGGTCATTCTTGTTGCTGTTCTTCTATGTCAGGTTCTCAGCTTCGTCAAATAATCAACGATAGTGCAGCAGAGGTTGAGTCAACATCATCAGATTTCTGGGTTATGGTAGCAGCTTTGAAGGTAGATGCACTCTTTTAAAACGTATTCGATGTTTCTTCTTGAATGCAATCAAATACACACACACACAAACACATATCACAGCAGTGCTGTTATTAAAAAATATTCTTTGGTTCTTGCAGTACCTCATCTTAAATACAACACCCAATATTTTTAAAAGCAGAAGCACAGCGAAGCGCTTACCCCTTTTGCCTAGCAAAGTGTGTGTTTAATTAACTATTTCATGATTCTGTAATTTCTTAAAAAAATATCAATTGCCTATTAAATATAAGAAATATGAGGAAAAATAGAAAAATGCTAGAAAAATTTCTAAAAAATTGAACAAGCTACAAAATGTCCAAAATACTATATTCATATAGGCAATTGCATATTTTCTAAGGATCAAATTGCAAGATGAGAGCAAAAATTGTTGGTATTTGGAATTTGATGTCACATCATAAATCACTAATAGTAGGAACTATGTGGTGAAATGAGAATAAAATTGTCAATTCTTACTTGGAATTAGCATCATAAATCACAAATGATATCTCCATATTATGTTGATAACCACAGGCTCACCATGATGTCCAAGGTAAGCGGTTCAAAAGGTGCTTGAGTTGAAGTCTTAAAGAAACCTAGCAAATAAATAGTTGAAGATAACATTCATAAATGTCACAATCACACACTCATGTTGTATCCATAATAGATATTATAAAGTTAATACTAAACAAACACAGTGTTGAAATCTTCATTACCACAACCAAAAAACCTACTCAGAATCAACTCTCCGGTCGTCTCTCAAATAACTAAATCATCCTCCTTTTAGATAACATAAACATCTTGTGGTTCAGTTTCATTCTCTTTTGCCATCCTCAACGACCGCCTGTTTTCCTTTAGATGATGTTGTACATTTAAAGAATATAAGATGAGATTGCTAAATTGGTTATTCGTTATCATTTATCAACTTCAGCAAAGACTTCAATTTAAGTATATTACTTGTGAGAAGCATTATCAATCATTTGTTTCTTTACTGGTGGATCATTGCCATCTACCTCCATAGTCGTATGATCATTATCATGTATCAAACTAACAAACTAGAAAATAACTAGTGCAGCAAGAGAGTCATAAATGTCATACCACACAGTCATGTATTATTCGTAAAATATACTAGTTAAAACAGAACAAACACAGTTTTGAATTCTGCATCACCACAACCAAAAACTTAGTCATAGTCAGCTCTCAAATAATTAATCATTCTCGTTTAAGATAACATGAAATCTTTTCGATCAACATCCATATCTCCCTTGTCATCCTCAATGACCACCTATTTTCCTTTAGATGATGCTGCACATTGAAGAAATATATGATGTAAGTTTGCTAAATTGGTTATTCATTATCATCCATCAGAGAAGACTTTAAGTTTAACTATATTACTTACAAGAAGCATCATCAATCCTTTCTCTTTCTTGGTGGAGCATCGCCATCAACCTCCAAAGTCGTATGGTATGGATGCCAGTGATACCTATAAAGACTTCCTCATAAAATAGATTAGTCTTTGGAAGAAATTCACAATGTGAATATTTTCCAACACTATAAGATAAAGTTGGGTAAGATGTTAGCGTGAGATCCTACGGCCATACTTAATCCCTATAGGAACTTCTCTGACCGTGCCACTGTGCACCAAGGCAAATTGGTACTAATTCCTAAAGCTTAAAAAGATACTGTAAGGTAATTGATGGAAAGAGGTACAAGTGCTCTCTCTTTCTCTTTATCCCCCCCCCCCCCCCCCCCAAACCCCCCCCCAAAACACACACACACTCTCTCTCTCTCCCAAAGGGGAAAAAACACCCCAACGCCTGTTTTTTTTCCATGATTTTAATTGAGCTGTTGATTTTTTTTTTTGGTTAAACTGATTTATAGTTGCCGTCTCTTATTGTTTTTTGGATTTGATCATGTCTCTGTTTATTATTGTTGCACAGAGTCAAGATATATTCCTTCAGTTAAGTGTAACCCATTTACACCTTACACAATTTCTTTATAGGAGTTTATTGAGAATGAAGGTGATGGGGAACCACCTCTTGAAGGATCAATACCTGACATGACATCCTTAACCGAGTTAGTGACTAATTTTACAGTTGAAGAAGATCTAAATTCTGTTTACTCATCACTACCGTCTGTTGTGTTTCTGACTAACTTGACTACTGTTTTTTGTCCTTTACAGATATTATGTCAGCCTTCAGAAGATCTACCAAGCTAAGGCTGAGGCAGATTGTGTTGCAATAGAACAACGTGTGAGGAATATATTGAAGCGGATTGGTAGAGATCCTAATGCTATTACAAAGGCAAATATCAGGAACTTCTGCAAGAATGCGAGAAAACTTACTGTAAGTCTTTAATTTTCTTGTCATCTTGGTTTGTATATACGTTGCTTAAACAACACCTATTTTGACATTTTCAATATGAGTTTCTCCATGTGGTTTATGCGAGCAGTTGTAACTGATTGAATTTCTTGCCATCCATATGTCATTTTATATTACAATAGTTTATTGCAGAAAAATTTGGACAGGTTTAGATGTACTAGTATATCTCATGTAAAACATATTTCCCGCGTGGTATTCTCATTCATGACTACCTTTCCTACACCTGTCCCCACTCAGGCTCGTGTTCTAATGGAAGTTGTACCTTGACATTGGATTAGAGTCACTGTTGAGAATCTGTTTCCTGTTTTAGATTACTTTCTGCTACTGGGGTTACTGATCTGCCTGATGTGTTAATAGGCACAATAGCATTATAACAGGTAAATTTTGGATCTTTGATGGAACCATACCTTCTCACTGAACCAACCAGGACGTCCTGTTTGTAGTGTCTGAGAGGATTCTCAACAAACTTTCCCTTTGCTGTGGACTTTGTGAACATAATGCTGTCTTCTTTCTTCAGTTGACTAGAACAGTGCTTCTTGAAAGTTAGCCCTTTCTCTTTCCTATTTATTTCACGATCTTGCAATTTAATGGTGAGGGTCTTATAGGATCTTCAGAGTTCCTCTTATTTACTGATCTACGTGATGTTATGGGCACAATAGAAGGTGCAGTTTGGATCTTTGTTGAAACCATACCTCCTTACTGAACAACCAGGAGGTCCTCTTTATAGCGTCTTAGAGGACTTTCAACAAACTTTCGTGCTATGAACTTTGTAAATGTAGTGTTCTCTTCTTTCTTCAGCTGACTAGAAAAATGCCACTTGAAATTTGTTAGCCCTTTCTCTTCCCTATTTATTTCGTTATCTTGCATTTTAATGATAAGGTTTATAAGGATATCACAGTTCCTCTTTTTTCTTTGAGGATGTATTGTGGGTCTTCTTGGAGCCCAACCAAGGTATGATGCCAGCCAAGTGGGTCCTCCCTCTGATTAGCTCTTATGCCGTCATATTTACTTCCTTTCATTCACTTGTTTTGATTTTGTCATTGCTTATATATGTGAACTATCCTCTTTTTATTCATTGCCTGTGCAATCAGATTCTTTCCATTTGTTTCATGTTTTGATTTTGTCATTGCTTGTTTATGTGAACTATTCTCTTTTTTTCACTGATTGTGCAATCAGATTCTTTCCATTTGTTTTTGTGATCCTGGTGTCTGTTGACAAGCTCTTCGTTTGCCTTTTCCTATACCATTTTGCTATTTGTTTTCTCCTTGTTAAGTTGTTACTTGTTTCTCCTTTCCTTTGGGACTGTGATCTAAATGGCTTTTTGGTTTCGTATGTTAATACTGAATGTAATCATTCCCCTACTTTTATACTCTTTCTTGGTCTAGGGAAATGTTTGAGGGTTTCTTCTTCATTGAAAAGCTTAAACATCAATGCAAATAAGGTAGATTTTTCCTACAAACTAACCTTTTAGGATTTATGGAAAGCCCTTATTTTACAGAGTTTTCTTTGGGTGCAAAAATTAAGGGTTGACCTGATATTGGTGAGCAGTGATAACCGTTTTTGTGAAATCTCTCGTGGAGCCTTGATCACGGGAAAGGGCTTAAGATGAAGACAAAGATGTTAATGATTTTTCCCTGTATCCTTTATGTTGATTCTTCGAGTACAACCTGATTATCTTGGTTGCATAATTGTGAGATAAGCTTATCTTTAGCAGTGATTCACCTTATGACCATAGCATGTAGATTTTACATTGATATGAATTAACTAAGATGCAACCTGTGTTCTAAATATTGTCCGCATGTGGCCAATGTATCATTTTGATGTATGGACCTCTCTGAATTCCAAAACACACATAGACTACAATGTATTGACTGATTTTTTGGTTGATATTAACTTTTTCAACTAAGCTGCACAAGGGTTGCTGCCACATCCCATTCTTCTGATTGCATGCTCGAAAAGTCTATGGGATCATGTCGTAAGAGCATGAAGGTCCCACTTTCCTGGTCAATTAGCATAGCCAGAACTTTGGACTTGGGATACACCTCCTTATAGTGATCCAAATACTCCGCGAGCTACTCCTGAGAAAACAAATATAGGCAGTGGTGAAAACAAGATTTTTTTTTTCCCTTTTTTTTAGTGTGAGCGTAACAAAGTAATATTAGACTTTTATCATATATCTAACATGATCTAAAAAATATTGAATGTTTAAAATCTAGACTGAAATCCTTAAAATACAATCAAATGTTTGGGGAATTGAATTAATAAAATATGCTATTGTTTATTGATGTCTGAATAGAAGAAAAGGTTAGTTATAACTCTAATATTTTCAAATAAAAAACTCATAATCCTAGTCCTAAATTAATAACATGTTTAAAATTTTACATTATTGAATACATGCTGATTGCTCTTAGAAGTAATCTCCATTGCTTTTAAGTATAGTGTAACCTATATTTGTACTATTATAATCTTCAAATTAATTCTAAATAATCTACCCTTATTGTTAAATATTTGATTTCTAAATAGTATATCGTTTCTACTTATTTTTATTATTTTTGAAGTAATAAAAAATTGAGTTTGAGAATTAATATAAAGTTGTTGGAGAAATAGGGGAAAATGTAAAATAAAATAAATAAAAAAGTGTGTTTGAGAATTAATAAAATCATTTCTACTTCTTTTTGAATTGATAAAAAGTGGTGTTTGAGAAATAATAAAAAGTTTTGTTGGAGAAATAGGAAAGAAGGTAAGGGGAAGGAAATGAAAATGTATTTAAAAATTAATAGAAGGTTTTGTTAGAGGAATGGGGGAAAAGGAAGGAAGAAGAAATAAAAAAATTATGTAAAACACCTCAAACAGTGGGATTCAAACCTAGGTGTCTAGATAAGAGAACACTAACAAATACCAACTTTGCTATGACTCTCGTCGTGTGATGTCAATTATGAAATATTTTTTATAGAAGGGCACAAATTAGAGTGGGTCCTATTTTTTGGGTGGGGCCGGGTGGTCACGTGACCCCCTTGACCCCCTGCCTCCGCCACTGATACCACACGGTGTTATTATAGTGCGGCTTGCACCCCCAGTAAACTTAGTCCTTACTTGGAAATATGTTCAGTTTCTGTGCATATGTGGCTGTACTTCAGAAGTCTGCAGTTGTGTTCTGTACAAGTGACTTACGTCTGCGAGCCTATTAAAATGGCACATTGCTCTTCTTTCACATCTGACTTTTTTGGTTGACGTGTTATATGTCTACAATTTCCCTTTGGTTTACATGTCTATATATATATTTTTTTACCTCCATTAATTTAATAATATGCATTGCAAATAATGTAAAACTGATCTTCCAGGCTGTCAAATATGACACAAATCTCTTGAACATTTTATGGTTTGATGATACAGATATGCAGATACCGTGCCATTGAGGATGAATTTAAATCTCCCATTGCAACAGAACTACAGAAGTATTTGGCCGATGAAGATTCCAGGTGAGCAAGGCGTTGCTATATCATGTAGCATCCCCCTTTCTGTTAGGGGATTTAGCAAATAACTCCTTTTGTATTTCTTAAATACAAGAAAACTCCTCGTATAATGTTTATTTTCGTAAGATCGACGAAGGGGTGCAGTAAACTGCTTCCATTAGTTTTACTAATGCCATGGAAAGAGAATATCTATAGAATATTCTTCAGCTAAACTTAAGGTTTTGCGATTTAAATTTCCAAAATGACTAACAACTGTTGTTTTTATCTTCCAGACTTCCACCTTATCTTCCTCCTTATTCCCTGCTTTTCTTCCTAATCCATCTTGGTTGTGCAAGTTGCATGGCAGAATACAGGCGAATCCCCAATATTCCTTTGGCTGCCCTCATCCTCTTTTTTGGAATACGATTTCGGGCTATTACAGGCGTGTGCTCCTTCTAGAACCCATTCTAACCTAAAAAATTGTAAGAAACCAAATTCCATTCAGTGGATATTAGGAATGAGTAGAAACAGCAGTCTCATCCTACCTGTCAAGAACAAAAAGGTCCACATCTGAAGTTTCCCCCTTGCTTTTTTTCCCCTTCAGTTTTTAGAAGATGTTTATCTATTGTGCAAGTTTTATTTGATTAGAAACCCAATTTGATGCAAAGGGATAGAGCGCTTCTTTTTTTATAGGTTCACCTTTTACTATCTGACTAGTCCATTTCTTTCATAGATATGGATTTCCTCTGACCACATAAAACCATGGCTGATGGGTATTTACTCAAATGATACCTAGTCAAATTCTCTATTAGTGCCTCCTCAAATCTATTTAGATCTATTTGCTGAACCTTTAAGTGGGTTATGGTGACGATCCTTTTAGGTGTGTCAAAATAAAAGAAAAAAGAAAGAGAAGTGTTAGATTTTGGAATAGATGACTTACCCTAAATTGAGGTAGCCTCCTCTTTATATAGATGAATAATAATGAAAAACTATAAGAATACTCTTTTTTGCATACTCTAGCACCCCCTTATAGAGCATACATATCAGTCACACACCACTTGTTGCAATGACTAGAAAAAGATGTTCTAAACAATTTCTAAAAAAAAACTAAGGCAAATAAATATTAAAATATTTGAAAACAAATACTGTATCATTGATGTCGACGTTGAAGTTGCAAACAAAAATGAGCCGAATCTAAGCCAAACCAAATACTCGCGCAAAGACTGCATTCAAAAATCAGATATTCATCTTTCTTGGGGATGTTAGAATTTTAGTGATTTCCAAAAAAATACGAAATTCTAATGTTGATGCCAAATTGTTGAATCATTAATTTCGATGTTGAAGATGCAAATCAAAGTAGGATGAATCTGAGTCGAAACAAACTCTTGTGCGAAGACTGTATGAAAAGTCAAACATTCATCTCCTTGAATAAAATAATATTCTGGAGATTTGTAAACTCAATAGAAGATGAAGATAAGGATTTGAAAGATTCCCAAACTCAGCAGAAGTGGAGGTTTGGATAGAGCCTTAAACTCAGTAGAATTGTCAAATTTAAGTAGAATCAGATCAAACAAAACTTATCAATGCATCTAGAAACCCAAAAACATAAAAATCGACTTTTAAATCATCAAATTAGACTTTGATACACCAAGATATGATTAAAACAATTTCTGTCTTTGATTAACAAAATTCCAGTCTTTGATTAACAAAATTCCAGACTTACAAAATTGTTCATAGTGAATAATACCACGTGTACTATATATTTATATATTATTTTTCACAAAACTGAAATCAAATCAAATTAGATTTGAGAAAAGAAAAGAAGAAAAGAGGATGATAGAAACTATGAAGCACAGACACGGACGTTGGACAGGACACGGACACGGGACATGGTAAAATCTGAAAATTAGGATACGGGGACACGACAAGGAATATTGCTCTAATTTCTAAACATAATAACAACACAACACTATTCTAAATCACACATCAATTAAACTCAAATTCTTACACAATCATATATTATTTACTATCAAAATCCTACTTCAAGTAAACTTAAAATCCTACACAATCATAAATTAATTACTAAACACAATTAAGTCTCTCCTCTCTCTGCTCTCCTCTCTGTCTGCCTCTTTCTTTCTCCTTTCTCAATCTGTCTGTCTCTCTCTCTTGTCTGTCTCTCTCCTCTCTGTTAGTCTCTCTCTGTTCTCTCTCCCCCTCTCTTTTGCGATCTCTCCCCCAATCTCTTACTCTGCTCTCTAGAAGAAGCCAGAGAGGGGGGAGAGAGAGAACAGAGAGGTGGAGACAAAGAGAGACAGACAGAGAGAAAGGGGGGAGAGAGATCGAGAACGAGAGATAGAATAGAGAGAGATGGAGGGGGCGACATCACGATCGACGAGCTCCACATGATCGGCGATGAGCTCCACACGAGACGAGAATTAGATCTGTAAAAAAATTAATCAAAATCAAAATACGAAAATTAAACCCTAAAACCTAAAATTAAACCCTAAAAAAAATTTCAAATTAATTAATCATATTACCTTCCTCTTCGTCGTTGTCGTCGATGTCATCGTTGTTGTTGCCGCCGCCGGAGAGAGATCGAGAATGAGAGGAGAGAGATCGAGAACAACGGAGAGGAGAGAGATCAAGAATGAGGGCAACAAAGGGAGATGGGATTTTACTAAAATGAAACAATTTTTTTTTGCCCGACCCTTACCTGTGTCCATACCGGGTAAAACCCGGTCCGCTTCGCGGACATGAGCTGATCCGTGTCAGACACGGCCGGACCGTGCCTGACACAGACACGTGTCCGTGTCCGACACGTGCCCGACACAGACACGGCCTGAGTCTGGCCGTGTCCATGCTTCATAAGATATAGATGGGTGGTGGCTAGGTTTCTTAGGTGACAACTAGGGTTTGGTGGCAGCTAGGGTATTAGGAATATAGACAACTTACTCTAGATTGCTTAGTTTAGGAGATGGAGGCTAATGTTCGTTTCAGTATTTGTTTGCTTAGGGGGTTTTGTTTAGGAAAGTTTTATTTAGAATCTTTTTCTAGTCTTTGTAACAAACTGGGCATGATTAATATCTATGCTCCACTTTGAAGGCGAGCATTAGAGTATATAACAAGAAAGGGTATTTTTGTAATTTGTTATTATTATTCATCTATATAATGATGAGACTACCTAAATCTAGGAAAGCTATTTATTTCTAAAACTCTAACATGGTATCACCAATAAAGGCTAAATTCTATCGGAAGCAAACAATCCTCATAACTTTTAATTACCAAAAACCATTGTTAGGTTGAGGTACCCAAGATTGAGGTAGTCTCCTCTTTATATAGATGGAGAATAATAACAAATTTCATATCCTTTCCAGTTACATATGCTAATAAAAAGAAAGAAATTTTTATAAGGTCTTGTAATGCATCTTTCATTTTTCTACCATTGCAGGAGATCCCTAGGATGCCTTTGTTAAGAAGTATGAGTTGTATTAGTAGTATGTGGTGGTGATTTTCTACCACAAGTGATCGGACGGTAGAGATGAAGTGGGGTAGTGCAAATAAATAAAGCATAATTATATAAAAGAGAGGGACACACATGATTTTACGTGAAAACTCTTAACTGAGAAAAATCACATAGAAGAGAAGAGCTTCACTATAATTCTCAGATCAGGAATTACAGGAATCTAAGGACGTCAAAGGTTTTTAAAAGTGTCCCAAGAAGTTGCCTAGAGTCTTGGAAGTCCAGAAGCCCAAAAGTCATTTTCTTTGTTGGAGGTGGAGGTCTACTTATAATTGACTGAGCTGTTGGCATGGTGACAGATAGTGCGGGCGAGACCTTTGCAACTGCACGATTTGCACGTGTCGACTTGTTTTAATGATCGCGATCAGCGGTGCTGTTTTATTGGGATTGCATATAAGAAAATAAAATCTTCCACTGTCGATAACTGCCATGTTTTATTGGGATTGCATATGAACGTGAAAGATAATAAGGTGGCGTAACTGTCAGCGAAGATCAAGGGTGAACTGTTGCTGAAGCTGCTTGGTTCAGAGCTGAAGTCTTCGTAACGGAAGAAGTTTCAGAGTATAGATGATCTTAAAGAGTTCGGAAATAGTATGGACTTTGGAGAAGGGCTTTGATGTGCTTCGAAGGGTTGAAAAGTGAGGGACACGTGTCATCATTTTGGATGGGGTCAGATTTTGACCACTACAGAGTATAATATGAATATGAGTTGTATTAGGAGTACAATAAGAATTGGAGTAAAATTAATCTTTCTTGTTACTATATAATATAATTGTGAGGAGAAAGATGTCTACCTCTCTAATTTTCAAAAGCTTGACTGTATCAGCCTTTATGGTGTCAGATTTAGACTATGAGAGAATAGGAAAGGAATTGTGGGAACCAAAGGTAAAAATTAGAAATGAAAAGAAGGAAAAATTAGATCTATGTGCGAAAAAAAAAGATCATATGTATATAGCACAGACAACTTCTTGAAAACATAAGGAGCAGAGTGAAAATTGCCATATTGCAGGAGTTATTTATCAGTAAACACAAGTCATAGCCTGGAGCAACTGAAAATCCCACTTTCAATAGAGGAAGCAAATAAGTTATATGCTAAGAATTAAAAAAAATAAAACCTTTTTATGTTTCAATAATGAAATACTGTATACTACTTTTGCAAGAAAACTGCCCAACATAGAATAATTGATGGTGATAAATAGTCTAGTTTGCCCGATGCTCTGCACTATATTTTAATTCATTGACTGCATGTAATAGCAAACTCTAGATAAGTGATTCATTAAACCAACTTAATGAATTGTAGCAATTTTACTGTAAGTTATCCAAACCATTTAATATACTTTCCTTATTGAAATGATTATGATATTCAAACTGGGGAGGCTACTTTGCAGCCAGTGGGATATCATAAACCTCACTTGCTCTTTTTTTTTTAAGTTGTATACATCATCGATGCTAGCACTATGTGGAGCTGTATATATCATTGATGCTAGCACTATGTGTAGCTATGTACAATTTATTTACTATCTATTAATGAATTATTGTACCTCTAATTAAAAATAGGGTTAACTGCAGATACACCCCCTATACTATAGACACTGAAGTAGAGACACCCCTCAACTCTTTTATTAGCAGACAGACCCCCTGCTTTCATATATTTTTAATTCAAATTGGATTAATTTCATTTTTTTTAATTCCCTAACTACCCTTTAGCATTATTACTCTTTTATATTAATTGCTTCCCTGTCTCCATATGAAATTAATCCAATTTGAATTAAAAAAATGAAAGCAGGGGGGCTGTCTGCTAATAAAAGAGTGAAGGGGTGTGTCTGCTCCAGTGTTTACAGTATAAGGGGTGTATTTGCAATTAACCCTTAAAATGAAAAGAAGAAAAATTGTTCAGTACGCGTTAGAAGGGAGTATGCAAATGAAATATATAAATTTACCATGAAATTAACCACAGTTCTATTTAAGCCAATTATAATTGTGGCTATGATCAGTTTGTGATGTATATCATATAGGAGACTGGAACTAAAGGGATCAGACATGTCTTTTTTATTCATATATGTGACCCAGAGGACCCTTTTGGCTGTTTGATTATGAGATGTTTATTTTTCCTATTAATTTCCTTTAGTTACTGAGAATTTAAAATTACCGTGACAGGTAATACCTCGTCTTGTTCTTCTCCACTGAATACTCTAGAGCCATGACTATAACACTGTCAATATTTTTTCACTTTTTATCACTTGAATTGCCTTTCTGTTTTACATTTGTTTTGTATTTAAAGATATTTCAGGTTACATATGTTGTAGATGCTCAAACCTACTCTCCCTAACCGTCCAAAATGGATAAGTAGTATCATGAATGATGATGAGATTCATGGCTTAAAAGAACCAAGAGACAACAATGATTATAAATCCAAGGAGTCCAGTCCAGTCCATTTTGGCATGCTTCTTGAGGCAGTGGGATTATTCTGAAGCACCCGGGCAAACTAAATAATATGACACTATCTAGTTGTTTGTTTCCACATTTGGAAACGAATATCATGGGCAATAACTTAGAAGCAAAAGAATTTGTAGACATTAGTAATATAAAATTTCTGTGATTTTGACAATATGAGCAATAATTCAGACAGAGGCTTACTATTTGTTTTTTGTAGTGTTTCTGTTGGCTTCTATATTCTTCTTCGAGCAGTGGATCGGTTTGCTGCTAATTACAATAGATTTCCCGGAATTTTTGATGGGTATGGATAAAAAGCTTCCACAACTACTGATTTGCGTTTGCATTAGAACTCATGCCAAAATAAAGGTGTGCTTAATGATGTATGGGTTCTAAACAGTGAAATAGATGAAGATATTACACGACTGAAGACTATTGCAGTTGGCATATTAAGTGACTCGGGGTTCAGTGGCCCACCCCTGTCAGAGGATTTAATCCATGAAATGGTCAGATTTGGTGGTGCAGAGCTCCACGCTGTTGCTGCCTTCATAGGTGGTGTTGCTTCCCAGGAAGTAATTAAGGTAATGCGTTTACACTAAGTTCTCTATAGTCTATTTTGAAACTTGCTTTAATCAGATTCTTTCGTGGTTTTCTTTTTCAGCTCATCACTAAACAGTTTGTGCCACTAACCGGGACTCTGATACTCAATGGGATTGACCACAAGTCTCAAGTGTTGGCATTGTAGCTGAAAACCTGAGCCTGGTACATTATATATGCTAGTAATCATACTCAGTACAGTAACCTTTCATTTTCGAATTTTGTTAGTGCTACTTTCTATGCTCGGTGTGGTAATACTACTGTAAGAGATCAAAGTTTTTGTAATGCCAACATGTCTTCATTTTACCGATAATTCATGTATTAAATTAAGCTTTTACGGCATAGAATACATAAATAATCATCAACATATAGCTGAACCACCCCTCGAAACAGAAAGTATTTTCCTTTTGTAATCTTGTCACGTTTGGTGCAAGTACGAGTGAAAATCATCAGTCTCTGGTGTATTCAAACATTTCAGGTCTAAAATTTTCCGGTCTGGTACAATTTATTGTGTCTGGATCCAATCACAGTTCTATTAAACCCATTCTGAAATGCAAGTATCATGGGTTGATGGTGTGCATTTGATGTGGTTTAAAGAAAGGTATAGCAGAACACATTGTAGATGCCTGTAGGTCTTCACTGGAGAGGAAAAGCTGAGAACTCTGCTACGCCCTTTTCATCAACCCTAGCCATTAAGCCCTCAGCGAAATTCTTGTCATGTCATCTAAGCCAAGCAAAAGCTCTAAGAATACTCGCGTACTCTTGCAAATACTTAGATTTGAGCTGGATAATGCTTTCTTTTAGCTCCAAAAAGGTTATAAATTTTTAAATACGCTGTATGTATTAACTCGTGGATTTGGCCGGTTTACAAGCAATTATCTTTGGAACTCTGTATAAATGGGGGTATTACATATGAAATGTCTCTGTCTGACCGTTAAAATACCGGAAAATTGTGTGTGCATATTTAACAAAGCTGGTTGTCTCAAAATATTAAGAACATAGCAACCAAAATAAATCAAATATGCGATTATGACTTGAAGAAATACAGAAATTTCTAGATTTTGTATTTATGAAATACATCCTGTTCTGGTGTTTTTTCAGTGAAAAACATGTCGACAAAAGGATGTTTCCACAGGAACGTGAAAAGCGATAAAATGAGATGGTGAGATGAGATTCTTATCTTGAGATGGCTCAATTGGTTATTAAAATTGATGGTGGGCATTGTCCATCTTGATTATATCATTCAATCTCCTTGTATGAAAAATTGGATGATATGGAGCCTTCAACTATTACATCAATTGCATACAAAATGGATGGTCAAAGCCACCTTAAAATGGGTTTAAGCCTCTAAACTGGCTAAACTGTTATACACACAGATCCTATGACAAAGTAGACCAAGATGGATGATGCTAATCATCAATTTGGTGAATAGATTAGGCCATCTAACAATAAGATTTTCATGATTTTCCATTTCACCATTATTCACCGGGACAATAATTACTCCTTTGTTCTTTTTTTGATAATACAACCAGAATTTGAATCCTCGCTATAAAAAGAAGAAAAAAAAAATACTATTGTGCTACAATGACATTTGCATCTAATTTTATTTCGAATCTGCACAAAAGAGAGAGTGAACAAAGATGAAAGACGATAGTTGGAATCTCTCGGAGACAAGAAAGCTTTCTTTAGGAAGATGCCCAAAATCCAAGACAGCCTCTCACGTTCAGGTCTGGTTGACAACTAAGAACATAAAATTAACCAGCCAACATAAAGTCTTCCCTGTATCTTATTAAAAGGAAAGGAATAAAGTCTTCCCTTAAAACCAAAAAAAGGAGAAGAAGAAATATAGTCTTCCTAATATTACATTTTATCTTGAGCACGCCTCTCAAGCAACACATAATTATTTTGGTTATAAACACCTCAGCAATCTGGTTTCTCACTGCATGCCACCATATTTTGTTTAGATCCCTTCCATTCATCTTCAATTGTATACTTATGAGGACAAGTTGAAAGACGTCTAGCCAAGCTCATTGGCTCAATCCTCCAAGTGTCTCATTAAGCTTTGAGAGAGATTGGCAACTCTAGTTATCCTTTTTTTTTTATTTCATTTGAGCACCATATAAAGTGTTTTGAGGTTTTCATAGCGATGTACAATGGAAGAGCTCATATTGAAGAGTTTTAAATGGTGTTGGAAGTTGATGAAGAGACTGGCAGTGCCTGAGGGATAGTTTCCTGTCTTCGTAGGGCTGGAGAGCCCTAGGGCACGGTTCATGGTCGAAACGGGCTTCCAAGTGCTCCTTGACAAGGCCGAGGAGGAGCACGGGTATGCCTATGAGGGACTGTTGAAGCTCCCCTGCAACGTCAAGCTATTCAGCGAGGTCATGAAAGAGATGCAAGAGGTGGCGTCAGAATCATCGGCATGCAACTTTGCAACAAGATGTGATGCTTACTGGCTCTGAGGGTGGTGCATTCTTCTTATTGTCCAGTGCAGCCAAGCTAAGGGGTCTCGTGCAACTAAATGCTCACAAGAATTCTTGTTCTAGGTTACATTAACAAAAGTCTCTTTGAAAATAATAAAAAGGAATGCTTCTCCTAAATGATGCACTTGAGAATTAAGTACACACGAACTTCATACAAACATGATTGCATCACATCACTTTGACTAGATCCTGCAGCTTTAACAACATTTGGATTTGATCATTCTTTTGTGAAATGGCAACATAACCCTGCTTCTCCCCCGCGACTTAGAAACTATATATGATCATTATTTTCTCGTCAAGCCAATGAAGCCAATGCAACAAAGAAAGAGACCCAGGACGATGACATCAACGATAATGGAGACACACGGCATTCTTACCTGTGGGAAGCTCGTATATATGTCTGCAAAGTCTTTTCACCTCATCAGAAATGGCAACCCATTCTGCAAATTCTGGAAGCACGCCTTGTTGTATCCAAGCCACAACCTGCAATCCAAGGAACACTTCAAGAACTAGATCGTGTGAGTCAAGCTCATCTTGAATGCTTCCAGCCATCTCGTTCTGAATTGAGAACAGGCAGACATCCTAGTTCTTCTCACTTTCTCGGTCCCCCTCTTTTCTCCTTTAGTTGTTACTGTGGGGTTGCTTTCAAGACATCATCTGTGATTTCATCATTGCAGACATCTTAAGAGGGGGAAAAAAGAAGAAGAAAAAAAACAACAATTATTGCCACGAGGATTTAACAAGGTACAAGAGCTATTAAGATATCTTTGTAATCAATTGTTGACATAAATCATGGATACAAGCAGGAAAATGAACAGTTATGACAAGATCACCATGAGGAACAGAAAACCTAACCTCATTATTTTTTATTATTTAAATGATAACATAGAGACGGAAAAAGCAATGACTGGCCAATTAAACAAACAAGGATGAAGGCTTCACTACTCAGCATTCACTCGTGACAGAATCAGGGATCCTATCTAACACTCAGTTTCAGATGCTCTCTTTGAAGGATTATAGACACTGAAATCCCGGACTCCTGCCTTCCACTGCCAAAACACAAGAAATTAGTATATACCATAGGCAAATTAGTTTCAGCATGATACGATGTTTTGCTGCAAATATTAGTACTATTTATGTTTATGCAAATTCCACTTTTGCATGGTGATACCAAGGTTTCATCATTGTTCATCCTGAATAACATTCGGCATCGGATCTTGTACTTTCCTAAATATTCCGATAATTGTGGTGAACTTTCAGGCATAATTTCAATTAATATGCACAAACAGTCAGTTTTCCAAATTTGGTTTGAGTTTATTTTACTACATTCACACATGTCCATTCAGCGAAGTAGGCTATGTGGCCCCAAGGCCATTAGTCCTAATTTTGATGATAACAAACCATATGTAGTTATATATTAACAAAATTGTTTAATTAAGTTTCAGGTAAAAACAGATGTTGCATTTCGGCTCCATCTCAAAACTCACATATTTAGAAGCCAAGAAGATTTAAACCCCAGAGCCTAGCAAGCTAGAAGAGCTCAAGGATCAAGCAATATCGAGAAGACTATTTCAAGATTTGTAATTTTACATTTTCCATTTTAGTTAGGATTTATAGTCATTTGTTAAAACCAAAATGATAGAGGTTGATAGCTTTTGGGATTGACACACACACATCATTTCATATTCCTTTGTGTTTTCAAACAAAAATTTATTACCAGGTTTCTTACCGAGTTTTAGAAAAACAAAGTTTCGAAAAATCAGTTTTCTTTTGGAAAAACTGGTTTTCGTTTTAGAAAAGAATTTTATCAAAATATAGTTTTAATTTATTTGGTGTTGATCCATAATCACACTCTCTCTTCAAATCCCTAGAACTATATTTTATATTTACTTATCAAAAGAAAATTTGTTGGAAAAATATTGGTTTCAAAAAGATTTCCAAAAACAGGTTTTGGCCCTCAGCCGGTCGACCGCTGGCAGAGCAAAACTGCTCTGTCAGTCGACCGACATGCACCAAGTGCAAACGTACACTTCAGTCGACCAGGCCGGTCGACCGACAGAGAGTTTCACTCTCTGTTTGGGAACCACGGTCGACCGTCCGGTCGACCACTTTTCCCAACGGTCGGAAATCCGACCGTTGGCGGCCGACCGGCCGGTCGACCGGCAGCAGAATTTTCTGCTGATTTGGCTCCCAACGGCTAGATTCAGTTTTGTTTTTTGTTAGGTCTTATTCCAACAGATCTATTGAGTTTTTTACCCTTATTTTCCTCCCTTATAAATAGTGGGACTATAGAACTTCACAATAATATTTCTAAGCCTTAGATCAAAGTTTTTCATAGTTTAGCCTCTTTGCAAAAGATTCTCTTGAGCCAACTAATTCCAAAATTTGGTGTTTTTAGCTTGAGCTTTTCCTCTACTTACTATTTGCACTATACAATCCCAAGTGTTTCACTTTCTCATCTTGGTTGTAAGGTTGTGCTTGTGAGCTATCTTTGTGGTCAAGTGTTGATCACCGTTTTCTTCAATTAAGAAGTTGTATAGGTTGCGGCCTCGAGCGAGCTAGTGAGCTCCAAGGTGGTGTTGCGGCACCGTGATAGAGGACAAGTGTGTCCGAAGAGTTCTAGTGAGAACTTGTAACCGATTGACGATCCAGTGTGTAACCCCCGATCCTTGATGTACGTATCACAGTATCAGTACTCGATACGGCGTACAAAGTTAATTTGACCCTCCTGGTAGCGGATTGAGCCGCTTTCAATTTCAGATATTATTTTCTAATATTTTAGATTTTTCAGAATTTTTGAATTTTTTTTGAATTATTTTGAAAATCTCCGCAGCGGTTCGACTAATACCGATAATCGGCTTTACAATTTTTAATTCACAAACGGAGTTGAATTTTAAGAATCTGTTTTCAAATTATTCTTCTATACCATATTTTCAACCTTCGGGTATTTTTGGAAATCCGAGTTATCGTATTGTCAGATAGTCCATTGGATTCACATAGGAGACTCATCATCGAGATCATTCATAGGTATCTTTGTGATTTATTTCTATTATCTTATTTATCCTTATTTTCATATCTGTTATGATCACTAACCTCTTTCTGCAGGTATTCTTGTACTTATTTCCTACTGGAACTCTTATATATATGGGGTTATTTCCTATACTGAGGCTTAGCGTACGTACGTGAGGGTATCTCCGCTCTACGTATGTACGTCGTCATAACGTCCCCGTACCTGCGGGATCGGGGCGTTACATAGTGGTATCAGAGCCTAAGTTCACACCTGGCGTGGGTAACCACCTGGGTCAATGCTCGGGCTCTTACCAACAGTACAATCAGATTCAGATTAAAACTCATCTGTATCTGAATTTGGGGATTCAAGCGACGAGTACAGGAATGCCATGTCAGTGATAATTCATTCCTTGACTCTTTTCTGTTCTTTAACTACAGTTGTCAACCAGAATATCTGATTTCCTTCTCGCTTTTTTTTCATCTTATCGCTACCTATCGTTAGCGTTAGGTTCACTATACTAGTTCTCCACTCCGAGTTCATTATCGATATCAGAGTGCACAGCCGAAGTGTCATAGGCCCGTAACATTCAGGCTTCATGACTAGAAATATTGTTCTCACCCTTGAATTCAAATTTCGAGGACGAAATTTTTTTGTAAGGTGGGGAGAAATGTAACCCCCGATCCTTGATGTATGTATCACAGTATCAGTACTCGATATAGAGTACGAAGTTAATTTGACCCTCCTTGTAGCGGATTGAGCCGATTTCAATTTCAGATATTATTGACGGTGGATCTCGAGACTGAAGGACAATGTCGTGAGGCCCGGTGAGCTCTGGCGGACCTTGGATGGCATCGTCAGAGGCTCGTAAGGAGACGGCGGTGGGATCTGGAAGCACGAAGAAAAGATGGTGGTGGGGGATCTGATTCGGCGGTCGACGATGATTGGTGAAGCTTGGATCGGGATAAGGGAGATCAGATAGGGGAGATCGAGATGGGGTAATTTAAGAGAGGGAGAAAGAGGGATGAAGGCGGTGGGAAGGAGAGAACGAGGGGAAGAGATGGGAATTTTTTCGTTGGCAGTGCCAATTCGGGAGGAGAGAGAAAAAGTAGTAGGGTTTTTAAATTTTGGGGTGAATTTTTTTGTGTTTTAGAAGAATTCTAGATTTCAGCTATGATACCAAGATGATGGGGAACCAATCAAGTGGGATTCTCTCTGTATGGTTTCTCACCCAAAGCACACAGGCTACAAAGCTTTTCAAAGCAAATTTTAATTCATCCAAAAACTGTTCAATTCAATAATGATCTTGGCCTTAAATAGGCCTACAACAACATAAGAAATTCCACTACAACCAATATGAGACAAACTAAAAAAATAACTAGAAATAAATAAAAGCAACTAACTGATCTATTCTGACTCGAGTCCACATGCTCTACTCGAACCATAACGATGAATTCTGATGCCTCCCAGTGTAAATCTGAAGTCCTGAAGCCATGTCCCCATCAGATTGATTGCTCCACTCCTATTTTCCAGTAAACATACTGTTTACAAGCATGCCTTGAGCCTGTCACCTGTCCCATTACAGGCATATGCCTCTATCAACAGTCCATGTGGGCCCTATACTAAGTCTCAAGTGAGCCATTGTAAAAATTTTTACAGGTTAAATGCCACAAAGAATAAAATTATTCTATTAGGAATGTATCACTGCATTGCCATGTAAAATTTCATTAAGATTGAAGTGCCACATACCTCCATAGTCGCTTAAGTCAACACCTTAAGAGTGTAAAAAGTAAAGCAAGTTAGACTAAGCATGACAACGCTCTCAAGCAAAGAGGGCAGCTTGGCACAAACATAAGAACACTTGAACACGGACACCAATGAATCCTACAATAGTAGGATATGACGCATCAAAAACATGCAACAAAAAAAGATAGGAAAAAAACCCAATTTTCTATATATTTGAATGTTGTAAGTAATAGGTACTTAGTACAGTTTGCTTTGACTTATTCATATATAAATGTATATTGGCACTAGGTCCTGGTTCTTCATCTTCTTTATCTTCTTTATCATGTTCCTTGCATGGAAACATTTCTGATGTTTATTTTATGGTAACCATCATTCTACTATCTTTTTCAATTGAATCAATCTTTTACTATGAAAAAGGAATGAGATGTGACATCTCATGTGCTACGTGCACCATAGAACTAATTAAAAGTATCAAAGATGTGTTCAAATAGTGCCGGCGAAGCTTGAGACAAAAAAAATACTTCAAAATTAAGGCACACTCAGTTTGACATTTCCAGTGGAAGTCTAAGAAATGTCGTGCAATATGTGTCCACATGGACACAGCTTCACGACACAAGTGTTTTCGCTACTTGGACTGAACGTGTCAACCAAGGCTGCAACTCCTAGAAGCTCGTACAATGAATTTTTTTTCTAAATGGTGAATCAACTGAATGCTTCAAGCCACATTGTAACATTCATTATACAATCAATAGACCTCATCACCTATTGCCATATAGGAAATCTTAAATAATTGCAAGGTAACCAATTATGAAAACCCTAAACAAATTTTAAGAAATAACAAGGGCCTGGAGTTATCACTTGATAGGAAAGCAAGGACTAACAGGCTGCTCAATAATACCATTAATTACCCACAAAAATTTCCAGAAAAAATAAGTTATAATTCATATCATGCTACAAATTAGGAAAATTTGATGAGGTCTATTTGATTGTGTAGTTAATGTCACAAGTGTTTGTGCTACATAAGACAGAAAGCAAAACCTCTTATGCAAAAATACAACAAAATTCTCAAGTGTCAAAATGAGTTTGGATGCAAAAGAACAGCAGAGGACACACCCACGCACCCACCAGTGTCTGAAAAGGCTTTTTGAGACTCGCCTCAAGGCTCACTTCAGGGCATTTGCAAAACTAACTGCCTCGAGGCCACCAAAACAAAAGTCACTTGTCCTAAAAGGCATACTGATGAGGACATCATGCCGCTCATGGGACGATTCGATCGAGTCTATTCCAAGAAGCGGTGTAATGCAATTCTTTAACTTTAGTCTAGTTTTATTTTAGACTTGTTTTATGTCATTTAGTTAATGTAGTATGTGTTCTGTTTTTTTTTGGACGTTTAATACCACAACGGTTATTTTCTAAAATCCTTTATTGTAAAGCGTATAAAAGGCCCCCTGGATTATTCCATTGGATTATGGAATAATTAAAACTTTCTTCAAATATCCAGTTAAATTCCTGAGTTTATTTGCTCTTGAGTTTTGAGTGTGAAGCCCGTGCAAGGGGTGGAAACTCAAAATTCTGTCTTGTTCTCAATTTCAAATTTTAAAACCTTAGTTTCGATTTGAAGGTGATTGCGATCAAGGCTGTATTACATCAATTTGGTATCAGAGTCTTGGTTTCAATCCCCTTCACATTTTCCCTTTCCAAAATTTTCTCCTGACCCAAATTCCTAGATCCAATCCAAAAAAACCCAAAATTCCCATTCATCTTCATCCCAACAGAACCCAAACACCCAAATCCCCATTTTTCTCCTTCCCCCGTTGCCTCTGCCGCCGTCGAATTCCCTCTTCCTCCCTCCCTCCCCGCACTACTAGGCTCACGCCACCAAAATTCAAGATCCATCGGCGAAGTCGCCGCCTTCCTCCCACGCCGAAGTCGTCAACGTCGAAGATCTCCAACACCGTCCTCCTCGCCTTCGTCCCATCCTCCGCCCGACGAAGTCATCGTCGCCAAAGATCTCCAACGTCATCACCCTCTCTTCTTCCTCATCCTCATCGACGTCCATCCACTGCTCGCCACCAACTACTCAAGAATTCATCACCGCTTCTTTGAGTCGACAGCGTCGCTGTCGGTTCCATCGCCAACATCCTCCTCCACCGCAGTTGAGCTCCATCACCGCCGCTTCCTGGCTGGGGTCCGGCGCCACAGATCTCCCACCTCGCTCGCCTCCTGAATTACCCGCCGCCGCTGAGGACTTCTCAAGCCCTAGCCTGAGGTTGAGAAGAGAAGTAGAGCTCTGGGTGTTGGGTTTGCTCTTAAAACCCAACCCAACTCTTATTGGGTTTGGGATATAAACCCATAGATAGGTTGGGCCGAATCCAAACCCAACTGACTTACTCACTTCAGCCCAAACCCTGTAGATTTTGTTGCTGACGTCAGCGCCCGAGTCACCCTACTGAGTCGACTCAGTTCAGGAATTATTCTGACTCGGTCCAGAAGCAACGCAACACTTCCGAAGGTCGTTCAGAGCGTTTCAAGCCCAAAGCAAGCTATTTTTGAAGAAGCGAATTCGTGACGATTAGTACTAAGCGCTACAGCAATCACGTACAGGTTTGAGTTTTGATCGCCTCCCAGGTAATTTTGAAGATTCTGTTCAGTTATTTCTGCCATTTAATTGAGATAATT
Source organism: Agave tequilana (assembly GCA_038442645.1). NCBI lineage: Eukaryota > Viridiplantae > Streptophyta > Magnoliopsida > Asparagales > Asparagaceae > Agave > Agave tequilana. The sequence continues at coordinate 52,474 of JAVJIF010004785.1, forward strand.
AGCTTTTTTAATCTGTCACAAGGTAGAACCGATTGGCTGATGCTCACTATATAGTGAGTTGTGTGATTCTGACCTTAATTGGTAACCTGACTTGATATTAATTGTGCAACTAAATTTGTTTGAATTTGTGATCACTTGATCAGATTTGGATTTAACTGTGTTAGCATGTGTAACATTACATTTTTTTTAATCACATGTTAATCTACATAGCTTAGAGTCACTCTTATTTGTCATTGAACTAATCCCTGACTCCTCCTGCACAACATACATTTTATTTTAGGATAATTTGCATTTAGGATCAGCTAGGAACTTGCATGCCTACTAAAAGTGTTAAAACTTTTTTGGTAAGAGAAACTTCTGCACTAATGGACCCTATCATTCAGATATACTTAACACAATTATTGATAAGATGGAAAACTAGACCAACAACTATAAGAAGTAAGAGAGCAGGTTGATGTCAATTGTAGGAATCTAACAACTCGACTTGATAGACTAGAAACCAATCGAAGGAGCTACGGAGGACAATTTTCAAAATAGCAGTAGGTCACCCAAGCAAGAGTGAGCTCAACCCTACAACACAGCTGACACTGATGCCCAATATATCAAGAGCGTTAAAGTCGATGCTCTTTCTTTCGACGTGCGCTTGGACCCTCAGGTTTATATAAACTGGCAATTAGTTATAGACCGCTATTTCCGTTGGCATGACATGTCTTAGTCTAAGAAAATTCAATTTGCCGTGATGAAATAACGGGACAAGCTGGACAATATTGGGAAAACCTTGAGGGGATGATGAGGTACAAAAGGGAAGACCCAGTGGAGACTTGGGAAGGCATGAAAGAGAAGTTTATGTTAAAGTATGTTCCACCGTCATTCAAGCAGCAATTACTGGACAAGTGGAATCGATTGACTCAAGGGAATAAGTCAGCCACCGATTACACTGCTAAGTTTAATGAATATTTGAATCGATGCGGAGCAATCGAGTTAGAGTCTCCCGAACAGATCTTAACTAGGTATAGGTCCGGTCTTAGGGATGATTACCGCCGAGAGCTCATCGTTCGAGGCATCACGACTTTAGAGCAGGCATATCAGCTAGTCACCGACTTAAATGAGTCTAGAAGATCCTATTTTTATCAAACTAATTTTAGGGATAACTCTAAGACCGCCACTACTAGCAAGCCTAGTTTTAGTTGATCTTTTCCTTCTCTGAGCAAACTTACCTCCAGTTCTTCTAGCGTCAAACCAATATGTTCTTCTAGTGCAAAGCACATCACCTCCGAGAGAACGGTTTGTGAACCAGCAAAAATCAATTCACGGGCCCAATGTTGTGTCAAAGGGTATGGACACCTTGTCAGCTAGTGCTCGAGTCAAACCAAAACCCTCTTCGTAGAAGTTCCTAGTGAAGATATAGAAGAAGAAGAGGATGATGTAGAAGTGGCCGCGCACCAACAAGATGATGACTCAGATCCTCTCTCGAAGAGTATAAATTAAATGGCTGGATTAGAACTGTGGAAGTGACGAACCTAACTCCTAGTGTAGGCCTAACCCAATTAGGAGTAGTTAGATGCACATTAGCCCAGCCCGAGTAACTCAACGACTGGAGAAGAACTGCCATATTCCAAACTTGCACAAAAATTGAGAACAAGAGCTGCAAAGTAATAGTGGATAATGACAGTTGCATCGACGTCGTTGCGTCGAAGTTATCACCACCTTGGGGATGAGACCGGTGAAGCATCCAAACTCCTACAATGTCACATGGATCGACGCTACATCCATAGATGTTCATAAGAGATGTCAAATTCTCATCCAATTTGCCACGTACACAGATAAATGTGATGTGACATACTCCCCATGGATGTTGGTCATATTATTTTGGGACAACCATGGTTTGTTCGACTTAGTGTGACCATATATCGACGTACCAACCAATGCCCATTCATCCATAACGGCAAAAAGAAGTTAATGCCGAATCAACCAAAACCACCAACCCGAGAAAAAAAAGTAGACAAAGGCAAAGGAAAAGTGGATGTTCTAACTCCTGGAAAGAAGAGTGATAAGGGCATAGGTAAGATGGTAATAAATTTGATTAACCACGATCAAATTGAAAAGAGCTTGAATGAGGGTTCGACTTGTTATACACTCGTGGCTCAAGAGGTTGAGCCAAAGATCGGGGTGCAAATCCCTGTGCACATTAAACCACTTCTGGAAGAGTTTTCCGAAATCCTCCAAAATGATCTGTCAGGCGAGTTCCCTCTCATGCAAGACATTTAACATGCTATTGACCTAGTCCCAGAAGCAACTTTGCCAAACCTGCCCTACTACAGAATGAACTCTACTGTGCATGCGGAATTACAACAAGTAGAAGAGTTACTTGACAAGGGGTTCATCAAAGAAAGTTTGAGCCAATGTGCAGTTCCCGCACTTTTAATGCCGAAGAAGGATGGCACCCGACGTTGTGTGTGGACAGCCACGCAATCAACAAGATCACTGTCAAGTATCGTTTCCCCGTTCCCCATCTTGATGATATGCTGGATTTGATGACAGGTGCCACAATCTTCTCCAAAATTGGTCTTAAGAGTGGGCACTACCAAATTAGAATACTACCAGGGGATGAATAAAAAACTGCTTTTAAAACTAAGGATGGGCTATATGCCTTGTTTTAAATATCGACCGAGTTGGCCGAGATATCGTCCGATATCTCATTTTTTACCTGCTACCGATACGATATGGGAAAATTGTTCGCCATATCGTTTGCAACAAAAAAATGCCGATATTTGAAATATCGGCCGATAAGTCGCCCGAAATTGGTCGATAAATCGCCCGATATATCACCCGACATGGAATAACTTATTTATTGCACGATTGCGTGCAAATGTACATTATTTTTTACTATCTTTGCATGCATATTACATCACTTTTATTAGGTAGATGATATCTATGACATTAAACCAACTTTTAATTATCAATATTTTATTATATATAGTGTCTGACATGAACGCCCGATATGCGCGCGTATCCCCGATATCCGATACCCGATATGAAAACCCCCTATCCGATACGATCTCGATATCCGATATTGAGAACCTTGGCTATATGAATGGTTAGTTATGCCCTTTAGACTGTCCAATACGCCTAGCACCTTCATGAGAGTGATGACTCAACTGTTTCGGTCATTTATCAGTAAATTTGTAGCAGTATACTTTAATGATATACTAATTTACAGTCGAACTCAGGAGCAACACGTGGGCCATCTGAGGCAAGTCCTCCGCACACTCCAAGCTGATAAGTTATATGCAAACCCAAAGAAGTATGCTTTTTGTACAGATAGGGTTGTCTTCCTAGGATTTGTTGTTTCATCCGAGGAAGTTTTCTCAGATCCTAAGAAGGTGAAAGTAATCACCGAGTAGCCACAACCCCAAACGATTAGGGAAGTCAGGAGTTTTCACGAGTTAGCCACTTTCTACCGTCAGTTCATAAAGAACTTTAATGCTATTATGGTACCAATAATCGACTGTCTGAAGAGTGAGGGATTTCAGTAGACTCCTACTACCACCAAGGCTTTTGCAAATATCAAGAGAATGATGACCAAAGCTCCTGTTATGTGTCTCTCTGACTTTTCGAAAATATTTGAAGTAACATGTGACTCATCGGGACTGGCAACAAGTGGTGTGCTGAGTCAAGAGAACCATCTCGTTGCTTATTTCAGCGAAAATGATGCCCGACAGAGATCCTCCACATATGAAAAGGAATTTTATACGGTTGTACAGACTTTGCGCTACAGGAGGCATTATCTGTTGCCGCAGGAGTTCGTGTTGTATTCGGAACATGAGGTGCTGAAAGTACCTTAACTCCCAAAAGAGGTTAAATGCGAGACACAGCAAATGAGTGGTGTTCCTCCAGGATTACACATTTGTTCTCAAATACAAGGCAGAAGTTGAGAATAGGGTCGTTGATGCGCTCAGCTGGCGTGTACGGATTTTGGTAACTATGAGCACAGAAGTGATTGAGTTCGAGAGATTGAGGGAGGAGTATTGATCATGCTCTGACTTTGGGAAAATTTATGTTACGTTACGGGACGACTCTGTTCAAAAAAGGGGCGGCTTTCTATTACAAGACGGTTATCTATTCAGGTTCCATAAACTATGTATTTCCCGCACGTTCCTAGGGGATTTTCTCTCTTGGGAAATACATGCTGGAGGTCTGGCTGGACATTTCAGTCAGAACAAGACAATTGAGGCTGTTGAATATCAATTCTATTGTCCGAGCTTGAAGAAAGATGTTGCTAAGATCGTTGGCCAGTGTCGCACGTGTCAACTGGCCAAGCAACAAAAACAGATTGGCGGACCTTACACTCCTCTCCCTGTGCCCAATTACCCTTGGCAAGACGTGAGCCTAGATTTCAAACTAGGGTTGCCAAAAATTCAAAAAAGGCATGACTCTAAACGGCTCACTTTATCTCGTGCTTCAAGACCTTCGATGCGTCCCGAGTAGCTGTCAAGTTCTTTGATAACGTCATCAAGTTGCATGGGTTGCTTAAAATTATGATATCTGATAGGGATTTTAAGTCTGTTAGCTACTTCTGGCAAATACTTAAGCACAAGATGGGCACCAAACTAAAATTTTTGATAGCTGTGCATTCACAAACGGATGACCAAACTAAGGTAGTCAACAAAACTCTAGACAATCTCCTTAGGTATCTCGTTGGAAAAAAATTTGAAAACTTGGGATCTCGTTTTGTTTATAACAGAATTTGCATACAATGATTCTGTCAATAAGACTAAAGGTCTTAGTCCATTTTAAATAGTAACTGGCTTTAAACATAGGTAGCCAGTTGATTTAATTCTCATGGCTCATCATCATTCTATGGTATCGAACTCTGCATCAGCATTTGTATCTCACATACGTGCACTACATGAGGACATCAGAGAGAAGATAATAAAAAATAATGCAAATTATAAAGCTTCTACAGATTTACATCGTAGATTAAGGACATTTAATGTCGGCGATTATTTGATGGTCCGCATGAAACCCGAGCGGTTTCCTCCGGGAACCGTGAAGAAATTACACGCGCGAAGCGCATGGCCATTCCAAATCCTCAAGAAAATCAATTTAAATGCTTATGTGGTGGATCTCCCACAGGACTTTGGCATCAGTTGCACTTCTAATGTTGAAGACTTGGTTCCATATAGAAGTATTTTTGATACCCTTTCTGATCCATTCATGGATGAGCCTACCCAGAACCTTCTTTCTGAGAGCCCCACTACCTTCACTTCCTCTAAAATTATCTTATGCAGTAGAAAACATAGATTTTATCTTGGATAATCAGATTGTCTCTACTAGAGACGGAGGAACGCGATATTATCTCATTAAGTGAAAGAAATACCTGATTCAGAAAATTCTTAAATTACCGAGGACTTTCGGCAGCTTGATTCTGACTTATCGGAGTGCTATCACAAACAGCAGTAACTTCCCGTCACACACTCGATAAGGTCAAGTTCCTCCCACCTGGGGGGAATTGATAAAGACACGATGCCGCTTAGGGAACAATTCGATCGAGTCTATTTCAGGAAGCGGCGTAATGCAATTCTTTAGCTTTAGTTTAGTTTATTTTAGACTTATTTTATGTCATTTAGTTGATGTAGTGTGTATTCTTTTTTTTGGACATTTAGTACATCGGTTATTTTCTAGAAATCCTTTCTTGTAAAGCATATAAAAAGCCCCCTTGACTATTTCATTGGATTATAAAATGATTAAAACTTTCCTCAAATATTCAGTTAAATTTTTTAGTTTATTTGCTCGAGTTTTGGGTGTGAAGCCCGTGCAAGGGTGGAAACTCGAAATTATGTATTGTTCTCAATTTCAAAATTTGAAACTCTAGTTTTGATTTGAAGGTGATTGCGATCTAGGCTGTATTACATCACATATGCCTTATTACTTGAAGCACATATAAAGTGTGCTCTTAGCGCCCCATGAAGCGCTTCTCTGCTAAAGCATACGCTTTAAGAGAAAAATAGTATAATAAGAAAAAATGAATTTTAATTTAAAATAAAAAAAAGAGTAGACCTACTTATTCTTCTTATTTTCTCTACCTATTGGAGACACTATCATCATTCACCGCATTCACATATACAAAATTTGATGTTGCAAGTAATTATGTTTTCTTTCGTTGTGGCAAGAGATTACCATTTTTCGGTGAATATTTCAACCTCTACTTTTCTATTATGTTCAAGTTATATAGTGGGCCTGTTTGGTTAAGGGTGGAAGTGAGGAAGTGAGGAATTGAGGAAGTGGTAATAATTCCCTTTGGAACTTGTGAATTGGTTAGTAAGTTTTTCAGTGTTTGGATGTTGTTGGGAAGTGTGGTTTGGAAAATGTTATCTTTTCTGGTGTTTGGATGGTAATGTGAAAGTGAAAGTGGAAAAGTTGACCACAAAGTTGACCGTAAAATAATATTAAAATAAAAATTAATTAAAAATAAAAAATAGACTGTAATTAGAATGCAAGTGAGATTTACATGGTCAAAAAATTAACTGTTTTGTGCTACAATTTATTACAAATGTGATTTACATGACCACAAAATTAACTGTAGCATCCTGAAAGTGAGGAAATGGTTGTGTAAAAGAGAAAAGATAAAAGGAAAAGAGGTTTTCTTATTTTCCTTTTCCGATGTTTGGATAGATAGGGAAGTGAGCAATTATACTTCCCTATTTCCTTACTTCCGCCCACTTCCTTGCAACCAAACAACCCCAGTAGTGATTTTGAATTTGCGGTACTTTTTGTGTTATTTTTATTTGTAGTTGAAATGTCACATTTGTTTTTAAAAATCGCTTCTTTCACCTTTATTTAATTTTAATATGTTGTTTGAGTTTCTATGTGAACTCTTTATCCATGTGGTCTTGAGCAAGACCACGTGGTTATAATAGGACATGTGATATTTGGATCTTCTCTATCCAACTTATTTCATAATTGTTTATGTTTGAATACAAGCCTAATTCATTCATGATTAATATGTTCACGTGATTTTTACCCATTTGTAAAAATATTATGTCATTTCATATAATTTTATAAGATTTATAAATTTTAGAAAATAAAATATAGAAAAATCATGATGCCTATGTCTCATGCCCTGAGGCTTACTCCTCGCCTTATAAAGGGGTCCAATGCTTCACCTCGGGCGTTCACCTTTTCAATTGTTTCACCAAAGAGATGACAGGTTAATAGTTACAGAAATAAAATATAATTATGCCATACTACATGGGGAAGACATTGCACGCATGAAATTATAGACATGAGCACGCGCGCGCGCATTCTTAATTTGAACTTTAGTATGAATTTTAGAAAAATTGAAGATTATTCTCAAATATCGCATGGATTACCAAGCAAAATCAGAGCTTTCCACTTCTCATACATGTTGAAAGACATATTCCTCATAAATACAAATGGAAAAGCAAATATCAATATTACAAATGACAGGTAGTAAAATGAATATAGAATGAAATATATTGAAAAACAAATTTCCAGTATACCGTAAGAAAAGTTGATTACCTGTGCATTATATCCCAGCCGGAAGGAAAAAAAACGAGGATGAACAGATTCCACAAAGACCTGTCTCCACCTTTGACAAATTGGCTAATGCCGTCCTCCCCATAATTGTTTAGTACATGCTCCACAACTTGTTTCCCATGTGGTCCATGTCCTAATAGTGACAACTTTTTGGCACTTTTAGAGGAAAGGACTTGAGAAGTAGAAGACTGGTTATTTCCATGAGTTTTATCTGTAGGATTCTCACATCCATTGTCATTATTCAAAATAAATTGCATTCCATGCTTAATGATTCAACACTATCAGAATTTTGATCATTTCCATCAACAAATGAGGTGTCTTCGTTGGCTCTCGGTAGAGGATCTACATCTGTATCATTCATAGATGTATCCCTTCGCCCATTATCAATTCAATTGACATTTCCATCTTCTGATGATTCCTTTGAATTATGTACAGCATTGTCCAAATTTCACACTCCTTTGCTTGCACAGAAGAAGTTTTGCTGAGTACATGAAAGCTACACTCTTTGTAACGCCTAAGATTCAAGCCTTTTTTCTTCTCAAGTCATCTTATCTCATGAGGACTCATACCAACAAGTAATGTTATTTCCAGATCTTCTGGAGATATTTCCCTTCCACCAAAATATGCCTTTACAACATGCAAGAGGAAAGGCGAAAAGCATATCATAAAGGATGTAAATACCGCTGTTCAGATTTCCATCACCTTATGAGGCCGTAGAAGGAAACCATTCAGCTAATAACTACAAATTTTCATAGCTGCCAACTATTCTTGGACATGTGGCAATCCCTCGTTTTGTCATAGTTTCCTCGGCCAGATATTTAGTACTCAGAAGATTAGGTTAGGGTTCATATGGGGTGGAATAGTTGAAAAATCTTTCATGGATCCTTTTGCTTTGCAGCTGATCATTTTAATAGAAGAAGGCTTAGATGGTGACAGGATGATGGATCATGATACTGATGGTGATGATGATCATGATACGAGACACCATAGAGCAGAAACTATTCTTTTTTTATGATAGCTAAGGTGACATACTTGATTAGCCAATAAACACCAAGGTGGAAGACCCGAGAGGTTCTTAACCATGGAATATGCTGCATATACTTATGCGGTAAAGAAAATGGATGGATGGCCACATACCAGTTCATATGCAGCCCAACTACTACATCCACTGTTGTAAGAAAGGAAAAGAAGAAACCAAGAAAAACGAGGAAGAGAAGGAGAAAAATGTAATAGGAAAGGAAAAAAAAGAAAAGAAAAGAGTACTGATGTAGCACTCGCCATAATAATATCAGTTATAGAATCCCAAGAGTCCAATTCAGTTTCTACTGCAGATCTTATTTAAGTCGGTAATCATACGTTCAGTTACAGAATCTCAAGGGTCTTGTATTGTCCTATATGAAGGCTAAATTTAAGTGAGAAACTGAAAGTGAATGTGCTGAAATTTATTTTTGACGCATGAGGTCTGATGTATCTTTCCCCAACATCTTACTTTTTCTTCTTTTTCTACTGTTTCTGACTCTAAACAGCAAGGAGAACCCTTTAAATCTTTTCCTACATCCACCACTAAAATCAGCCAAAATTATAGACTAGGAGATGAGGACATTACAGTTCTTAGATGACTCTATGTTTTAGTTTATTTTCTTTGAGTTTTTTTGTTTCTTTTATTGAAATTAATCCCAGACCGGTTGTGATGGGGAAGTTGACTTTTTAAGAACCTATATAAAGAGGCTCAACTCAATGAATAAGATAGACAATGAATAATTAAAACTTTTTCAGTTAAATTTTCTTGGGAGTGCTCTTGCGATTTGGGTGTGAAGCCCGTGGTGTAAGGAGTGCGAAGTCCGCGCAAGGGGTGCGAAGCCCAACACTTATCCGATTATTCTCTCTAAATCCTAATATTTTTCTATTTCTTCTTCCAAAATCATATTTCTTCAATTTTAGTTTGAAGGTGATTGCGGTATTCTTGTTTTACATCAGTTTGATATCAGAGCTTCTGGTTCCAATCTCCTTCAATATTTTCTTCTCCATTTTCACTTTCGCCACCCTGCATCAGCCATGACGCATAAGTGTTGCTGCCACAACCACTACTTTGGCCCGATTAAGTTGTTTCATGAGAGGAGTTCTCATTCGACAGAGTCGAGTGTTTCCCACCCCAGGGGAATTGTTGAGGACATCACCAGTTCTTAGATGACTATATGCTTTAGTTTATTTTCTTTGAGTTTATTTTTTTTTTATTGAAATTTAATCCCACATCGGTTGTGATGGGGAAATTCACTTTGCAAGAGCCTATATAAAGAGGCTCAACTCAATGAATAAAATAGACAATGAATAATTAAAACTTTTTCAGTTAAATTTTTTTGATAGTGCTCTTGAGATTTGGGTATGAAGCCCGTGGTGTAAGGGTGTGAAGCCCGCGCAAGGAGTGCGAAGCCCAACACTTATCCAGTTATTTTCTGTAAACCTTAATATCTTTTCTATTTCTTCTTTCAAAATCATATTTCTTCAATTTTTAATTTGAAGGTGAATACAGTCCTTCAGTTTTACATCACTAGGTATTAGAGCATCCCTCCAGATCCTCACATTGTCATCGTCTTTTGTCCAAATTTCCCTCTCGTTTCATCTCTCCTTTTTATTCCATCTTTCCACTTTTTTCTCATAACTAGTGTCCTTGTTACACATTCCAAAATAATTGCGATCATGGGAGCATTAGAAGAAGACCTTCAAGTCTTCAATGCATCAAGACCATGATAATGATCAAGGCTTTGAGTGATCCATGAAATTTAGATGACTTCATTGTAACTTCAATTTTTGGCCTAATGACTTGAACTTCAGTAAAAAGAATGCACCTCCAAAAGCATAGTCTGGCTATTATATTTAATGGAGAGGAGGAAAAAAATCAAGTGTACCTGCAGTCTAACATCGCTCAAAATTACAAAAGTTGTTTAAAAGAGATAAGTATATGTCCAAGTCCATTAGTAGTGATGTATTCAAGAATCAAGAATGAAAATGCAGAAAAGCGACCATGAGCGTGAGTTTAAGTATATGTTGAAGGGGTCCAGGTTTTCTTAAATTCAAGTAAACCAATCTAACCAGCTGTGAAGTGTGCCTTAGACCGTGTTATCTTGTACCAGGAAACTGAATTACGTTTTGGGAATCCTCTTTCCTACCAATAGAGATGTGCGTCACAAGTACGAGGGAAGAATAAAAATGAGCAACATATACAAGCAACATACAATACTATCTTCGACCATGTATCCTATGCCTCTATAACTATTAAAACAATTGAGGGGACATTGAATTGCTAAGAATCCCTAACTATGAATCTGAGAAGGGTCCATGACACAGCTATGGTTAACAGTAGTCAAAGTAAAGCACGAACCAGTCATCATCAAATATAAGAAACCATCAAAATTGCACTCACACTAGAACCCATCATTCACCAGCATCCACACAGAAACACATCCCTCATCTTCAAAGTATGTTATCAACCAAGTCATTTAAACTTTATGCACAACTAAAAAGCAAGAAAGCATTGACATGAATAGACGTGCCTGATGCCCCAAGTATCTTTTCACCCTGGTCAACTAGTTCTTCTGTTATAACTTATGTTATAATGACTGTGTGCAGGCATGCACATGCATCCACTACACAACCATACGGCGACACACGCGCTTGTGCACATATTTTAGAATCTTTGCAAGAGTAATCATTTCTTGTCATGATAACATTCTCGTAATAATAAGATGGAAAATTTTAGATAAACTTTCAACAATCCAATTTGTCCCCGACATGCACTTGGGCGGCTGTAACCCCAATATTTCAAACTGGACTTATCACTCTAGTTTGTTATCAGGGATGAGTTTTTAACTGTCCAAGCAATTGTCATCACAGGTTACACATGCTTGTTGTGTCCAGCAGAGATGGACACACCAAATTTTATATAGAAGCATACTCCATACCATATCTATCATCATGCAAAGCACATAACCAAAATCTATTAAGCACAACACCATGTGATATGGTTACAAATATACCTTACAAATGGAAGGATCAGCAAAAACAGAACGGAGGATGCCCATTGTATCGTGCAAAGGAATTGTGTCCACTAGGAAATCCTCCTCTTGAGTTGAAATCTCTTGAGCACAATATGATACTGAGAACAAAATTAACTCGTGGTGAACCAAACAAAAAGAAATTAAAAAATAAAATATATGGCCCAAAACTTTACCTGCAGGCTGCAGTAGAGCAGTAAATCCAAGAAATAATCGAACATTATGTTGTTCAGTATCAACAGCAAAGGCATGTTCCTTGCTCAGTAACCCCGCAAGAATCTCTAAGTGCTCCTTTGTGTTTATCCAGACATAGGAATCAACCATGGCTGAATGTTCATGACTGGCAAGAAATTCTATTGGGGCAGGAGCTTGCTCCATCAAAGAGGTGATCTCTTCTTCATATGGATGCAATTTCAAAGAGATTTCTAATAAGAAAGTTAAGGGATTAGAGATAAAAGTTGAATAGATTATATTAAACTGGGCGCTACGAAGATCATCATTCGTATCAATAAAGACAAATATATGAAAATTTTCCAATACATTGAAAATTTTATATGATCTTGCTTGCAGTTTCTCTCACAAATATTAAGTTGTTGGGCTCTAGAAATACCTTATGCAGTGAGCAGTTGAAAACATTAGTAGCAGTTGTTAAACTTATATTCAAGCTGAATGGTATCAACATCTGAGAAATTGACAAGTGACGATGTTTCAGTTCAAAGATGGATTTATGTATAACTTGATAGACTGCCATTAACAATAATAGATTTAAACAAGCACGAGGAACATATTAGAACTTCCAGAACAATTATTTTTATCAATTGTTATGTATAGCTATTTCCTATCAGCTATATCCCTAATCCTTTTAGTTGTTTATCACAATAGATAAGATGGACCATCAGTACCAAAATAGTTTTTTCATCATTTTCGTCAGCATTTATCTTTGCTGAAAACTCAGTCTTACAAAACCCAACAAAATACATATATATGTTGAAGCCGGAGATTATCGTCAAAGGTTATGTAAAAATAGATTATGTACAATTACAGAAAGAAATGTATTTTACTTTGTTTGGGAAGGTTTTCCAATTTCAGTTTAATATTCCTTTTTTGCAAGAGAACAAGTAGTGCCACAAATTCTGAGGAAAAATACATATTTTACTGTAACTTTTAGCATATTCACCAAAAGCATGGAGACAAGACACCACTGAATATGCTAACCTCTTTCTTTTATTCTCATGGAACTTTCTTTTCCCCCTTTACTGTCTTATTCTCTCTCTTCCAATCCTAATCCAGATAAAGGCACCAACCCGACACACACCCGCACGCACGCACGCCCACCCACACACAGCACACACAAAATGCTGGGCTGCATAATGCCCAATACGTGGTGTCAGACAAGCAAGTTCTATGTGCCATAGGCTTAGAGCCCATATGATCTAAAACTGGAGACCTAGTAGACTCTTGGATCTAAACATATTTAGCCACTCAATTATATAAACATATTTAGCCACTTAATTATATCTCTTTCATTCTCTAAAAAAAATTATAACTCTTTCTATTTTATGTGAGACTAAACTCATGCTGTATCACCTACGCGTATGCATAATTGGGTGTGAGACTCGCAATAAATCTCCACCTTGACTCGTCCCAATTGGGCCTCATTTGAACCACACGCAATCCATGCTCCATCTTAAACCCAACATTTCGACATTTCAACTTAATTCGACTCCTCGCCATAGCACCCTCGAAAGGCATTAAATACATCATTGGCTTTTTTTTGTCCCCAAACTCGATCTATTAAATATAATGTCCATGCTTTTTTGTCCCCCAACTAGATAAAATCTTCACCATGAAACCACATAGAATAAATCAGCAATTTCAGTTGCAATACACCATCCATTCATATTTCGAAGAGCCGACACTGGTAATTTTATTTATTTTTCTCTTGCAAATTAGCAGCAATTTAATCCTCACCATTTCTTTGTAGCATCGTGCATCCACAAATACATCCAAACACACCAGCAATTCATAGTTTCAATAATTGCCAACACCAGTATTTTTTTTCTCACATCCGCAGCAATTTCATCCTCACAATTTTTTTCTATCATTATGTATCCACAAATATGCCCAAATTCACCTTCAATAAAACAAGTCTGTTACAAAAGCAGGCACATTTTGGTTCACGAAAGTGGCCATTTAAGCTCAACAGTCAAATGACGAAAACCCCTATTATAGTCTTGGGTCTAAACAATATTTTATTTCATGGGAGGCTAAATCCATCTCATATCACCAGCTTGTGCATTCGATTAAATGATGCGAGACATCTACTCCCACTAGATCACACTAAAAAAAGAGATAATCTAAGAGAGTAGAATTCAATTGGCTACTGGGAATATACAACACCTCAAAGGAAAAGGTATGGAATTGATAGAAACAAGGATTAGAATAGAAATAACATGACTTGTGTGCAAGAAAAAAAAACAAATGGATGGGCAAGAAATTTGGGGAGATTTACAACACAAGATATGAATTTTGGTGCATTGAAAAATAGAAACATTAGAATAGTGTAATTAGATGTTAGAAAAATGTGAGATATGATGATACCAACAAATTTTACATTAGAAGAAGAGGTGATTAACATTATTAATGCTTACAACCTAACTAATAAATATATTGAAGGAGAATTTTGGAAGCATGACTCAAGAAACAATGGAAGAATAATTTCGTAACAAACCTACTCAATCATATTTTGCAAAGATGCTAGTATCAGATGGTGATCTGAAATCTTGGATGTGGGATAAAGGGCATGGAAGATGTGATATGGGTTGGGGTGCAAACAGATATGGATGTATATCTAATCCGATCCGGATCCATATCCGCATAGATTGCGAATACGGTATGAATTTTCTTTACCAAACTATATAAGTATCCGTTTCTATATCTGTGAATGAAAAAGGGATGCGGATATGGTAAATGTTATATCTGATCCGTATCCAAAGTACCTCTAATACAGAGTCTTTCTAGCTCATTATATACAATTAGTTTATGAGAAAAGAATGCATAATTGGCTCATTATACCGCCTATATATATACACTTCTTCCTAACATATTCCGTAAGGTATTTAATGTTAGGTAACTCTTTCCCGGTGTTAGAATAAGTGAAATTGGAAGTAAATTGTTTTAATTTCGTTAAGAGAATGGTGATATGATGATATTCATTTTGCGATCCATATCCATTTCCCTCATATCCAATCCGTATCTGGATTTCATTTTGTAGGATACAAATATGAGTTTTCTTACTGACATGGGGCTAAGGAACGTATATGTGTACGTGATTGGCAAGCGAAAATAGGCATGGTAAATGCCATATCCAATCTGTATATGACCCTTTTGCACTGCCTAGACATGGGGCTAAGGAATGCATTGTGACCTTATAATAGAAAAACATGTCAATAAATATATGAGAATACAGTAAATTTAACTTCTTTGGATGCACTGTGAAGTAGTGGATTACTTCAAGAAACTTAAATAACTTAGTTTCCTTTACTACGGTAGTGGATTACTTCAGGAAACTTAAGTAACTGAGTTTACTTTCCTACAGCATCAACACCATGACTTGGATCCACGTGGATATCCCAGCTACAGTCCATCAACCTCTAGTTACCTCAGGCTCGTTTTTCTCTCTTTTTTCTCTAAAAGACTATGTTCTGTTTTCCTGTTCAAGGCCTAAAAATCTAATCATCGTGCACAGCTTCCAGCCCACTATTGTGATTTACAATATTGTTGTGGATTAACATGGAACACTTGATTATAGCCTTTCTCTCAATAAAGAAAAAAATAGATTAGTATGACATTCAACAAATTAAGAAGACTGGGAAAATGCCCGAATAATGAAGGAGTACCTTTGGTACCTTTTTATAAGAGTATAGAAGATGTAAAAAAATTGTAAAGAATATTCACAGAATCAAACTTACAAACCATTTTAATTCCTAAGAAAACCTTCCGAGGAAAGAGAACTAAATATGGTTTTCATCCATCTTAAAAATAATTTATAACAGGCAGCGCTGTAAAGGTCATGATGTAATGAATTTAGGGGAAAGCAGTGCCAAATAGTTATACTGTTGGTATTGATGACTTTTATAATGGAAAAACCAACGTGAGGATAATTAGAGAGACAACTCCTTTCATTATGACCATTGTAAGAACTTAAGTTCTTAAATAATTTAACTTTATTATGTGTATATATATTAGCTGACCAGAGTAGAGAAAAGAAATTTTCTAAAATAGAAATGTATAAAGAAAATTTTTACAGTATTTGGAATCACCATTGAAAATGCAAAATACATGACATGCTAGTTTAGCATTAACAAGATAAATGACTAAATAATTCACAGTAAAATAGTTCCTTTTTAAGAAATTGAATAAAAAATGCTGACAAAATTGATATGAAAATTGGTACCTTTCTCCTTGCCCTCTCGCTTGTAATGCTTGAAAGGTGAGTAGGAATTGTCGGCCAGCACGCGCTTGAACCGATTCTGGGGCTTCTCTTCGAACTCCTAGCAGCACCGGCGGCCGGCGGCGCTCCTCTGACGCCGGCGGTGGCAGTAGACAGCAGAAGCTGTGATGAGGGACGCCGTTGCGGCGATGCAGACGATGGCGACTGTGTCAATCTTCTCCTAACATTCCGAGGTTTTAGAGCGAAGTGAGAGGGAGGGAAGGATCGAAAAACCCTACGAATTTGAAGGGGAAGTGACTTTGAGTTCGGGCCGCCGCCCAGAGATATTGACCCAGACCCGCTACCCCTGTTTCGGATTTTGGGCCAAGCCGCCAAGTTGTTTATTATTTGGTTTCTTTATTGATTCATTGATTTTTTTTTTTGAGGAAAATTTATCCATTATTGATATTGTTATTTATTATTTATCTCTACTGTGGCTGACTATTTTTTATTTTTTTACGAAATCTTTTTGTCACCTCGATAGTCGCCTCATTATCAACGGGCCTGTTTGGTTAAGGGTGGAAGTGAGGAAGTGAGGAATTGAGGAAGTGGTAATATTTCCCTTTAGAACTTGGGAATTAGTTAGTACGTTTTCCAGTGTTTGGATGTTGTTGGGAAGTGTGATTTGAAAAATGTTTCGTCTTTTTCGGTGTTTAGATGGTAATGTGAAAGTGGAAGTGGAAAAGTTGACCACAAAGTTGACCGTAAAATAATATTAAAATAAAATTAATTAAGAAAAATAAAAAATGGACTGTAATTAGAATGCAAGTGAAATTTACATGATCAAAAAATTAACTGTTTTGTGCTACAACTTATTACAAATGAGATTTACATGACCACAAAATTAACTGTAACACTCTGGAAGTGAGGAAATGATTGTGTAAAAGAGAAAAGAGAAAAGGAAAAGGGGTTTTCTTATTTTCCTTTTCCGGTGTTTGAATAGATAGGGAAGTGAGCAATTATACTTCCCTATTTCCTTACTTCCGTCCACTTCCTTGCAACCAAACAGCCGAAGCTTGACGCGGGCAAATATTATTACATTACTTTTAAAAGGAAAAATTATTACTCAATCCTCACTTGAGTCTTAAATATGCTTGGTAAAAGATAGTGGATTTTTTTAAAATACAATAACTTAAATTTAACTGAAGCTATTATGATTGTAAAAATATGGCAGTCGGATTTAGATGAAGATTATTGGGGTTGAGATTAGACATTGATGATGATACTCGGATGACTAAAATCAATTTGCAGAATGTTCGGAGGACATGAGTCTTTGATGTTGGAAATTAAAAGAGATTTAATGCGGAATAATAGCCATGGATCAAGAATCATATATCTCAAGGGAATTAAATTCATGTAAATAACTTAATATATGATACATACCTGAAGCCATTGATTGAGATGAAGGTTGAAGATCCTTGTGATGAATGGAAGAAGAAGACCTTGATTTGATCCTGCAAACCCTAATGCAAATAGACCGTTTTTCTCTGTCTCCTTATCCTTTCACAAAACCCTTCTTTTCTTTTCTGATGGAGAAACTCAAAGAATATGAGCGTGTGTTTTGTTTTCTTTTCAGGAGGAGAAAAGTGGGTCGCACATTTGCACATAAGTCCCTTGAAATAAACCTTTCCATCATGGTACCCTTTATATTTCAAGAGACCATATAACTATATAAATGTGACTATAATATGGGCATCCTTAATATCAGTCAACTTTAATAGGAATCCAATGCAATTAATCAAGGTTAAGTGGGCCACCTTTATATGAGATTAACATTCTCCCACTTGGACCACTAACCGATTAGGTTAAAAACTTTAGAAAACAAATAAAAGAAAAGACTCATTTGAAAATCATTTTGACTCCATTGGATTCCATACTGAAAAACTTGACACGTGATCACGAATTTAAAAAACAACAACTGATAAGCCCAAATATGAAATACCGTAATACTGCAATTAGTTTGGACTACCAATGTGAGTCATAGCGGTTATACAACATCCACGTCATACTCCCTTCTATGTACCACAACATTGATAACCCTTACTAATTGAGTCCATAACCAAAATGACCCCTGTAATTGTCTTGTAAAGACATTTCCTGTTTAACAAACATCCATACATAATATGTGCACACATAATTGGATAACAGGAAACACAGAAACAGAACTTTTATTTGTACAATAATGTCAATTACATAAGTACCAAAATACACATTTACAGATTGCCCAAAAGACTCATTCTTACAACATGTTCCTTGAATGTCTTTGGAGGCAATCCCTTTGTCATTGGATCAGCAACCATTAAAGTGGTACTTAAACTTACAATTGACACTTTCTGTTTCTCTACTCTTTCTCTAACCACCAAATACTTAAGTTCTATATGTCTAGAACCATTAGAGTACTTACCATTCTTAGAGAAAAATACGGCTGCTGTATTGTCACAATATATCGTCAGCGGTCTGGCAATAGAGTCAACTACACCAAGTGCTGAGATAAAATTCCTTAGCCATAATGCATGATTTGTGGCCTCAAAACAAGCTATGAACTCAGCCTCCATCGTGGATGAAGCAATAATGGACTGCTTCACACTCTTCCACGAGATTGCCCCACCTGCTAGCAAGAAAATAAATCCTGAGGTAGACTTCCTGCTATCTGGGCAACCACCAAAATCTGAGTCTGAATAGCCGATCACCTCCAACTGATCTGATCTCCTGTATGTGAGCATATAGTCCTTTGTCCCTTGAAGATACCGCATAACCTTCTTAGCCAACCTCCAGTGCTCCATTCCTGGATTGCTTTGGTATCTTCCCAACATCCCAACAGCAAAGCTGATATCTGGCCTGGTACAAGTGCTTGCATACATCAAGCTCCCAACAGCTGATGCATACGGAACTTTCTGCATTTGACCCTTTTCTAAGTCATTTCTGGGACACTGGCTACCATTTAATCTGTCACCCTTCTGAATGGGTGCAGGACTGACTGAACACATTTCCATATGAAATCTTTCCAAGACTCGATTGATATACCCTTTCTGAGACAATCCTAGTAATCCTTGAGATCTATCCCTGAAGATCTCTATGCCAATAACATAATTTGCCTCACCCATATCAACCATCTGAAAATTCTTGGTAAGATAGCTTTTAGTTTCATACAGCAAACCAAGATCACTACTGGCTAACAAGATGTCATCTACATACAGAACCAGAAAAATAAACTTGCTCCCACTGATCTTTAGATATATACACTAATCAACAGTGTTTTCTGTAAATCCAAAAGAGGTAATGGTATCGTTAAACTTTATATACCATTGCCTGGAAGCTTGTTTAAGTCCATATATAGATTTCTTTAATTTGCAAGCCAAGGGTTCTTGTTCTTTAATTGCGAACCCTTCAGGTTGCTCCATGTAGATATTGTAACGCCCCGATCCCACGGTACGGGGACGTCACTGCGACGTACATACGCAGGTCAGAAATACCCTTACGTATATACGCTAAGCATCAGTACAAGCAAGGATCAGAGTATGACAAAGCGTAGCGTCCATTCATTTGCCAACATAAGACGTACAAAGTACAAGGTTATCACAGATTGTGACATACATTTACATATCACATGCATCATATATCACAGCCAAACACAAAAGTATGATTTACAATAAGATTACAAGACGCTCACGAGCTGGAGGAAGGTCCCGCGAGCCAAAAAGGAAAGTCTGGGACGACAGCAACCGAGGCTAATCAGCCTGCTCGAAAAGGAAAGCTTGATCTACCACAGAAGGCTCCACCTCGATCCAAGGTTCGGAACCTGAACATACAAATTCAAGGGAGTCAGGACCTCCCGAACAAGTAGAGCAGGTTACAGCCGAGTGGCAATAGAAACATGAGCATGAGAGTTGGTATAATATCATGAGAAATCAGCCAGCAAGTAAAAGAAGCACAACATATTATAAACGGAAGGGCAATGTATACGCTTAAACTACGGCTTCACGAGACTAGTACCTCGAGGGAATAATCCAAATAAGGAAACCCTCATCTATATACCTTTATCTCATGTCACCGTAATTCAAGTGCATACAACTCCCACAATTAGCTTCTTTTATCATTATTATTATTATAGCTCACCTTACCCTGATATCTAGCTATGTGGACTAGCGTCCCAGCACACATAGATCCATATCCCAGTAAAGCAAGGTTGTTATTGGAAACCAGCGGGGGTATCAACGAACTATGTTTACAGTGGGTCCCGTACATACCCGGGACCACGGCCCAGGATTGTTCCGTTGCTTGGTGACGGAACCCGCCGCAAGGCAAACAGGAGGGACTTATTGTATGCCCTTATCATGATGGTACCAGGAATGAGGGAGCCAGCACTCCCCTCGGTCGCCTGGAGGCCCACAGGTCAAACCGGAAATTTAGTTGCACAACATACCTAATACCACTGTAAACACGAACATATATTGATAGCCGCGTATTTCCCCCGACCCAATGTAAGTTGTCTCATTTTATGGTATATTAAATAATTATCAGATTTCGGGAATGAGCAGGAACATGTCAGGAGTACAGGTATATCAGGAGTACTGGTTCGTACTATCAAGTAATCAAGTTTGTAAATTATGAAGTCCGGTTATCATTCCCGTTATCGTGATAATTATGAGAGTCATGTGTGTCATGCCTAGTGTTAGGAGATAGCATGACAAGAGGTGATATTCATCAAGTCTTGCAAATAGCAATATAAAATACATGACCCAAAGATAATGTTCATAATCAAAGAAGTAATTAACCATAGCAAATAGTCAAGATTAGTCGACTAGGGAGAGATAGTAGTCGACTTATGAAGGAATTAGTCGACTATAGATAGGGGACAAGTCGACTGATAGGGCTGCGTCTCAAAGAGTTGCGTTTTCAGGAGAAAAGTTAGTCGACTAGAAGAAGGGGTTAGTCGACTAATAGGCTGCTTTTCACAAGACTGCGTTTCAATATGCCGCGTCTCACAAGTCCGCGTCTTGTCACAAATTCGCGTCTCACAAGTCCGCGTCTTGTCACAAATCCGCGTCTCACAAGTCCGCGTCTTCTCAAGTCCGCGTCTCACAAGTCCGCGTCTTGTCTCAAGTCCGCGTCTCAGGAGAGAGTTAGTCGACTGTAGAAAAGGGGTAGTCGACTAATGAAAGCTGCGTTTTCAGAAATAAAGTTGTGTTTCAAGGAAGTTAGTCGACTAGTTGTGGGGTCAAGTCGACTAATGGGTGCAAAATAGAGAACAGATCCTGATGCTTGAGGGCTGTGGTTTGTTGATAATATTACAAGTATGAGAACAATGTCCAAGTCTTGGCGAGTAGAATTACTCGCCTAGAATGCGTCCAAAGTCCAGCAAGAGTGCCAAGTGAAGAAGATGAGTCCTTTGCCAAGTTAATCACCAAAACGATCACCGGAACAATCGCGAACGATTACCGGGAAATCTACGGTGATGAAGCTCGGTCCCAAACCAAAAGGAGGGCACCGGCCTAGAATCCTGTCAACGAAGAAGAACACGGCCCCAATCCAAAGGAGTGGCCGGTCTCCACAAGAGAAGGCAAAAGGTTGATGGTGCAAGTCCAACTCAATATGGCAAAACGAGATTTTGCAAATGGCGTTGCGGGGAATGAAGCTATAGTCCGTTAGAAAGAGGTTGACGAGGAGGTGAAGGTGGTATGCTTGGTGGAGGCTACGGTAGTGCAAGTGGTGGTGGAGATGGTGGTGAAGCTTTGTGGAGAAAAATGGGTTCTTGGATGTTTCTTGGTGAAAGAGGTTGAAGAAGATGGTGTTTGTTGGTGAAAATGGAGGAGGAGATGGAGGAGAATGAAGTGGAGGAGTTGGTGGAAGAAGTTGGTGGTGGAAGTGGTGAAAAATGGAGGGAGGAGGCCGGCCAAGGGCAGCTTTGCTGCCGTTTGTGCTGCTGTTGATGTTCACAGGAAGTGGAAAAGGAAGAAGAAGTGAAAAAGTGAAGAGAGAGAAGGAGTGGGTGAGTTATATATATAAAAGGGAAAATAATATAATAATAAGCCATCATCACTTTCCCTCCAAAGAGTGCTGCGTTTGCAAAGTCCCAAGGCTGCGTTTAGGCCATTTAAAGAGCCAAACGCGGGAGCTCAAGGCTGCGTCCAGAGGAAAACGCAAGGAGGCTGCGTTTCAAAAGAAAAGGACAAGGCATGGGTGATTTGGACTTGAGTTGAGTCAGCCCATAAGCATTTAATGCAGCATGGAGAGGGTGGCTGCATTAATGATGAACTCAGCTAGTGAAGCTCGCGTTTGAGGAAGGAGAGAAAAAAATGGAAAAAGAGATAAGTGGAAAACTTGGATAAATTCTCGGTATCTGGGAAAATACCGAAAACTCCAGGAATGACCAAAATTGAAGTATCTCAGAAAGCTATCCAAAAATTCACAAAAATTATAAATATTATGAAATGACTTTTGGTGAAATCGGTTTCCAGAAATTCTATCTCATTTTCAAAATAAAAATCCTGGAATATACTGGGATCGGTGTCTACACCGGGTAGGCTGAATTTTCGATAAAATCTGAAAATTCCCAGAAAATGCCCAAAGGAAGAAAACATAATTCTAAGAAGGAATGTGAAAGCAGAATCCGGAAATTTAATTCCAATAGCAAATTAAAATTCCTGGAATCAACCAGTGATACTGGCCGACACCGGTTTTGAAGATTTACAATTTAATTCCGAAAAATTCCAGAAAATCATGAAAAATCTAGAATATTAAAAAATAATATTTGAAACTAAAATTAGTCAAATCTGAATACCAAACAGATCAAATCATGCAGTACTGCTATATGAGTAAGTATTTAAATAGCAGAAAATAAAATAAAATAAAATAATAATAATAAAATGCACCAAAAATCAGGATACGTAACTGTGCATGTATACTTAGGATGGGGTGTTACAATCTATCCACCTTACAAAAAATTTCGTCCTCGAAATTTCAGGAAGGGAAAGATGATGATAGAGAGAATAGGAAGAAAGGGTTTTACCAACTAAGTTGAAAATAGTTGAGGGTAACGCTCACGAATAACGTCCTCCCGTTCCCACGTGGCTTCTCCTGGCACATGTCTATTCCAAGAAACCAATACTAATGGTATTGCCTTATTCTTTAATGTTTTGATACTTTTGTCCAGGATGGCCATCGGTTGCTCTTTATAAGACAGATCTGACTGTAGTTCCAGTTCGGAGTGATCTAGAATGTGACTCTCATCCTTGACATACCTCCTCAACTGTGATACATGGAATACATTGTGTACTCCTTCTAAAGATGGCGGTAATGCCAATCGGTAAGACACATCTCCCACACGATCCAAAATTTCGAATGGGCCGATGTATCTCGGACTAAGTTTTCCACGAGTACCGAACCGGATTACCCCTTTGGTGGGTGATATCTTTAAAAATACATGCTCACCGGTTCTGAATTCCAATGGCCTTCTGTTTGTGTCTGCCCAACTCTTTTGTCGGCTCTGTGCTGCCCGGAGATGATCTCTGATGATTCGGACTTTGTCTGTTGTCTGGACTAGAATGTCTGGTCCCATAAGTCTTCTTTCGCCGACTTCGTCCCAACATATCGGTGACCTGCATTTTCTGCCATACAATGCCTCAAATGGGGCCATTTTGATACTAGCCTGATAGCTGTTATTATAAGAGAATTCTACCAAGTGAAGATAGTCTTCCCATGACCCTCTAAATTCTATCATGCAGGCTCGTAACATGTCTTCAAGGATCTGGATAGTCCGTTCAGATTGTCCGTCTGTCTGGGGGATATGAAGTACTGAATTTCAGACGAGTTCCTAAATTTTCTTGGAGACTTTCCCAAAAATGTGATCGGAATCTCGTGTCTCTATCTGACACGATACTAACTGGAACTCCATGTAGACGAACAATTTCTTTCATATATTTTTCTGCAAGAACTTCTGTTGACTGACCTACTCTGAAAGGTAGGAAGTGAGCTGCTTTTGTGAGGCGGTCAATGATTACCCATACTGCATTATTACCCTTAGGACTGCGAGGTAGTGCTGTGACAAAATCCATGGTGATATGTTCCCACTTCCACTCGGGTATTGGCAAGGGCTGAAGAAGTCCAGCTGTTCTCTGGTGTTCTATCTTTACCTGCTGGCAAACTAAGCACTTGGCCACATGCTGGGCTATCTCCCTTTTCATGGCATTCCACCAGAACTTCTGTTTCAAGTCTTGATACATTTTATTTCCTCCCGGGTGTATGGAATAGGCTGAACTATGTGCCTCTGCCAAAATTTTCTGTCGGACTTCTCCTTGGGGGACACAAATTCTGTTACCAAAATATAATGCGTTGTCTGAATGAATACGGAGGTCAGTTCTCAATCCAGCTTCTATTTGAGCTCTGAACTTCTGCAATCTGGGGTCTTCTTTCTGAGCTTCTTTAATTTCATCCATCAGGGTTGACTGGATCTGAAAGGTCATCAACTGTCTTGTGCTATCGACTCCTCGTACTATCATTAAGTCTAGTTTTATGAAGTCCTGAATTAATTCCTCCTGCTGAGTAAGTCGTACTAGCATCTTATTTTCTGGCTTCCTGCTCAATGCATCTGGTACGGTGTTGACTCTGCCCGGATGATACTGTAAGTCGATATCATAGTCTGCCATTAATTCAAGCCACCGTCTCTGTCTCATGTTCAATTCTTTCTGCGTGAAGATATACTTAAGACTTTTGTGATCAGTGTAGATTAGCACCTTGTCTCCCAGAAGATAATGCCTCCAGATTTTCAATGCGAATATTACCGCCGCCAGCTCTAAGTCATGAGTTGGGTAATTCCTCTCATGTGGTTTCAGTTGCCTGGATGCATAAGCTATGACATGACCATGCTGCATTAATACACACCCTAGGCCTTTCCCGGATGCATCACTGTATATAACCATCCCTCCTCTTCCTGAAGGAGTCTTCAAAACTGGAGCTGTAATGAGTCTCTCCTTTAATTGCTCAAATGCTGCAGCACATTCCTCGGTCCATATATATTTTTTTCCTTTCCGGGTGAGCTTTGTTAACGGGGCTGCAATCTTAGAAAAATCCTGGACAAAGCGCCTATAATATCCGGCTAATCCAATAAAACTCTTAATTTCTGTTACTGTCCTTGGAATTGGCCAGTCCTTCACTGCCTGAATTTTACTAGGGTCTACTGAAATTCCTTCTTCTGAAATTATGTGTCCAAGGAAGGCCACACTATTTAACCAGAAATCACATTTGCTTTGCTTAGCATGAAGTTGTTCCTGTTGGAGAGTCTGTAACACTATTCTTAAGTGGTCTGCATGCTCTCTGTCGTTCTTCGAATAGATCAAGATGTCATCTATAAAAACAACCACAAACCGATCCAAATATGATGAGAACACTCTGTTCATCAAATCCATGAAAACTGCAGGGGCATTGGTGACTCCGAAGGGCATAACTAGGAACTCATAATGGCCATAACGGGTCCTGAATGCTGTCTTGGGAATATCTTCTTTCCTTACTTTTAGCTGATGGTAGCCTGATTGTAAATCCAGTTTAGAAAATACTCGAGCTCCATGAAGCTGATCAAACAGATCATCAATTCTTGGTAAATGGTACTTATTCTTGATGGTAACTTTGTTCAATTCTCTATAGTCTATACATAACCGTTTACCACCGTCCTTTTTGTTTGCCAAGAGTACTGGAGCTCCCCATGGTGAAGCACTTGGTCTAATTAATCCCTTATCCAAGTATTCTTCCAGCTGTTTCTTTAGAATCTCTAACTCAGTGGGTGCCATCCTATATGGAGCTTTGGATATCGGAACTGTACCTGGAAGGGTATCAATAGAGAACTCAATTACCCTATCAGGTGGAAGTCCTGAGATCTCCTTAAATACTTCTGGAAACTCATTCCAAACTGGCACTCTCTTCTTCTGGATCTTACCAACAGTCATCTGTGCTTTTCCTTTGGCAGGTTTGCGTTCTCCTTCAAATTGGAACTCAGGCTGAAGCGGTATTCTGAAAATAACTTTCTTGCTTCGGCAATCAATGACCGCATGGTATTTGCTGAGCCAAGTCATGCCTAAGATTATGTCGTACCCTCTAGTATCTAGTACGAGCATATCTATGGCCAAGGTCCTGTTACAGAGTTCTACAGGGCAATCAATACAAACCTTAGTAGATACGACTACTCCATTCCCTGTACTAATCTCCCATTGGTGGTCTAAAGTTCGAACAGGTATATAATGCAAGGCAACAAAACGATCAGATATGTAACAATGAGATGCACCCGAATCAAAGAGGGCAAGAACGGGCTTCGAGTGTACCCTGATCTTACCTGTTACCACTTCTCCAGAAGTTTCGGCCTCTTCCGCTGTCAGGTTGTAAGCTCGTCCTCTTCCACGGCCTGCTGCAGCTCTAACTCCCCTCTGGACTGGGCGGATAACTTGCTGTGGGGTAAGGGGAAGGGCTCTCCTAACCATTGGTCCCTGGTTCCTCTGTCCATCTGGTCCTGGAAGTGCTGGTAGTGCTTGGTTGGCCATCCCCATTCTCTTGTGGGGGCAGACTTCTACTGAATGATCACAGGAACCACATGCCAGGCATAACCCATTTGCCCTACGGCAATTCTGTCGGGAGTGACCTGGTTTCTGGCAATAACTACAAAAGAAGAATGGTTGGGTTACTGGAAAGGGAGCTGGTCGGAATGGCCGTCTCATGGCTGGGACTCTCGCTGTTCTGAATGGACCTCCTCTCCCTGCTTGTGGAAATGGCCTCTTCATGGCCTGGTTCCTCATCATATTAGATTTCCCTTTCTCCAGACCTCGCTCCACCTCCCGAGCTACGGTGAGGACTTGGGAATACGTTTTCAGCTGTTGGGGCATTAAGAGGATTTGAATGTCCATTCGCAAACCCTGTTGGAACCTACTCGCCCGCTTTTCTTCATCAGCCACCATATATGGAGCGAAGCGGCTCAGCCTCAAGAACTCAGCGGCATACTCATCCACAGACCGGTTCCACTGCTGAAGTCGGATGAACTGTTCTTCCATTTCTTTCTGAGCGGTGGCAGGGAAAAATCTACTATAGAAGCTTTGGGAGAACTGGTCCCACGAGACAGGTTTCTCCAATCTCGCTTCTTCAGCTAGCCACCAGGTCCTGGCTACATCCTTTAGCTGAATCTTGGCGACCTCCACTTGATTTTCTTTTGGGACCCGGGCTGCGTTCAACAGATCTGTGGTGTCAATCAGCCATTGCTCAGCATTTAGTGGTTTCTCTTCTCCCGTGAATATCGCCGGTTGTAACCGCCTGAAGTCTGATACATTCCCCGGCCTTTGTTCCTTGGGAGTTACTAACTATTGCCGAAGGAGTTCCGTCTGCTGTTGCTGATTTTCCATCATAGTCTGGATAACCCTCAGAATCTCAACATTCTCCCCTGCGGGTCCATTCGATGCTTGTCCGGCATTGTTACGACTCGTCCTTCTATCCATACTTATGTTGGTAAAAAGGAGACTGGAAACTGGAAAGATGAATGGATTTTAGGACACAAGGAAAGGAATCAAGAAGGACTAGATAACTTGTACATTGTAGTTGGCAATGACAAATTACATTAATTTGCTGCTTGATTGTACTATAGGTGTGAGAGCCTGGCTCTGATACCAACCTGTAACGCCCCGATCCCACGGTACGGGGACGTCACTGCGACGTACATACGCAGGTCAGAAATACCCTTACGTATATACGCTAAGCATCAGTACAAGCAAGGATCAGAGTATGACAAAGCGTAGCGTCCATTCATTTGCCAACATAAGACGTACAAAGTACAAGGTTATCACAGATTGTGACATACATTTACATATCACATGCATCATATATCACAGCCAAACACAAAAGTACGATTTACAATAAGATTACAAGACGCTCACGAGCTGGAGGAAGGTCCCGCGAGCCAAAAAGAAAGTCTGGGACGACAGCAACCGAGGCTAATCAGCCTGCTCGAAAAGGAAAGCTTGATCTACCACAGAAGGCTCCACCTCGATCCAAGGTTCGGAACCTCAACATACAAATTCAAGGGAGTCAGGACCTCCCGAACAAGTAGAGCAGGTTACAGCCGAGTGGCAATAGAAACATGAGCATGAGAGTTGGTATAATATCATGAGAAATCAGCCAGCAAGTAAAAGAAGCACAACATATTATAAACGGAAGGGCAATGTATACGCTTAAACTACGGCTTCACGAGACTAGTACCTCGAGGGAATAATCCAAACAAGGAAACCCTCATCTATATACCTTTATCTCATGTCACCGTAATTCAAGTGCATACAACTCCCACAATTAGCGTCTTTTATCATTATTATTATTATAGCTCACCTTACCCTGATATCTAGCTATGTGGACTAGCGTCCCAGCACACATAGATCCATATCCCAGTAAAGCAAGGTTGTTATTGGAAACCAGCGGGGGTATCAACGAACTTTGTTTACAGTGGGTCCCGTACATACCCGGGACCACGGCCCAGGATTGTTCCGTTGCTTGGTGACGGAACCCGCCGCAAGGCAAACAGGAGGGACTTATTGTATGCCCTTATCATGATGGTACCAGGAATGAGGGAGCCAGCACTCCCCTCGGTCGCCTGGAGGCCCACAGGTCAAACCGGAAATTTAGTTGCACAACATACCTAATACCACTGTAAACACGAACATATATTGATAGCCGCGTATTTCCCCCGACCCAATGTAAGTTGTCTCATTTTATGGTATATTAAATAATTATCAGATTTCGGGAATGAGCAGGAACATGTCAGGAGTACAGGTATATCAGGAGTACTGTAATACCCCGTTTCCAGATTACGTACTTAGTTGCGTATTCAGCTCTTCGATCGTATTTTTCGATTTACTTCCTGTATTTGACCGATTTCACTTTCAAATATCATTTTCCAATATACTAGATTTTCTAGGATTTTCTGGATTTTTCCTGAATTAAAATGAATTTCTTCAAAACCGGTGTCGACCAGTGTCGCTGATCGATTCCTGGAATTTTAATTCTCAAACAGTTAGGAATTTCTAGATGGTCCTTTAGACTTTATTTCTTAGAATCATATTCCCTACTTAAATACTTTTTCTGAGAATTTTATAAATTTATGAAAACTCCAACGGAGTCGGTAGATAACTGATTCCGGGATTTTTAGTTTTAAAACTATAAAGTATTTCTTAAAAAGGATTTCACTATTACTCTTCATATATTATTCTTGATTTTTGGTAAAATTTTCAGATCATTCCGAGATATTTGAATTTCGGACTTTTTTCAAATAATTGCAAAATCCCACTCAATTTCCACCTCATTTCCCACTCACTTTCCCACCTAACCCCACTCATTCTCTCTCTCTCCCACAGCCGGCCAAGTGGCCAGGTGAGGGACACCTCACCCCTCCCTTTTTGCAAGAAAGCCCCTCTCATCCATCTAAATTCCAACCCCTTTACAAAATCCCAACCTTATAAATACATCTTCATTTGCAAATCACTCTTTTCTCCTCTTTCACTTCAACAAGAGAAACTTCTCCAAAAATCCTCTCCTTCTTCAACCAAAACCCTAGCTCCAAGAACTCTCCAAACTCTTCATCTCCAGCTCAAGCCTCTTCCTTGGAGTTTGGATCGTGGCTCTCTCCGTCGCCAAGGATCATTTGGGAGCTACTCGTCGTCAACAACCTTTTCGAGCTCACTAACTCGAATCCAACGGTTCCAAGTGAGTATATCTACTCACCAAGACTTGAGAACTCCTTTGTATACATGTGTTGACAATTCATGTTCACTTGAGCCATAAAAATCACATTTTTAGACCCTCAAACAAAACCCTAGAAATCTGTCCTGTTTGCTGTTTTCCCACGATTAGTCGACTAGACCTAGGGACCAGTCGACTAATCCACTGTAGTTGAAACTTAACCTTTTCTGATTTCACAATTTTAGTCGACTAGGCCAGGTTTCCAGTCGACTAGATATCCCTAGTCGACTACTAGAATTCCCCTAGTCGACCCCTGAAATAGACTCAACTCTCTGTATCTCAAACTTAGTCGACTTAAGTATCCATTAGTCGACTAGTAGTTCCCTGTTAGTCGACTACCCTTACAACCCTAGTCGACTAACTTTCCCTGAAACAGAACCCAACTCTCTGTTTCCCAGTTTTAGTCGACTCATCCAGACTAGTAGTCGACTTAAGACCCCTATAGTCGACTAGCCCTCTCACCTAGTCGACTAATTCTGACTGTTTGACTTAGTTGATTCTGTTCTGAAATTGGATCTTACTGTTGATACATGTATGGCATATTACTTTTGTTCATGCTTCATAACTGGTACTACATGACATGTTACTTGATAGACATTATCTCATATTACTTCATGACTTGTTATTACATATCATCGCTCCATAACTTGTTAAAATGTGAATATCACCACTTATCATGCCATCACTTGAACCAAGCATGATACACTTGACTTTTGCATAAAATGGACCAACTTACACATGGGTCGGGGGAAAACATGCGGATATCGATATGTGTTCGTGTTTACAGTGGTTTTAGGAATGTTGTGCAACTCATGTTCCGGTCTGACCTGCGGGCCTCCAGGGGACCGAGGGGAGTGCTTGCTCCCTCTATTACTGGTACCATCATGTTAAGGGCATACATAAGTCCCTCCTGTTTAGCCTAGCGGCTGGCTTCCGTCACCAAGCAACGGAACAATCCTGGACCGTTATCCCGGGCATGTACGGGGTCCACTGTAAACATAGTTCGTCGATACAACCGCTGATTTCCAATAACAACCTTACTTTACTAGGATATGGATCTATGTGCTCTGGGACGCTGGGTCACATAGTTAGATATCACAGTAAGACAAGTAATAATAATAAGATATTAACTGTAGATTCATTGTATTAGGATTTTATTTCTTCATGCTTTTCATACTTATTAGTTGATATTCTTTATAATTGTTTCCTCTTTCCTTATTCATGTCCCTTAGCCACTTGGCTATAGTTTGTTCATTATTATATGTCTTGACTCCTTGGATTTGCACATTCAGATTCCGAAGCTTGGAACGAAGTGGAGCCATCCACAGAGGACCAAGCTTACTTTAGCGAGCAAGCGGACTAGTTCCAGTCCCTTCGTGCCAGACTTACCTCTGACTCACGAGATCCTCTTTCTACTTGTGAGCCTTTTGTATACATATTTGTATATATTTCTTTTGGACTTGGTTATGATGTAATACACATGTATTATGTAATACTTTATAATATCCTGTGATAACTTTGTATGTGTACTTCTTGTGTTGGCATATGTATAGATACCACGCTTTGTCGTGTACTCTGTTTCTTGTTGTACTTTTTGCTTAGCGTATATACGTGTGGGGCAATTTCTGGCCTACGTATATACGTCGCAGTGACGTCCCCGTATCCGTGGAATCGGGGCGTTACAGGTTGGTATCAGAGCCTAGGCTCTCACACCTGAAGTACAATCGAGCGGCAAATTTTAATAATTTGCTGATGCCAACTATAATATACAAAGTTATTAGATCCTCCTTGATTCCTTCCTGATTCATTCCCTTGTATCCTAAACTCCTTCCAATTGTTTTCAAATTCCAGTTTTCTATTCCTAACTCGGTATGGAGCGAAGGACGGGCCGTAACCACTCGGGGCAAGCATCGAATGGACCCACAGGGGAGAATGTGGATATTTTGAAGGTCATTCAGACCATGATGGAAAACCAGCAGCAGCAGACTGAACTCCTCAGGCAAGAATTGGCAGCACCGAAGGAACAGAGGCCGGGAAATGTATCGGACTTCAGGAGGCTGCAACCAGCCATCTTCACGGGAGGCGAGAAACCATTGGATGCTGAACAATGGTTGACGGATACCACAGATCTGCTGAATGCAGCCAGGGTACCAAAGGAGAACCAAGTTGAGGTCGCCAAGATTCAGTTGAAGGATATAGCCAGAACTTGGTGGCTAGCTGAGGAGGCCAGACTGGAGAAGCCTGTCACCTGGGACACGTTCTCCAAGAGCTTCTATAACAGATTCTTCCCTGCTACTGCTCAGAAGGACATGGAGGAGCAGTTCATCAGACTCCAGCAGTGGGACAAGTCCGTGGATGAGTATGCCGCGGAATTTCTCAGACTCAGCCGCTTTGCTCCGTACATGGTAACAGATGAGGAGAAGCGGGCAAGCAGGTTCCAGCAGGGTCTGCAGATGGACATACAAGTTTTCCTGATGCCCCAGCAGTTGAAGACTTATTCGGAGGTTCTCACCATAGCTCGAGAAGTTGAGCGTGGGCTTGA
The DNA here is from genome assembly GCA_038442645.1 of Agave tequilana. Lineage (NCBI taxonomy): Eukaryota > Viridiplantae > Streptophyta > Magnoliopsida > Asparagales > Asparagaceae > Agave > Agave tequilana. Next base: position 84,875 of record JAVJIF010004785.1, read on the forward strand.
GAAGAAGAGAGTTGACCAGATGGGGAACCAGGCCATGAAGAGGCCATTTGTACCAATGGGAAGAGGAGGCCCATATAGAGCAGCAAAAGTTCAGAGACAACCATTCAGACCAGCTCCTTACCAGACGGCCCAACCAGTTTCTTTCTGCAGTTATTGTCAGAAGCCAGGGCATATCCGACAGAATTGCCGGAGGGCAAATGGGTTGTGTTTGGTGTGTGGATCACGGGATCATTCTATAGAGGCGTGTCCACACAGGAGATTGGGGATAGCCAACCAGACTTTGCCAGCACTTCCAGGACCCAATGGGCAGAGAGTGCTACCAGGGCCACTCGGGCAGAGGAATCAGGGACCAGTGATGAGGAGAGCTCTTCCCCTTCCGCCACGGCATGTTGCTCGCCCAGTCCAGGGAGGAGCCAGGACTGCAGCAGGGCGTGGTAGAGGTCAGGCTTACACTCTTACAGCAGAAGAGGCTGAGACTTCAGAGGAAGTGATAACAGGTAACATCAGAGTTCATTCAAAACCTGTCCTCGCTCTCTTCGATTCAGGTGCATCCCATTGTTATATCTCAGACCATTTTGTGGCTTTGCATTCTATACATGTTAAATCTTTAGACCACAAATGGGAGATTAGTACAGGGAATGGGGTAGTCATATCTTCTAGAGTTTGTGCTGATTGTCCAGTAGAACTTTGTGATAAGATCTTGGCCATAGATATGATCGTACTAGACACCAAAGGGTACGACGTGATCTTAGGCATGACCTGGCTCAGTCAGTACCATGCAGTTATTGATTGTAGGGAGAAGAAAATTAATTTCAGAATCCCTCATCAACCGGAGTTCCAATTTAGTGGAGAGGTGAAGTCTACCAAGGGAAAGACACGGATGACTACTTCGGAGGTTCAGAAGCAGAAGGTACCGGTGTGGGATGAATTCCCAGGAGTGTTTGCTGAAATCTCAGGACTGCCACCTGAAAGGATGATCGAGTTCTCTATTGACACAGTTCCAGGAGCAGCTCCTATATCCAAGGCTCCGTACAGGATGGCACCGACGGAGTTAGAGATTTTGAAGAAGCAGCTGCAAGAATATTCAGACAGGGGATTGATTAGGCCAAGTACTTCACCATGGGGAGCTCCAGTACTGTTGGCAAACAAGAAGGATGGTGGTAAGAGACTTTGTATTGATTATAGGGAATTGAACAAGGTAACCATCAAGAACAAGTATCCTTTACCCAGGATTGATGATTTGTTTGATCAGCTTCATGGAGCCCGTGTATTCTCTAAATTAGATTTGCAGTCGGGTTACCATCAGCTGAGGGTGAAGAAAGAGGATATCCCGAAGACGGCATTCAGGACCCGTTATGGCCACTATGAGTTTCTAGTTATGCCTTTCGGAGTCACCAATGCCCCTTCAGTTTTCATGGATTTGATGAACAGAGTGTTCTCACCCTATTTGGATCAGTTCGTTGTGGTGTTTATAGATGACATCCTGATCTATTCAAAGAGCTTCAGGGAGCATGCGGAACACTTGATGATTGTATTGCAGACTCTCCAGCAGGAGCAGCTTCATGCTAAGAAGAGCAAGTGTGATTTCTGGTTGGACAGCATAGCTTTCCTTGGACACATAGTTTCAGCAGAAGGAATTTCAGTTGACCCCAGCAAAGTCCAGGCAGTGAAGGATTGGCCCATTCCAAGGACGGTGACTGAGATTAAGAGTTTTCTTGGACTAGCCGGATATTACAGACGCTTTGTCCAGGATTTCTCTAGGATTGCAGCTCCATTGACCAAGCTCACCAGGAAAGGAGAGAAGTACATATGGACAGAGGAGTGTACTGCAGCATTTGAGCAATTGAAGCAGAGGCTCATTTCAGCTCCAATCTTGAGGACTCCCTCAGGTAGAGGAGGGATGGTCATCTACAGTGATGCATCAGGTAAAGGCCTGGGGTGTGTGCTTATGCAACATGGCCATGTTATAGCATATGCATCAAGGCAACTGAAGACTCATGAGCGTAATTACCCAACTCATGACTTGGAGCTAGCAGCTGTGATATTTGCATTGAAGATCTGGAGGCATTATCTTCTGGGAGATAAAGTGTTGATATACACTGATCACAAGAGCCTCAAGTATATTTTCTCGCAGAAAGAGTTGAATATGAGGCAGAGGAGATGGCTTGAACTGATGGCGGACTATGATATTGACTTGCAATATCATCCAGGCAAGGTCAATACGGTTCCAGATGCACTGAGCAGGATGCCAGAGAATAGAGTGCTTGTCCAGCTCACTCAGCAGAAGGAGTTGATTCGGGACTTCATCAGATTGGACTTGATGTTAGTTCGAAGGACTGAGAAGGCAGGACAGTTCATGACTTTGCAGATTCAGTCAGCATTGATTGATGAGATCAGGGAAGCTCAGAAGGAAGATCCCAGGTTGCAGACATTCCGAGCTCAGGTAGAGGCTGGATTGAGGACTGATATCTGTATTCATCCAGATGGTGCATTATACTTTGGTAGCAGACTTTGTGTTCCTCAAGGTGAAGTTAGACAGAAGATTTTGGCAGAAGCACACAGTTCAGCATATTCCATCCACCCAGGGGGAAACAAGATGTATCAGGACTTGAAGAGGCAGTTTTGGTGGAATGCTATGAAGAGGGAGATAGCTCAGTTTGTAGCCAAGTGCCTGGTGTGCCAGCAGATAAAGATAGAGCATCAGAGGACAGCTGGGCTTCTGCATCCCTTGCCGATACCTGAGTGGAAGTGGGAGCACATCACCATGGATTTTGTCACGGCATTACCTCGAAGTCCTAAAGGTAATAATGCTGTGTGGGTAATCATTGACCGTCTCACCAAGTCAGCTCACTTTATACCATTCAGGGTGGGACAGTCAACGGAGGTCTTGGCAGACAAGTACATGAAGGAGATAGTTCGTCTGCATGGAGTTCCTGTCAGTATTGTTTCAGATAGAGACACCAGATTCAGATCCCATTTCTGGGAGAGTCTCCAAGAAAGTTTGGGAACCCGTCTGAAATTCAGTACATCATATCATCCTCAGACAGACGGGCAATCTGAGAGGACTATCCAGATCCTAGAAGATATGCTAAGGGCCTGCATGATTGAGTTTAAGGGATCTTGGGAAGATCATCTTCACTTGGCCGAGTTTTCTTATAATAACAGTTACCAGGCAAGTATCAAGATGGCACCTTTTGAGGCACTGTATGGAAGGAAGTGTCGGTCACCGATTTGTTGGGATGAAGTCGGTGAGAGGAGACTTTTGGGGCCAGAGATTCTGATTCAGACCACAGAGAAAGTTAGAATCATCAGAGACCACCTCAGGGCAGCACAGAGCCGTCAGAAGAGTTGGGCTGACACACAGAGAAGGCCATTGGAGTTCCAGGCAGGAGATCATGTGTTTTTAAAGATATCACCTACCAAGGGAGTTATCCGGTTCGGTACTCGTGGAAAGCTTAGTCCGAGGTACATCGGCCCATTCGAGATCTTGGACCGTGTGGGAGATGTATCGTACAGATTGGCTTTACCTCCATCTTTGGAGGGAGTGCACAATGTTTTCCACGTATCACAGTTGAGGAAGTATGTAAAGGATGATAGTCATATTTTGGACCATTCAGAACTGGAACTGCAGCCAGATTTATCGTATCAGGAGGAGCCGATGGCCATTTTGGATAAGAGTGTGAAGACACTGAAGAACAAGGCTATACCATTAGTGTTGGTGTCTTGGAACCGGCATGCACCAGGAGAGGCCACATGGGAACGGGAGGATGTTATCCGAGAGCGTTACCCTCAACTCTTCACATCTTGATTTGGTAAAAACTCTTTCCTTCTATTCTTTTCTACTGTTATCTTTCCTCTTATCCTTATCTATCTGTTACCTTTCCTGTTACCTTTCACCTTATGAAATTTCGAGGACGAAATTTTTGTAAGGTGGGTGGATTGTAATACCCCGTTTCCAGATTACGTACTTAGTTGCGTATTCAACTCTTCGATCGTATTTTTCGATTTACTTCCTGTATTTGACCGATTTCACTTTCAAATATCATTTTCCAATATACTAGATTTTCTAGGATTTTCTGGATTTTTCCTGAATTAAAATGAATTTCTTCAAAACCGGTGTCGACCAGTGTCGCTGATCGATTCCTGGAATTTTAATTCTCAAACAGTTAGGAATTTCTAGATGGTCCTTTAGACTTTATTTCTTAGAATCATATTCCCTACTTAAATACTTTTTCTGAGAATTTTATAAATTTATGAAAACTCCAACGGAGTCGGTAGATAACTGATTCCGGGATTTTTAGTTTTAAAACTATAAAGTATTTCTTAAAAAGGATTTCACTATTAGTCTTCATATATTATTCTTGATTTTTGGTAAAATTTTCAGATCATTCCGAGATATTTGAATTTCGGACTTTTTTCAAATAATTGCAAAATCCCACTCAATTTCCACCTCATTTCCCACTCACTTTCCCACCTAACCCCACTCATTCTCTCTCTCTCCCACAGCCGGCCAAGTGGCCAGGTGAGGGACACCTCACCCCTCCCTTTTTGCAAGAAAGCCCCTCTCATCCATCTAAATTCCAACCCCTTTACAAAATCCCAACCTTATAAATACATCTTCATTTGCAAATCACTCTTTTCTCCTCTTTTACTTCAACAAGAGAAACTTCTCCAAAAATCCTCTCCTTCTTCAACCAAAACCCTAGCTCCAAGAACTCTCCAAACTCTTCATCTCCAGCTCAAGCCTCTTCCTTGGAGTTTGGATCGTGGCTCTCTCCGTCGCCAAGGATCATTTGGGAGCTACTCGTCGTCAACAACCTTTTCGAGCTCACTAACTCGAATCCAACGGTTCCAAGTGAGTATATCTACTCACCAAGACTTGAGAACTCCTTTGTATACATGTGTTGACAATTCATGTTCACTTGAGCCATAAAAATCACATTTTTAGACCCTCAAACAAAACCCTAGAAATCTGTCCTGTTTGCTGTTTTCCCACGATTAGTCGACTAGACCTAGGGACCAGTCGACTAATCCACTGTAGTTGAAACTTAACCTTTTCTGATTTCACAATTTTAGTCGACTAGGCCAGGTTTCCAGTCGACTAGATATCCCTAGTCGACTACTAGAATTCCCCTAGTCGACCCCTGAAATAGACTCAACTCTCTGTATCTCAAACTTAGTCGACTTAAGTATCCATTAGTCGACTAGTAGTTCCCTGTTAGTCGACTACCCTTACAACCCTAGTCGACTAACTTTCCCTGAAACAGAACCCAACTCTCTGTTTCCCAGTTTTAGTCGACTCATCCAGACTAGTAGTCGACTTAAGACCCCTATAGTCGACTAGCCCTCTCACCTAGTCGACTAATTCTGACTGTTTGACTTAGTTGATTCTGTTCTGAAATTGGATCTTACTGTTGATACATGTATGGCATATTACTTTTGTTCATGCTTCATAACTGGTACTACATGACATGTTACTTGATAGACATTATCTCATATTACTTCATGACTTGTTATTACATATCATCGCTCCATAACTTGTTAAAATGTGAATATCACCACTTATCATGCCATCACTTGAACCAAGCATGATACACTTGACTTTTGCATAAATGGACCAACTTACACATGGGTCGGGGGAAAACATGCGGATATCGATATGTGTTCGTGTTTACAGTGGTTTTAGGAATGTTGTGCAACTCATGTTCCGGTCTGACCTGCGGGCCTCCAGGGGACCGAGGGGAGTGCTTGCTCCCTCTATTACTGGTACCATCATGTTAAGGGCATACATAAGTCCCTCCTGTTTAGCCTAGCGGCTGGCTTCCGTCACCAAGCAACGGAACAATCCTGGACCGTTATCCCGGGCATGTACGGGGTCCACTGTAAACATAGTTCGTCGATACAACCGCTGATTTCCAATAACAACCTTGCTTTACTAGGATATGGATCTATGTGCTCTGGGACGCTGGGTCACATAGTTAGATATCACAGTAAGACAAGTAATAATAATAAGATATTAACTGTAGATTCATTGTATTAGGATTTTATTTCTTCATGCTTTTCATACTTATTAGTTGATATTCTTTATAATTGTTTCCTCTTTCCTTATTCATGTCCCTTAGCCACTTGGCTATAGTTTGTTCATTATTATATGTCTTGACTCCTTGGATTTGCACATTCAGATTCCGAAGCTTGGAACGAAGTGGAGCCATCCACAGAGGATCAAGCTTACTTTAGCGAGCAAGCGGACTAGTTCCAGTCCCTTCGTGCCAGACTTACCTCTGACTCACGAGATCCTCTTTCTACTTGTGAGCCTTTTGTATACATATTTGTATATATTTCTTTTGGACTTGGTTATGATGTAATACACATGTATTGTATAATACTTTATAATATCCTGTGATAACTTTGTATGTGTACTTCTTGTGTTGGCATATGTATAGATACCACGCTTTGTCGTGTACTCTGTTTCTTGTTGTACTTTTTGCTTAGCGTATATACGTGTGGGGCAATTTCTGGCCTACGTATATACGTCGCAGTGACGTCCCCGTATCCGTGGAATCGGGGCGTTACAAGTACTGGTTCGTACTATCAAGTAATCAAGTTTGTAAATCATGAAGTCCGGTTATCATTCCCGTTATCGTGATAATTATGAGAGTCATGTGTGTCATGCCTAGTGTTAGGAGATAGCATGACAAGAGGTGATATTCATCAAGTCTTGCAAATAGCAATATAAAATACATGACCCAAAGATAATGTTCATAATCAAAGAAGTAATTAACCATAGCAAATAGTCAAGATTAGTCGACTAGGGAGAGATAGTAGTCGACTTATGAAGGAATTAGTCGACTATAGATAGGGGACAAGTCGACTGATAGGGCTGCGTCTCAAAGAGTTGCGTTTTCAGGAGAAAAGTTAGTCGACTAGAAGAAGGGGTTAGTTGACTAATAGGCTGCTTTTCACAAGACTGCGTTTCAATATGCCGCGTCTCACAAGTCCGCGTCTTGTCACAAATCCGCGTCTCACAAGTCCGCGTCTTGTCACAAATCCGCGTCTCACAAGTCCGCGTCTTGTCTCAAGTCCGCGTCTCACAAGTCCGCGTCTTGTCTCAAGTCCGCGTCTCAGGAGAGAGTTAGTCGACTGTAGAAAAGGGGTAGTCGACTAATGAAAGCTGCGTTTTCAGAAATAAAGTTGCGTTTCAAGGAAGTTAGTCGACTAGTTGTGGGGTCAAGTCGACTAATGGGTGCAAAACAGAGAACAGATCCTGATGCTTGAGGGCTGTGGTTTGTTGATAATATTACAAGTATGAGAACAATGTCCAAGTCTTGGCGAGTAGAATTACTCGCCTAGAATGCGTCCAAAGTCCAGCAAGAGTGCCAAGTGAAGAAGATGAGTCCTTTGCCAAGTTAATCACCAAAACGATCACCGGAACAATCGCGAACGATTACCGGGAAATCTACGGTGATGAAGCTCGGTCCCAAACCAAAAGGAGGGCACCGGCCTAGAATCCTGTCAACGAAGAAGAACACGGCCCCAATCCAAAGGAGTGGCCGGTCTCCACAAGAGAAGGCAAAAGGTTGATGGTGCAAGTCCAACTCAATATGGCAAAACGAGATTTTGCAAATGGCGTTGCGGGGAATGAAGCTATAATCCGTTAGAAAGAGGTTGACGAGGAGGTGAAGGTGGTATGCTTGGTGGAGGCTACGGTAGTGCAAGTGGTGGTGGAGATGGTGGTGAAGCTTTGTGGAGAAAAATGGGTTCTTGGATGTTTCTTGGTGAAAGAGGTTGAAGAAGATGGTGTTTGTTGGTGAAAATGGAGGAGGAGATGGAGGAGAATGAAGTCGAGGAGTTGGTGGAAGAAGTTGGTGGTGGAAGTGGTGAAAAATGGAGGGAGGAGGCCGGCCAAGGGCAGCTTTGCTGCCGTTTGTGCTGCTGTTGATGTTCACAGGAAGTGGAAAAGGAAGAAGAAGTGAAAAAGTGAAGAGAGAGAAGGAGTGGGGGAGTTATATATATAAAAGGGGAAAATAATATAATAATAAGCCATCATCACTTTCCCTCCAAAGAGTGCTGCGTTTGCAAAGTCCCAAGGCTGCGTTTAGGCCATTTAAAGAGCCAAACGCGGGAGCTCAAGGCTGCGTCCAGAGGAAAACGCAAGGAGGCTGCGTTTCAAAAGAAAAGGACAAGGCATGGGTGATTTGGACTTGAGTTGAGTCAGCCCATAAGCATTTAATGCAGCATGGAGAGGGTGGCTGCATTAATGATGAACTCAGCTGGTGAAGCTCGCGTTTGAGGAAGGAGAGAAAAAAATGGAAAAAGAGATAAGTGGAAAACTTGGATAAATTCTCGGTATCTGGGAAAATACCGAAAACTCCAGGAATGACCAAAAATTGAAGTATCTCAGAAAGCTATCCAAAAATTCACAAAAATTATAAATATTATGAAATGACTTTTGGTGAAATCGGTTTCCAAAAATTCTATCTCATTTTCAAAATAAAAATCCTGGAATATACTAGGATCGGTGTCTACACCGGGTAGGCTGAATTTTCGATAAAATCTGAAAATTCCCAGAAAATGCCCAAAGGAAGAAAACATAATTCTAAGAAGGAATGTGAAAGCAGAATCCGGAAATTTGGTTCCAATAGCAAATTAAAATTCCTGGAATCAACCAGTGATACTGGCCGACACCGGTTTTGAAGATTTACAATTTAATTCCGAAAAATTCCAGAAAATCATGAAAAATCTAGAATATTAAAAAATAATATTTGAAACTAAAATTAGTCAAATCTGAATACCAAACAGATCAAATCATGCAGTACTGCTATATGAGTAAGTATTTAAATAGCAGAAAATAAAATAAAATAAAATAATAATAATAAAATGCACCAAAAATCAGGATACGTAACTGTGCATGTATACCGAGGATGGGGTGTTACAGATATCCTCATCCAAATTTCCATTTAGAAAAGCAGTTTTCACATCCATTTGATGTAACTCCAAATCATAATGAGCTACAAGTGCCATAATGATTCTAAGAGAATCCTTCTTTGATACTGGAGAGAAGGTCTCTGTATAGTCAATGCCTTCTTTCTGAGTGAAACCTTTGGCCACAAGTCTAGCCTTATATCGTTCGATATTGCCTTTAGAGTTGCGCTTGGTCTTAAAGACCCATTTACACCCGACTTTCTTACAGTTATAAGGCAATTCAACGAGATCCCAGACTTGATTTTGGTCCATAGATTTCAACTCATCTTCCATAGCATCAACCCATTTACTAGAATCATTGCATTCTATGGCTTGTGAAAATGAAACTGGATCTTTATTAATCCCAATATCATAGTCAGATTCCTGTAGATATACCACATAATCATCTGAAATGGCAGATCTTCTTTCCCTTTGAGATCTTCTCAAAGCTGCCGGTTGTGGTGGTTCTACAATATTTTCAATGGGAATATCCTCATGGAGTGGTGAACCAACATTAACTTGTTGTTCTGGTATCTCAACTTGATGATCAAGCTGAGGGACAATAATTTCTCTTGAAAGAAAGGGTATTGGGATATTTACCCTTACCACCTCAAGATCTACCTTTCTTGGTTCAGCACTCCCACTAATTTCACCATTTTTCAGGAATCTGGCATTACCAGTTTCAACTATTCTTGTACTATGGTTAGGACAATAAAATTTGTATCCCTTAGACTTATCTAGATAACCAATGAAATACCCAGATATTGTTTTTAAGTCTAATTTCTTTTCTTGTGGATTATATATTCTAGCCTCTGTTGGACAACCCCAAACATGTAAATGTCTTAAACTAGGTTTCCTACCAGTCCACAACTCAAAAGGAGTTGTTGGGACAGCCTTACTAGGAACCCTGTTTAAGATATACATAGCAGTCTTTAAGGCTTCATTCCACAATGAATTGGGTACATTAGAGAAGCTCATCATGCTCCTAACCATATCCATAAGTGTTCGGTTCCGCCTTTCAGCAACACCGTTCTGCTGAGGCGTACCTGGCATTGTGTATTGAACACAAATGCCATGCTTTTCTAGAAATTTGGCAAATGGGCCAGGATGTTGTCCTGACTCATCATATCTACCATAAAATTCACCACCTCGATCTGATCTTATGATTTTAACCTTTCTATCTAATTGTCTCTCGACTTCTGTAATGAACACCTCTAGGATGTCAACAGCCTGAGACTTTTCATTAATTAGATACACATAACCATAACGTGACAGATCATCTATAAAGGTAATGAAATATCTCTCTCCAGTAAAACATGGAATGGAGAGTGGTCCGCAAATATCTGTATGAATTATTTCCAGGAGTTCTTTACTTCTTGTGGCACATTTCTTAGTGTGTTTGGTTTGCTTTCCTTTTATGCAATCCACACACACATCAAAATCAGTGAAGTCTAGGTTATCCAAAATCCCAGTCTTCACTAATCTTATAATTCTATCCCTGGAGATATGCCCCAGTCGCCTATGCCACAAGATTGAGGATTTTTCATTTATTAAGCCACGTTTTATACCAACATTCGAATGCAGAGATAATAAAGATTGTGCAAACTCATCATTCAATGAAATTTTATATAAATCATCACATAAAATTCCATGTCCAACCGGAATTGAATTATACATTAAAGAGAGTTTTCCACAACTAAACAAAACAGAATATCCAAAAACATCTAATTTGGATAATGACATTAAGTTTCTTTAAATCGAAGGTACATAAAAAGTATCCTCAAGATCCATCTGATGACCCGTCTCCAAGAGTAGTCGATAAACACCAACATATTCGACCTCCATTTTGAGACGGTTCCCCATAAAGACGAATCTCTCACTTTCCTTCGGTTTCCTGGTTGTAAGGAATCCCTGCATTGAATTAGTTATATGAGTTGTGGCTCCAGAGTCTATCCACCAAGTATTAGAAGGAACTTCAGCAAGATTTGATTCATAACATACAAAAGAAAGATTTGTACCTTTCTTTTCGAACCAAGCTTTCCTCTTGTTGCAGTCCTTCTTCACATGTCCTTTTCTGTCACAGAAGTAGCATTTGACAGTGAAAGCTTTTCTATGACCTTGGCTACTTTCCCCATGGTCATTTCCTTTCTTTGATGGAAATCTCTTACCTCTTCCATATTTACTTTTCTTATGGATACCTCCTGAAGTTACTGCCAACACTGAGTGCTGTCCTTCTTGCCTCAGTCTCACTTCCTCTTGAACACACATACCAGTCAGCTCATTCAAGTTCCACTTATCCTTATGAGTATTGTAGTGGATCTTGAATGGCCCAAACTGTGAAGGAAGTGAGTTGAGGATGAACTGTACTAAGAAGGACTCATCCACCTTCATTCCCAGTGATCCTAGCTTAGCAACCTTATCAGTCATATTTAGAATGTGTTGTTGAACTCCTCTATTACCATCATATTTCATGGTGGTAAGTTCAGCCATAAGGGTTCCAGCTAATGACTTATCTGCAGACTTAAATCGGTCTTTAACCGCACTTAATAGTTCAGATGCTATAATTGTAGGAGGGAGTGAAGTCTTGATGTTATTAGCTATGGTCATCTTTATGAACATAAGACTGAGCCTATTAGACCTTTCCCAAGCTTTGGCATGGCTGACCTGTTCTGCTGTACTCTCAGCAGTCACTTCATCAGGTTTGTCAACTGTTAGAGCCATGTCTAGGTCCAAAACACCCAGTGTAAACTGTACATGTTCAAACCACTCTGAAAAGTTGGTACCATCCAAGGCTGGAATGCTAGTGGCATGAGTGTGAAGGGAAGTAGGGACGTTCACTGAAACATAATAGGACAAGCTCACATTAGGGCCACTAATCAATACATCAACTTTAAATTAATTAAGATGAACTATTGATATCACTTTGATTTCTCCTTTGGGCGAAACCTAAGCATATCTAGTGTTCACTCTTTTAGGTGAGAACTTTTATCACCTATGTAGGTCTAATATAATTTATGTCACTTAGTTAGTAAGTCATGTTACCTTTGGGTATCCAATTCCACACCACTAAGTTACATAAATTACACTGTCCTACCCCGGTTCATAATTATTTGAAAGAGACTTTCCTTTGGGCCAGTCCCAATCTCCTAACTAGAACCGCCATCGAGAATATTATTGTCTTTTATGTCTACCTCATTGACAAGTCTTTCATGTAGTTGTATATTCATAAGTTTTACTAACATAGGTCACTTTGGCAACTACTAAATCAATAAGCCTTATGAATACAAAACTAACCAATAATATTCTCTAATCTTTTATTTGAGTAAAGCCATAATACCTCAATACATTACTTGACCAAGCATCAATCAATACTAACACAATAACTTAAATGTGTAATATACATTAATGATTGAATATTAACAAGTATTAGTCGACTACAAGGAAAGATTAGTCGACTTGGGTCAAGTCAAGTCGACTACACATTAGGTCTAGTCGACTAGTGCAAAAGAAAATTAGTCGACTATACCCATATTATTAGTCGACTACAAACTTTATTAGTCGACTTCACATTTAATTAGTCGACTCCTGAATCCAACAAAAAGTTCTCAACTTTCGGGTCACCGAATTAGTCGACTTGGAAATATGATTAGTCGACTATACCCTAATTAGTCGACTAGTCATAAAATCAACTAAAAATCAAGTCGACTCCTGCGGCAAACAGAGACTTTAAAACTTTCTGGAAAAGGGAATTAGTCGACTATACGATGGGATTAGTCGACTAATAGTCGACGAAGCAGTTATCTAATTGCAGTTCCTGCTTAGTCGATTTTAATCCCAAAATTATCAAAAATTAGGGTTTTCAATTCCTTTGATTTTGATCCCAATTTAATTGCATAATTAGAGGAATATGAACATGATATTAGGGCTATTAAATCCTCTACAAATTCTACAATTAAAAGATCAAAAATTCGATTTTATGAATTGTTAATCAAAAACCCTAACTTTCCATAATTCCTAAATCCAAGATGTATTGATTCTTTAAACACGGCTCTGATACCAAATGTTGGAAATTAAAAGAGATTTAATGCGGAATAATAGCCATGGATCAAAAATCATATACATCTCAAGGGAATTAAATTCATGTAAATAACTTAATACATGATACATACCTGAAGCCATTGATTGAGATGAAGGTTGAAGATCCTTGTGATGAATGGAAGAAGAAGACCTTGATTTGATCCTGCAAACCCTAATGCAAATAGACCGCTTTTCTTTGTCTCCTTGTCCTTTCACAAAACCCTTCTTTTCTTTTCTGATGGAGAAACTCAAGGAATATGAGCGTGTGTTTTGTTTTCTTTTCAGGAGGAGAAAAGTGGGTCGCACATTTGCACATAAGTCCCTTGAAATAAACCTTTCCATCATGGTACCCTTTATATTTCAAGAGACCATATAACTATATAAATGTGACTATAATATGGGCATCCTTAATATCAATCAACTTTAATAGGAATCCAATGCAATTAATCAAGGTTAAGTGGGCCACCTTTATATGAGATTAACATTGGAGTCTCAAAAGAATTTGCATTTTGCATTGTATTAAAAATTGAGATTAAAAAAAATACAGAAAATAACTCTTCTTGTAATATATTGTTTCATGTCAAAACTTTCTTTTTCAATATTGAATCTTTTAATAACGTTCAATTATTTTAACGTTATATTTATGAAAATTTCCGCTATAGCCACTTTTTTACTTCATAGTTAGAGAAAAAAACTCAGGTTCATAAATTTCTTCGCAACAGATACATCAACGTCAGCATAAAGTGATTCATCCCAACCTTCACTTCTTTATATATTTTCATTTCCTCTTTTACTCTTTCTCATTTCCCCCGATGTTACTCTCCCCTCAATCCTGGCCCGACGCAGAGTAATTCGCGGGTCAACCTACTGGGGTTAGGTCGCAGTGGGGCTGGGAGCCCCCGTACTAATTTTTTTGTAATCAACCTTTTACAGATCTCGTTTGTTCGTACTTGCGATGAGTTATGTGTGTGTATGTGATCAATGTATTTTTTAGATATGGAAAGTATTGAGCATGAATCGCTTGTCAGTGAATAAGGGTCTGCTGATGATGACGATGCTGATATGAGTACCGCAACTCATGATCAAAATCCTCTGTGAGGACTGCAACCATAGTCGCGGATCTTTAATAAAGACTCAAAAACAGTGTATTTTTTGTGTGGATTGTGATATTGGTCCCAGTCTTAATAAAGAAGACCGCGATCATAGTTACAATCCTAATAAAGATTCAGAAACATGATTTTTTTGTGAGGATTGCGATCATGATTGCAGTGGTCGCAGTCCTATAAAAACTCAGAATCATGTCATTTTTGTGAGGATTGCTATCATGGTCACAATCCTAACAAAGAGAACTGAGACGATGTCACAATCCTATAAAGAGTCAGAAACATGTACTAATAAAAATGATTGCAATCATAGTCGTTGTCCTCAGAAATATGGCATTTTTGTGAGGACTGTGATCATGATCGCAGTTCTCAGAAATTTGATTATTTTTGCGTGAATTGCGATCATGATCGTAGTTCTTTACATACCAGTTCTCCACATTTTCGAAGCGATCTACTTTTTTCGAAACATTTACTGCACAGTATTTGCGTCTTTTGTCACTACAGAGCTTTTCTGTGCTTAACACATGAGCGCACATTATTGGTTAAAAAAAAAAGATGGTTAAAATGAATAAAATTATGAAACTGATTTTTTCTTAATTATCCTATATTTATTTTATTATTAAAATTAAAATTTATTTAATTAAATGTTGACTACTTAATTCTTTATTTTACGAATAAATATTAATTATATGGACATATTAATTTCATCTATTTTTCTTCTCCGTCAAATGTTGATTGTTTTCTTGACATGTGTATTGCACTAGTTAAAATTTAGTTGTCTTGACATGATCAATTAAACAGCCACTAATTATAACGCAAAAATACTTCTTTTACGCGCTTTCAACCTACACATTTTCGCGACACCAAAGGCAATAGAGGCGGATCTCCAGCTTCAGAAAAATAAACTGAGATTATTCCGGGGGGGGGGGGGGGGGGGGGGGGGGGGGGGGGGCGGCATATTTGGCTTGTATAAAGAAGTGTGTCAGTTAAAAACTTATACTGTAGTTGTACCAACTTTAACGAAGAATGTGTTTGGATCATTATTTTCTTACATTAATTGGCTGCAACATCTATTTTCTATGTTTCTTTGTGAGTTATTTGTTGGATCTGTATTTGATTTTAAAGGAAAATTTTGAGTTCCCTTCCATTTGACTTTAATATTTAGTTTCACATTGAATTGGTTAAAGAAGTTTGAGTGGTATATATATCAACTCTTATTGTTATGAATGTTAGGTCATGAGCCACACTCCCAACATGGGCGCGCACGTGTCAAACCGATGCAGGCCGGGTCGGGTTAGGGTGGCGCGCGACTACGACCTGTGGACACGAATGCAGCTTCGTTCAAAGAGTTCTTAGATCTGCTACATTTTGAAAATTATTTTTTTGTCTTTCGGAACTAACTCTGAAGTGCTGGGCGAAGTGACCCGAGTACCTGAACTCGAAATGATTCCCGAGCGCTTGACTTCAGAATCATCCCCCAGTACTTGGATTTGTAGTGATCTAGGAGTAGACCTCGAGCACTTGGACTAGGGATCATCCCAAGCATGTGGATCTCGGAGTCTTTCCCGAGCACTTGGATTCGGAATATTCCTGAGCTCCGTATCACTCTCCCAAAGTTCCTTCACTTTTTTTATTTATAATGTTTTTTGAGCCAGTAAAAGCGGATCTGTGAACATGCGGAGTTGTTGTAAAATATTTGCAATCAATCTGAAAATGTGCTTAATTTGTGCGGAGGCGGTTGGTAACGTGTATTGCTACGTGCCTATAAAAAGAGTCTCTCCCTGTTTATTCTCAGAGATAGAAAAAGCAGAAATATGAGATGTACAGCTACATTGTTTTTTTCCCACAGTCATATTTCTTTAAGTTTTACTTCAATTTTCTGATTAACAAATCTCTGACTGAGCAAGAGGCTCTGCCTACTGAATTCTTTTACCACAATTGGACAAAATGGAATCAACATCTTGATAAGAAGACGAGCTTTTAATTTTTTAGGGCAGCGACTACGTGACCGCATACCCAAATCAGATTTAATATTCTATTTTAATTTTTTGTAGCAGCATAATAGGAAGTTATTTTAATTTGTTTTATAAAGATAATTAATTTGCATGTTTGTAGCACAGTCACTCAACAGTATTATCTTGAGAAAAAAATTATTTCAATAAATGAATCTAGTTGTTTAAATTAAAAAAAATAGATCTTCAAAGAAATGATTTCAGTTGCTTAAAAACATTGGAGGTGGAAAGGGGACGATTACAATAACTGGCTTGAACATGTGCGGCTTAAATTTAGGGTTCTTGTAATCCGCACACTTATTTTCACCACGCAAATCAAGTTTTCTGTTCGACATAGTGAGCGAGCCTAGGGAGAAGGAAACCCAACGTAGATCGACCTAAGTTACAGTTAAGATAATTTTAATATTATACACATGTTATTTGACATGTATCTAATAAACGAGGTATCATATTAGCAAATTATAGTCAAATGATGTATTTGCTGGATTTATTGTTATACAATATAATTAACAAAAATTATTTTTTTTTTAAAATGGGTGGTCTATATAAATTTTAATATTTTTATTGAAAATCTGTTATTTTCGAACCCGATCTTCTCAATTTATTATTTTGGTGTTTCTAATTGATTCTTAAAATTTTCTTTTATATTTCTTGTTAGTTCAATGATTTAGCGTAGTTGTACAGTGCAATACAATTCAATTGATTCTGAGTATTTCTTGAGATCAGGTGTGCCCATATTAATAGAACGTGTGACTTATTATTTCGAGAAATCATTTTTTCTGTCCGTTGATTAACCATAATAAATATAAATACCTCCCTTCAGGAATTTGTATTATAATAAGTAAGCTAAATTCCTGACACATGTATAATAATAAGAACAATTATCTCTTTATAAAATGGACGGTGAGATTCAACCCGTGGTGACCCACTTGTTGTCACTTTAGTGATTGGAGGGACTAATCAGAAAATATTAAGATTTGTAAAGAACAAATTATGTAAAAATAAGTGGGCGAACTAATATAAAAAACTGTTACACTGTTTGTTTGCGTAAAAGTCTGTAATTCGTAAATGACTTACAACCAATTACAACTTGGGCGTTTGTTTGGACTGAAATTTGTAAAAGACTTACGCAACTAAACTACCACTCACTTGCAACCCAATTCTCACTCACTTACAGCCCAGTTACAGTTAATTTTGTGGTCATGCAAATTTGTATTATTTTTTATATTAATATTAAATTTTTTAATATTTAACATTTTTAATATTTATTTACAATATTAAAACTTTTTAAATCATCAAATAGTTAATTTTGTGTTCAACTTTTTACTTACGACTTACACATTACGACAACCAAACACCGTAAAATATAATACACTTTCTCACTTACAACTTTATATTACCAATCAAATACTGTAAAATTTACATGTATGTAACTCATTTATAACTGTAAAATATTTTATCAATTATCACTTACGAATTACGATCAGTTACGACAATCAAACACGCGAAAAAGGGTTACAAGTGCAAAAGCTTTCAGGCGTTTTATCACTGTTATGGCAGCGCAATTCTTTAAATGTTTGGGCTTCAACGGTGGCCCGTGCGACTGCTGTTTGAATGGGCCGCACACGTGTTGCGTGATTCCTAGCTTGCGTCACTTGGGTGAGGGACCTTAGGGTTTCTCTGTGTTCTCTTTCAAGCCTATAAATAAGCTTTGGATCCTCATTTCATTCGGCGCTCACAGTGAAAAAATGAGGTCTGTTGGCTTGTGATTTTTTTGCTATTAATGGCGGTGGAGAGCCATCGCATGAGCTTTGTGATGTGGGTGTCAGTGCAGCCCTTCGATTTTTTTTTTCTTTTTTCTTTACCTCAGAAAAAGCAAAAAGGGTTTCTCTGGCGCTCACATCTGAAGCTCATGCCTTGGCATCAGTCTGCCCTCTTCATTGTCTCGGAGATTTTAGATCCCTTTCTCAGATAATTGAATGATGGATCTAAGATTGAAGCCTCAGATCTGACTTATATTTTTTTTTGCATTTAATTTCATTTTCCTCTATGTTGTGTAGGATTGAAGATGAAGGATCGAAACAGATCATTATGAATATAACTTGTTCAAAGCATTTTTTTTTTTTCCCTTTTGAGGATCACTGATTTTTTTCTCCTCTCATTTTATTAGCTTCTTAAAAGGAATTCTGACGCTTATTATTTTTTTCTCCATGTCTTTGATAATTACGGCTTAAATATGTTGGGTGGAATTTGTGGAGGAGAACTCATCTTCTCACCAGTCCAGTTTGTGGATTTTTTCCATGGCGTTTGTTTGAGAGACTTATTTCGTTGAAAATTTGAGTTTATTTTGGGAAAAAAAATATTTGGTTGAAATTGTTGTAAATTTAAATAGAGTAAAACATGCAACAAATATAAATCTTTAAAACTAATAAATTACTTGTTCTAAGTATGTAACTAAAATACATAATTAAAAAAATAAAAAGGTGGCCTGCGGTGACGTAGTCGTGCAGACGCACTGCCTAAAAAAGAAAGATGGTCGGTCTCTCTTTCAGACCTCTTCCGGTAATATACTGCTCAGGCGGAGATTCGTTGCCGGTAAGAGGAAAAAACAACGTCGAAAAAGCATCAAAACTCGATTGGAAGAACATAGTAATTTTTTAGCAGAATATATGTAAGAAATTTGTGGGAGAAAGTGGGCAGATCGATATATTTTTTATGTAAAAGATACGTGCAGAGATATATTTTTTATGTAAAAGATACGTGTAGAGATGGAGCATTTATAACACTCTGCAGATCTTTCAGTTTGTAATAGCTCGGGAGAATCTGTGATCATGTGCGATTGGTTACAACATGCAGATCTGATTCTCTTGAATGAGTTCAACTCTACCTGAAAAATCTCAACAGAATTTTAAATAAAACAAAAAAAAAAAAAAAAAAAAAAAACAGGTCCAACGAGTCTCTGAATCGAACTGCATTCGTGTACGTAGGTCGTGGGCGCGCGCGCGTTGGGATGTGGCCCATTGCCCAACACTTATAACAACAAGCATGAGAGGAGTAGGTGTATATACTACCGAGTAAAAATTTTATTTGATTGAAATCTTTTAGTGACAGAAAACTGAGTCACCAATTCAAACAAAAGTGATTTTTTTTTGTGAGCGGATTCAAACAGAAGTTAAGAGTAAATTTTCTTCTGGAATGATATTGGATGAAATTGAGAGGAAATCTCTCTCCCTCCTCTCTCTCTCTCTCTCTCTCTCTCTCTCTCTCTCTCACTCAGCTAAACTAAATTTTGTTATAAACTCCTTTTACAATAATATATCATATAATTCGATAATTTTTTGAAAAACTCTTAATTTGAATTTAATTTCAAGAATAAAATAACTATGAATTTATTTTCAAAAACTTGCATTTGATTGTTTGTTTCTCCAAACACCATGATATCTGTCTCTGTTTCCATATTGGGAAGTAAAGAGGCTATTTAGGGTCCAGGATATCACATGGGGCTGGCATAGTAAAGCCAAACCCGCCACTTTGTGATTTGCTGCAAGGAATTGCTAAATAACAAAATAAATGAGCTTTATATGTCAACCTGTAACAGACATGTACATATATTAAATTTTGAGAACCATATAAATTGTAATTCAAAAGGTAAATACTGCATCTTAAAGATCCCCTCCAACTCCTAGATACACATGAACAAAGATGTTAATCTTTCAGTATACTATACTTACATCGAAATCGTAAAGAATTAAACTTGACTCTTGTTAAACTATATTGTTAAACCCCCTGCGGCTTCTTTACTTCTTAAATGTAAGTTTGACTCTTGGTCCGAGTTTGGCACCCCGGATCAAGTGGATTCGGTTCATGTGTGTGAGCCACACACACATATAATAAGAGAGTCAATTCGGTGTTGACACGTGGATTGGAACTTGTTGGATATTCTGCTTAACAAGAATCAATCTGACAACTAATCAAGATCACTGAGATATCAACAATCTAATTGGCCAGGTCGGCAAATATCAGGTGGGAGGTTTTCCGTTCAATAAAACGTTCCTTAATTTAAGAACCACCTTTCAATTTCCTTCCTTAGTTAAAGCAACAATTAGACTGAATCTAAGTCAGTCTCGACTGAATCTAAGTCAGTCTCGATATACTGTAAAGTATATCCCCTGTATAAAGGACTTAATCCACTTATACAGTATTTAGAGTGAGGTACCCTTAGAGCGAATCTCCTTAAGACAATTACGTCCTCCGCACCGGTGCTAACGGGATAATGGACGCTGGTCTCCCAAGATACAACACTCTTTCACGGTATTTGCATAGCACTACCAAATCACCGTACGGTCGAACCGTAGTCAACCAGTACCTTCACAGGATCGTTGAAGCAGCGGTACAAGGACAAATTTCAACTGAATATTTGCCTTTACTCTTTGGAGGAGCACCCACTGTTGAGGACGATGGAAGGTTGAAGAATATTCTTCTTCAGAAGTCTTAGATTCAGACAACAATTCTATAAAAGAATCTGTTGAATTTTCTAATCCTTCTTTCAGAACGAATTTTGCAGAATCTCCGTTGGAAGTCGCTTCGGAAACCGAGTTACGGATTTCCCACTTCCCGTTTGGAAGTCACTTCAGAACTCCCTTTTGGAAGTCACTTCACTTTAGAACTCTACTTTGCAATTCAGAATGCAAAACTTAATTTGCAATTCAGAATTCAGAGAGAGAAGAGAAGATTGGTGTTGTTGTTGGTGTGTTTCAATAGAGAGTTTGGAATGCTTTATATAGCATTCCAAGAGGGGCCAACAGGTCTGAACCCAAACGAAAGGTTGCACCCTTTCGTCCCAGCAGACGTGTCTGTTGGCAGCCCAACAGTCGCAACTGTTGACGCGGAGCGGTCTGTTTCGTAACCTTTGGTTGTCCAATAGGTGCGCAACCGTTGGTAGTCCAACAGGTGCGCAACTGTTGGCAATCCAACAGGTTTGCAACAGGAGTGGGTCCTTGGGACCTGATTCAAAAAGAACCAGGCCAGGTAGGGAACTCAGACTCAGACTCAGACTCAGACTCGAGCCCGTGCCCGACCCGACCCGGCTCCGGCACCGGCGCCGGCTGGCCGGCCGCCGCCGCCAGCGGCGGCGCGCGTGCGCGCACGTACGTATGTACGTGCATAGTTCCCTCCTTTTCGCGCGCGAAAACTCCAAGTACCCAAAGGGCACACCCTTTGTTCTCATTTTTCTCTATTTATACCCCATAGGCTTCCATCACACGGCCATGTGGGACTAAATGCTTGTAGCTAACTTTAGTCCCTTTTGGCTTTGAATTAGGCAATCTTTGGACTTGAATATCTCATTCATTCGAAGTCGGAATTGAACATGTGAATATACCACGTTCATCACAAATGGAAGGAGAACACACTCCAACCATCATCCGGTTGATTCGATCAACGGATCTCGCCATAATTCAACTCGAAGATTCACCTTTATATTCTTCAATTCCAACAATCCCCCACAATGAATGGAGATTCAAGGAAATGACACACAAAGAGACTGACTCTATTGTGAAAGGTACTTGAGAAAAGAAACTGCATAAGGATAGGTGAACTAGGTCTTGAACCTTCCATAGCGAAAGTTTTATCGGACTTACTGGCTAATCAGTGAACTAGGTCTTGAACTGTTAGCCGTTAGTGTAAGCCAAGTCAACAAGCTTCACACAGTGACTTTCCAAATCAACTTTGGTTCTCTGTTGTGTCCGTTTTGGCCCTGGACATTCTTGGTTTCAGAGAGTATCTTTAGGGAATAACAGCCTCCATAGAGATTCCCAAAGAGCCGACCCAACTCTATACTCACATAGGTGATGGACCTATTAAGAGTAGTCTACTCTACTTTACTTGTTTAGTAACAAGATACAGGCATCATTAAAAGCATTTAAGCTTATCCTTAATCCACTTGTAGAAAAGCACTTATGTGCACCTTAGGAATGGATTGGAGTCAAGCTCCCAAGTGCTTACTTGCTGAGTCAATCATAACTAGTTTTTCCTCTTGAACTTAGTCCGTGGGATCTCCAGTCGCTAAGTGAGGTTTCCATTAAGCTGACTCGGTAAGGTTAGGCTTTTAGACCCATTCCCCTCGATGCGCAGTTTATACGCTCTCCACTTAAACATTTAGTAAGCGGATCCGCTAAATTATCCTTTGACGATACAAAGTCAATAGAGATAATTCCATTTGAGAGCAACTGCTTCACGGTATTATGTCTACGACGAATATGTCTAGACTTACCGTTGTATAAAATATTTTGTGCCCTAAATATAGCTGCTTGATTATCGCAGTGTATACATATAGTGGGCACTGGCTTTTGCCATAATGGTATATCTTCTAAGAATTATCGAAGCCATTCTGCTTCTTCTCCAGCCTTATCTAAGGCTATGAATTCCGATTCCATAGTGGAACGGGCAATACATGTTTGCTTAGAAGATTTCCATGATACCGCTGCTCCTGCTAGAGTAAATACGTATCCGCTAGTTGATTTTGATTTCTCAGAATCTGCAATCCAATTAGCATCACTGTATCCTTCCAGTACAGGAGGATACTGTCCATATCTCAAGGCATATTCCTTGGTATGTGATACGTAACCCAATACTCGTAGTAGAGTGGTCCAGTGTAGATCACTAGGATTGCTAGTGTATCTACTTAACTTGCTTACAGCGTAAGCAATATCGGGTCTAGTGCAATTCATTAAATATATTAGACTTCCGATAATCTGAGAATACTCCAACTGGCGTATTCCAGTTCCTGTATTCTTATGAAGGTGGACGTGTGGGAGAAAAGGATTTGTATTCTCTTTTATCCCATGATCCTTGAATCTTTCTATCATCTTATCCATGTAGTGAGATTGAGACAGACTGATTCCATCTGGTGTTCTAGTAATTTTAATTCCTAAAATTACATCAGCAACCCCCAGATCCTTCATATCAAAACTGTTGGATAACATTCTTTTAGTGGACTTAATAATCTCAATATTAGTCCCAAGTATCAACATGTCGTCTACATAAAGACAAACAATGATACATGCATCTCCAACTGTTTTCGTGTAAACACACTTATCGCATTCATTGATAGTGAATCCATCTTTGATCATGACACTATCAAATTTCTCATGCCATTGTTTTGGAGCCTGCTTTAAACCGTATAAGGATTTTATCAATTTACACACCTTGTGTTCTTGGCCCTTGACTTTAAATCCTTCAGGTTGCTCCATATATATCTCTTCACTTAATTCACCATTTAAGAATGCAGTCTTGACATCCATTTGATGGATATCTAACTTGTGCAATACTGCAATCGCAATCAACATCCGTATGGACGTTATTCTTGTTACTGGTGAATAAGTATCGAAGTAGTCAAGTCCTTCTTTTTGTCGATAACCCTTGGCTACTAATCTAGTCTTGTACTTATCGATAGATCCATCGGGTTTTAATTTTCGTTTGAAAATCCACTTACACCCAATTGGTTTACTTCCAGGAGGCAAGTTTACCAATTCCCAAGTATGATTACTTAGTATGGATTCTATTTCGCTATTTATAGCTTCTTTCCACATTTGTGCTTCTGGGGTTGACATAGCCTCTTTAAATGTTTGAGGCTCGCTCTCAATAGCGTATGCTATGAAATCTGGACCAAAAGATTTTGAGATTCTAGATCTCTGACTTCTTCTTGGTTCAATTTTCGCATTTACAATTGGTTCCTCGGGGCTTTCGTCCCTGAACGCCATCTCGTGTGTTCTTTTCCCAGAAGTCTTATCTGCTTCCTGTTTGTACGGAAAGATGTCTTCAAAGAACACAGCATCTCGAGATTCGATAATCATGTTTACATGAATATCTGGTATTTCTGATTTATGAACCAGAAATCTGTAGGCACTACTATTCAAGGCATAGCCTATGAATACGCAGTCCATAGTTTTTGCTCCCAACTTAGTCTTTTTAGGTAATGGAGCTAGCACTTTTGCAAGGCACCCCCACATTTTGAGGTAATGGTAGGAAGGTGTCCTTCCATGCCATAACTCGAATGGTATAAGACCAAGTTTCTTGTGGGGTACTCTATTTAGAATATAATTTGCAGTTAATAGAGCTTCCCCCCACAAGTTCTGCGGAGCTCCAGAACTTACGAGCATGGAATTAACCATCTCCTTCAAAGTTCTGTTCTTCCGTTCAGCAATTCCATTTTGCTGAGGAGTATATGGTGCTGTTGTTTGATGTATTATACCAAAACTAGCACATAACTCACTAAAATCATTTGATTCATATTCTCCGCCTCTATCGGATTTTAGAACCTTGATTTTCTTGTTGAGTTGATTCTCAACTTCGGCTTTATATGTTGTGAACATATTTATTGCCTCATCCTTACTGTTTAAAAGATACACATAACAGTATCTTGTACAGTCATCAATAAAGTAATAAAATATTTTTTACCGCCTCTAGTTGGCATAAACTTCAAGTCACATAGATCGCTATGAATTAACCCTAAAGGTTCTGTATTTCGATCTATTGAGTGAAATGAATTTTTAGCCAACTTGGCCTCAACACAAATCTCACACTTGCGAATTTCTTCCAAGTTGAGTTTAGGAATATATCCCAGATTAGACAAGTTCTTCAAAGACTTGTAATTTACATGCCCTAATCTAGCATGCCACAAATTAGGAGACTCAAGCAAATAAACAGAAGAATTTCCTTTATTTATTAGCTTTGGGTACAAATACACAGACTTTTTATCAACCACTGCAACATTGGCTTTAAAAAGTCCATCAACAAGATAGCCCTTTCCCACAATCCTTTCTTACTAAGTATTGATCCGGAGATCAAATTCTTGCGGATGTCTGGAACATGAAGCACATCGTTAAGAGTAAGCTCTTTCCCCGATGTCCACTTCAGGATGACCTTGCCCTTTCCTTCAACCTTTGAGACGGCTGAATTTCCCATGAATAGTTGCTCATCTTGCTCTAGTATTTGATATTCTGAGAATAACAATTTCTCAGAGCAGATGTGCCGAGTAGCCCCAGTGTCTACCCACCAATCCTTATTGTTGGTTGTCAGATTTACTTCTGACACCACAGCTGAAAGGCTTGGAGACTCATGGTCGGTCAAGTTTGCCTGTGGGTGGCTTTTCTTGTTCTTTTTGAGAAGGCTGCGACATTCATTCGCCTTATGCCCTTCTTTGTTGCAGATGTAGCAGGTTCCCTTGAAGCGCATGTTCTTGCCTTCTTGGACCTTGCCCTTGTACCCCTGGGAAGTCTTCTTCGCTTTAAGCCTTTGGAAGTAGACGCTTTCCCCTTTGAGTCCTCGATCACATTGGCTTTTGCTTCGTAGGAGTTCTTGTTGGCCCAAGAGGTTACACTCTCAAATTGTTTTGTGTTTTGATGATGACAAACCAAATATGAGCTATTTGGTACTAACAAGTTTGTTAAGATAAGTTTCAAGTTTGTACCATGTTTAGAGTCCATTCGCTTAGCTATTGCAAGAACTTCTAAGTTCCACAAAGCAAGGAAGGCAAATTGCACATCAAGGAAGGATCATAGAAGAGAAGGCACTAGCAAGGCATTGGATGGCTCAAAGACTTGAAGATAGCACAAGAAGTCTTCATGTAATTTATTTTTCAGTTTATAGTTTGTTAAAGAATAGTGGATAGGTTTGAAGCTCTATCACACACGTTTTTGCGCACATGCTCATTCCAAATAATTTCTTATAAATTATACAAAAATATTTTGCATACAAGATTTTGCCTACAGATATATATTTGTGTTTTATACTAATCCCTGTTCAAAAGTATTTTTGATAAAATCAAAATCCTCTTTTAATTCTTTTTAAATTTGGCTCTTTGACCTGATCCGGTCGACCGGGTCGGTCGACCGAGCCTATGTCAGTCTGGTCCGGTCGACCGGACCAGTCGACCGAAGTCCTGGCAGATGCACGTATCCGTGTGCACGTCTGTCGGTCGACCGGGGCGGTCGACCGGATTATTATTTTTTGCTCACAGTTTGTTTCAGTCGACCGGGTCGGTCGACCGATAGCCTGTAACGGTCAAATTTTTATACCACCGGTCGACCGGCCCGGTCGACCGATCCGACCGTTTGAACAGTAACGGGCAGATTTTTAAGGGCTGTTTATTTTTGTCTTTTGTATTTAAAATTCGTTTAAGGATATATTTTGATCTAATTACCTCCTAAACTTCAGTAAATATGTTTTATCCCTAAACCCTAGCCCTCTCCTATAAATAGGGGTGTTTGGGGAGAGATTGGTTACAACAACAATCTTTGCAAAAATTCAAAAGTTTAAGGCTTTCAAAGTTCTTGGTTTTTGAGCTAAATTCTCTCAATTTCTGAAGGGTTTTCAAAAGTTTTTCTCTGATTTCAAATTCTTTTCCTTACACACAAAAGAGCTTCATTCCTACTTAATATTCTCTAAGGACCTTTGTAAGGGAAGAGATATTTGAAAGAGAGAGTTTGTGGTCTTTTGACTACCAAGGAAATTTCTTGTACTGAGATTGTGGAGTTGGGTACTCCATTGTAATTGAGATCTTTGTGATAGTGGAAGTAGCTAGAATCCTTCTGGGGAAGGCGGGGAGTAGAGCTGGGTGCTCGAACCTCGATAACATATCTTTGTGTTTGCGATTGGTTTACATTCTTGCAAATTCTTACTCTATATTGCTTGCTCTTATTATTTACTCATCATATTCATTGTCATACTTACTTGCTAGCATTCATCTTGTGATTGTTGTAGCTTTAAATTTTTAATTTGCCCTTGATTAGCATTGTCACCTATTCACCCCCCCTAGGTGACTTTTCAATTGGTATCAGAGCTTGGACTCTAGGTTTGGCTTAACATCCATAGAGAGATCCTTAAAATATTGCTAATCATCATTTCCATTCATACATTCATACACTAGTAAACATGGCCGACAACATTAAAACCCCACCTAAATTTGATGGACTCAACTTCCCTATTTGGAAGGTTAGGATGACATCTTTTTGCAATCTCTAGGTAGTTTAGTGGCTAAGTCTTTGACCAAACCCTATGTAGCACCCAATGAAGATGAGAGCACTTGGACCGACTTCAACTTTAGAGAATATGAGGCTAACTCAAAAGCCCAAAACTCCCTTTTACCGCCTTGAATGAGGATGACCTTACACGGGTAATTCATTGCCAATCCGCCTATGAGATATGGCAACACTTATTGGTCACACATGAAGGGACTTCACAAGTCAAGAGAGCTAAGATAGATCTCTTGAGGTCTCAATATGAATCTTTCAAAATGCTTGATGAAGAATCCATTGATTGTATGATTACTCGTTTCACTAAAATTACAAATGGTCTTTCTTCATTAGGTGACGTCATCTCCAATGATCAAAAGGTGCGCAAAGTGATACGGGCTCTTCCACCATCTTGGGAGATCAAGGCCACCACCTTAAAGGAGTTGAATGACAAGGACGAGATGGACATCATTAGTCTCATTGGGAACCTAAAGACCCATGAGATGGAGAAGAAAGCAAGAGATGAGGCTACTACTTCAAAGAAGAAATCCATAGCCTTCAAGACTTCTTCCACCAATGATGACGATGAAGATGACGAAGAAGAAGATGAGGAGCTAACTCTACTTGTGCGGAATGTCAAGAGGTTGTACCGAAAGAACAAGTTCAACTTCCGGAGAAAATTCGAAGGCAAAGAGGAGCGGAAGATCATATGCTACAATTGCCGCAAACCCGGACATATCATGGCGGATTGTCCGGAGTTCAAGAAGAAAATGACTTCCTCCTTCAAGCCAAAGAAGCCGGAGGAAAAGAAAGCCTACAAAGCGACATGGGATTCGGAAAGCGAGTCCGAAGAGGAGGTGGATCAAGCTAATATGTGTTTCATGGCAAACACACCTAAGGTAACCCCTCAATCCCATGATGATGAAGATGATGAACTAAGTAAGGAAGTTCTAGTACATGCATTTGTAGAACTTTCTGAAACTTATGATAATAAGAAACTTGAATGCTTAAAATTGCAAAAAGAAGTTGCTTTTCTTAAAAATCAACTTGCCATTGTTTCTAAAGAAAAAGATGACATTTCTTCTAATTTCATTTCCATGCAAAAAGAATTTTGTGCCTACAAGAGTGCTTGTAAGGCAAAATCTCCTATTATTGATGAAAAAGAAATCTCTTCTTTTAAATCCAAAATGAATGATTTTGAAAAAGTGTTAAATGATTGTGCTTTTAATACCAAGAAACTTGAGAACATGTTTTCTAAGAAGCCCACTTCACATGCTAACACTTCACAAGCTAAGAATTCTCATGCTCACAATGCCCATGCTCACAAATCACACACTCATTATGCATTTAGATATGGTAGAGTATATAGATGCACATATTGTGGTAAACATGGACATTTAGCTAAGTTTTGTTATGATAAATTGCATAGTTCAAATAATCTTGTTTGGGTTAATGGCTCTAACCCTCATGGACCCAAGAAAATGTGGGTACCAAAATCAAGTCCTAAAATGTTTGATGTAGGTACACACCAAGGCTCCAAGACGTAGGGAGCGGTGGTACCTTGATAGTGGTTGTTCAAGACACATGACATGGGACATCAACAACTTCACAACCCTATCAAGGTACATGGAAGGTGGCTCCGTCACCTTCGGGGATGATTCCAAAGGCACCATCATCGGTATCGGTAATATTCAAATTGGTTCATCTCCTATTATAGAGAATGTTGTTTTAGTAGATGGTTTAAAACATAATTTGCTTAGCATTAGCCAACTTTGTGATCGTGGACTTAAAGTTGTTTTTGATGATTCCTCATGCAAGATTTTTGATGTTAAATCCGATGTTTGTATTCTTACCGGTTTTCGTGATAATAATGTTTATATTATTGACATGCTTAATTTAGATTGTTCTACTAAATGCTTAAATGCTTTTGATGAAAATTCTTGGCTTTGGCATAGAAGATTAGGACATGCATCTTTTGACCATATCTCTAGGATTAATTCAAAGGAATTGGTGAAGGGTATACCTTGCTTGGATTTTGAGAAAGACCGCATTTGTAGTGCGTGCCAACTTGGAAAACAAACCAAGTCTTCCTTTAAACCAATCAAGGATATCATATCAACTAGGCCTTTAGAATTAATTCATATGGATCTTTTTGGACCAACTAAAACTAAAAGTTTAAATGGAAGTAGATTTGCATTTGTTTTGGTTGATGATTTCTCCCGTTTTACTTGGGTTTCTTTTTGCAAAATAAAGATCAAACTTTTTCTCATTTTAAGATTTTTCGAAAAAGAGTTGAAAAAGAAAAGGGTTTTCCGATTTTGAGAATAAGAAGTGATAGAGGTGGTGAGTTTATTAACCAACTCTTCATGACTTATTGTGATGAAAAGGGAATTAAGCATGAAACGTCTTGTCCTAGAACTCCACAACAAAATGGAGTTGTAGAAAGGAAAAATAGAACACTTCAAGAGATGGCTAGGACAATGATAAGTGAATATGACCTCCCTCAATATTTATGGGCCGAGGCCGTAAACACCGCATGCTATATATCGAATCGTATTTATTTGTGCAAAAATTCTTCAAAAACATCATTTGAAATGTATCATTCTAGAAAACCAAATGTTGCATATTTTAAAGTTTTTGGATGCAAGTGTTTTGTTTTAAATACTAAGGATAATTTGGGTAAATTTGATGCTAAGGCTTATGAGGCTATCTTTGTTGGATATTCTCTACTAGCAAAGCATATAGAGTTTTCAATAGATCTACACTAACCATTGAAGAATCCATGCATGTTAAATTTGAAGAATCTAATGTGGTTGTTGAGAATGTTGTAGAGATTGAACCACTAGGTGAAGACATGGAGAGACTATCCTTGAAGGACTCACCCACTCAAGAAGAAAAGCTAGATCCTATTGGTGAAGTTCAAGAGGATAAGGAGGAAAGCACTCAACCGCTTCCTAAAGCTTGGAGATACGCTACAAATCATCCTAAGGAGCTCATCTTGGGTGATGCATCTAAAGGAGTCACAACGCGCTCCAAACTCCATGACATATGTGGTAACTTTGCTTTTATTTCTCATTTTGAACCCAAAGGCATTCTCGAAGCCGAGACGGACCCATATTGGTTGCTTGCCATGCAAGAGGAACTCAATCAATTTGAGCGCAACCAAGTTTGGCACCTTGTTCCTAAGCCCCACGATAGACCAATAATTGGTACTAAGTGGATCTTTAGAAATAAGATGGATGAGTCCGGAAATGTCATTAGGAATAAAGCTAGGTTAGTGGCCCAAGGTTACACTCAAGTTGAGGGAATTGACTTTGAGGAGACCTTTGCACCCGTAGCACGGCTTGAAGCCATACGGATGACACTAGCTTTTGCATGTTTTAAAAATTTTAAACTTTTTCAAATGGATGTAAAAAGTGCATTTTTAAATGGTTTTATTAATGAAGAAGTTTATGTTGCTCAACCTCCCGGTTTTGTTGATCATGTTCATCCCGATTTTGTTTTTAAACTTGATAAAGCTTTGTATGGATTGAAAAAGCTCCAAGAGCTTGGTATGAAAGGCTTTCTAGTTTTCTCATTTCAAATGATTTTATTAAAGGCAAAGTAGACACAACTCTTTTTACTAAGCATGTTGAGAATGATATTTTAATTGTGCAAATTTATGTTGATGATATAATTTTTGGATCTACTAATGAGCTTTGTGCAAGGATTTTGAGAAGGTAATGCAACTAGAATTTGAAATGTCTTCCATGGGTGAGCTCAATTTCTTCCTTGGACTCCAAATCAAGCAATTGCAAGACGGAACCTTCATTAACCAAGCCAAATATGCAAAGGAGCTTGTAAAGAAGTTTGGGCTTGAAGGATCAAAGGCTTGCAACACTCCAATGGCGACTACAACCAAGCTTGATAAGGACGAACAAGGTAAAAATGTTGATATTAAATTATATAGAAGCATGATAGGAAGTCTTTTATATTTGACGGCAAGTAGGCCGGATATCATGTTTAGTGTGTGTCTTTGTGCTAGATTTCAATCGTGTCCTAAAGAGTCTCATCTTATTGCGGTAAAACGCATTATTCGTTATATTAAGGGCACAATTGGAATGGGTCTTTGGTATCCAAAAACTATAGATTTTTCAATGACTAGTTATTCGGATGCCGATTATGCGGGTTGTAGAGTAGATAGAAAGAGTACTAGTGGGACATGTCAATTTCTTGGTAATTGTCTTGTTTCATGGTCCTCTAGGAAACAAAATTCCGTAGCTCTCTCAACCGCCGAGGCGGAGTATGTTGCCGCGGGGGCTTGTTGTGCACAAGTCCTTTGGATGAAACATACTCTCCTTGATTTTGATTTGCACTTTGATCATATAAAAATATTTTGTGATAATACTAGTACTATACACATGACCAAAAATGCAAATCAACATAGTAAGACCAAGCACATTGAGATTAGATATCACTTTCTTAGAGATCATTTTGAGAAAGGTGATATAGATATTGATTATGTTTCCACGGATTTACAACTAGCCGATATTTTCACTAAACCTCTTGATTTTGCTAGATTTTCGTTTATTTGTGGAGAACTTAATGTTTGTATTATTGAATAAACATGTTTTTCATAACCCTTTTTGATGTATGACAAAAAGGGGGAGAATAAGTTTACATGGACAAAAATAAGTTCATTTGGTTTTGGTTCCATATGAATTTATATGTTTTATTGTTTTGTTTTTATGATTTTGTGTTTTAAATAAATTCTTGTGTTTTAGTTATTTTGGTATTTTAGTTATTTTTGTATTTTTGGTATCAAGAGAAATTTTTGTTTTAATTGGTTTCAATAATTGGTGCATCATTTCAATTATTAGTTTCTAGAGCATATTCTTGTGTTTTAAGTATAGCATAATTTGAGGGGGAGTTTTCTCCTACCCTATATTTTTGTTAATAGCCTATTTGTTTTGTCATCATCAAAAAGGGGGAGATTGTTGGCCCAAGAGGTTACACTCTCAAATTGTTTTGTGTTTTGATGATGACAAACCAAATATGAGCTATTTGGTACTAACAAGTTTGTTAAGATAAGTTTCAGGTTTGTACCATGTTTAGAGTCCATTCGCTTAGCTATTGCAAGAACTTCTAAGTTCCACAAAGCAAGGAAGGCAAATTGCACATCAAGGAAGGATCATAGAAGAGAAGGCACTAGCAAGGCATTGGATGGCTCAAAGACTTGAAGATAGCACAAGAAGTCTTCATGTAATTTGTTTTTCAGTTTATAGTTTGTTAAAGAATAGTGGATAGGTTTGAAGCTCTATCACACACGTTTTTGCGCACATGCTCATTCCAAAATAATTTCTTATAAATTATACAAAAATATTTTGCATACAAGATTTTGCCTACAGATATATATTTGTGTTTTATACTAATCCCTGTTCAAAAGTATTTTTGATAAAATCAAAATCCTCTTTTAATTCTTTTTAAATTTGGCTCTTTGACCTGATCCGGTCGACCGGGTCGGTCGACCGAGCCTATGTCAGTCTGGTCCGGTCGACCGGACCAGTCGACCGAAGTCCTGGCAGATGCACGTATCCGTGTGCACGTCTGTCGGTCGACCGGGGGCGGTCGACCGGATTATTATTTTTTGCTCACAGTTTGTTTCAGTCGACCGGGTCGGTCGACCGATAGCCTGTAACGGTCAAATTTTTATACCACCGGTCGACCGGCCCGGTCGACCGATCCGACCGTTTGAACAGTAACGGGCAGATTTTTAAGGGCTGTTTATTTTTGTCTTTTGTATTTAAAATTCGTTTAAGGATATATTTTGATCTAATTACCTCCTAAACTTCAGTAAATATGTTTTATCCCTAAACCCTATCCCTCTCCTATAAATAGGGGTGTTTGGGGAGAGATTGGTTACAACAACAATCTTTGCAAAAATTCAAAAGTTTAAGGCTTTCAAAGTTCTTGGTTTTTGAGCTAAATTCTCTCAATTTCTGAAGGGTTTTCAAAAGTTTTTCTCTGATTTCAAATTCTTTTCCTTACACACAAAAGAGCTTCATTCCTACTCAATATTCTCTAAGGACCTTTGTAAGGGAAGAGATATTTGAAAGAGAGAGTTTGTGGTCTTTTGACTACCAAGAAATTTCTTGTACTGAGATTGTGGAGTTGGGTACTCCATTGTAATTGAGATCTTTGTGATAGTGGAAGTAGCTAGAATCCTTCTGGGAAGGCGGGGAGTAGAGCTGGGTGCTCGAACCTCGATAACATATCTTTGTGTTTGCGATTGGTTTACATTCTTGCAAATTCTTACTCTATATTGCTTGCTCTTATTATTTACTCATCATATTCATTGTCATACTTACTTGCTAGCATTCATCTTGTGATTGTTGTAGCTTTAAATTTTTAATTTGCCCTTGATTAGCATTGTCACCTATTCACCCCCCCTCTAGGTGACTTTTCAGTTCTTACTGCTCCTTTTCTCGGACTTGCGGTTGTCCTCCTCGATACGAAGCCTCACAATGAGATCTTCCAACTTTAACTCCTTTCGCTTGTGCTTAAGGTAGTTCTTGAAATCTCTCCACGCAGGTGGGAGTTTCTCCACGATAGTAGCAACCTGAAAAGTTTCAGGTAGGATCATACCTTCGGCTTCTATCTCGTGCAAGATAAGTTGGAACTCTTGCACCTGACTGATTACAGTCTTGCTGTCCACCATTTTGTACTCTAGAAATCGTCCTACGACAAACTTCTTGGTACCAGCATCCTCAGTCTTGTACTTCTTATCAAGACTGGCCCATAACTTCTTTGCCGTTGTTATAGGACTGTAGACATTGTAAAGAGAGTCATGCAGTCCATTTAAAACATAATTTCGGCAAAGGAAGTCACATTGAGTCCATGCATCAGTTGCAGGCTCTGGTGGATCTTCTTGCAGGAATCTGGCCAGATGAAGAGTTGTCAAGTAGAAGAGCATCTTCTGTTGCCACCTCTTGAATTCTGTGCCATCAAATTTTCCTGGCTTCTCCGGCTTCGGGTTAGGAAGTGGAGTTGGCATCAAAGCTTGTAACAGCATGTTTGGTGCCTTGCTAGAACTATCTTGATTTGTCTCAGACATTTTCTGCAAGTTCAAGCAGAACAGAAGTATGAAACGATAATTGTCTTAAGATTGTTGGATATTCTGCTTAACAAGAATCAATCTGACAACTAATCAAGATCACTGAGATATCAACAATCTAATTGGCCAGGTCGGCAAATATCAGGTGGGAGGTTTTCCGTTCAATAGAACGTTCCTTAATTTAAGAACCACCTTTCAATTTCCTTCCTTGGTTAAAGCACCAATTAGACTGAATCTAAGTCAGTCTCGACTGAATCTAAGTCAGTCTCGATATACTGTAAAGTATATCCCCTGTATAAAGGACTTAATCCACTTATACAGTATTTAGAGTGAGGTACGCTTAGAGCGAATCTCCTTAAGATAATTACGTCCCCCGCACTGGTGCTAACGGGATAATGGACGCTGGTCTCCCAAGATACAACACTCTTTCACGGTATTTGGATAGCACTACCAAATCACCGTACGGTCGAACCGTAGTCAACCAGTACCTTCACAGGATCGTTGAAGCAGCGGTACAAGGACAAATTTCAACTGAATATTTACCTTTACTCTTTGGAGGAGCACCCACTGTTGAGGACGATGGAAGGTTGAAGAATATTCTTCTTCAGAAGTCTTAGATTCAGACAACAATTCTATAAAAGAATCTGTTGAATTTTCTAATCCTTCTTTCAGAACGAATTTTGCAGAATCTCCGTTGGAAGTCGCTTCGGAAACCGAGTTACGGATTTCCCACTTCCCGTTTGGAAGTCACTTCAGAACTCCCTTTTGGAAGTCACTTCACTTCAGAACTCTACTTTGCAATTCAGAATGCAAAACTTAATTTGTAATTCAGAATTCAGAGAGAGAAGAGAAGATTGGTGTTGTTGTTGGTGTGTTTCAATAGAGAGTTTGGAATGCTTTATATAGCATTCCAAGAGGGGCCAACAGGTCTGAACCCAAACGAAAGGTTGCACCCTTTCGTCCCAGCAGACGTGTCTGTTGGCAGCCCAACAGTCGCAACTGTTGACGCGGAGCGGTCTGTTTCGCAACCTTTGGTTGTCCAATAGGTGCGCAACCGTTGGTAGTCCAACAGGTGCGCAACCGTTGGCAATCCAACAGGTTTGCAATGGAATGCTTTATATAGCATTCCAAGAGGGGCCAACAGGTCTGAACCCAAACGAAAGGTTGCACCCTTTCGTCCCAGCAGACGTGTCTGTTGGCAGCCCAACAGTCGCAACTGTTGACGCGGAGCGGTCTGTTTCGCAACCTTTAGTTGTCCAATAGGTGCGCAACCGTTGGTAGTCCAACAGGTGCGCAACCGTTGGCAATCCAACAGGTTTGCAATGGAATGCTTTATATAGCATTCCAAGAGGGGCCAACAGGTCTGAACCCAAACGAAAGGTTGCACCCTTTCGTCCCAGCAGACGTGTCTGTTGGCAGCCCAACAGTCTCAACTGTTGACGTGGAGCGGTCTGTTTCGTAACCTTTGGTTGTCCAATAGGTGCGCAACCGTTGGTAGTCCAACAGGTGCGCAACCGTTGGCAATCCAACAGGTTTGCAACAGGAGCGGGTCCTTGGGACCTGATTCAAAAAGAACCAGGCCAGGCAGGGAACTCAGACCCAGACCCGAGCCCGAGCCCGACCCGACCCGGCTCCGGCCGGCCGGCCGCCGCTTCCATCGGCGGCGCGCGTGCGCGCGCACGTACGTATGTACGTGCATAGTTCCCTCCTTTTCGCGCGCGAAAACTCCAAGTACCCAAAGGGCACACCCTTTGTTCTCATTTTTCTCTATTTATACCCCATAGGCTTCCATCACACGGCCAATGTGGGACTAAATGCTTGTAGCTAACTTTAGTCCCTTTTGGCTTTGAATTAGGCAATCTTTGGACTTGAATATCTCATTCATTCGAAGTCGGAATTGAACATGTGAATATACCACGTTCATCACAAATGGAAGGAGAACACACTCCAACCATCATCCGGTTGATTCGATCAACGGATCTCGCCATAATTCAACTCGAAGATTCACCTTTATATTCTTCAATTCCAACAGAACTCTTATAATCTCCTATAATATGTGTGTGAGGCCCACACACATAACATATTATAAGAGGATCAGTACACGTGTCAACACTTGATTGGCCCTCTTATTGTATGTGTGTGAGCCACCCGGATCAAATTTGAAGTTCAAATTAGAGCTTCAGTTTTGGTCCGGGTTGTTATGTAATAGATATATATGAAAGGGTTTTTTTTGTCTAAAAGACTTTCTATATTATATAATAAAAACGAGATGAGACGGGTTTTCCTCCATCCATCTAATTCCTTAATTAATCTTGAACTCTAGCTTTGACATGGCATCAGAGCCCTAACCCGCTGACTCTCGTCTTCACCGCCACTTCACGAACCCATCGACACCGCCGACACTTGTCTTCATCCTCCGCGTCTTCAAACGGTGAGGTTGTTCTTAGCATCGCGATGCCCACTTCGACCAAATTTCAAGTTTGAATTGATTTCAACTTCAATTGAAGAATTTCGAAGAGATCTCAGTCTTCACCCGCCAGTACCACCTCTCTGTCTTCAATCTTCCACGTTGACAACAAGCACCACCTCTCATACATGACTTGCGCCCTCTGCGACCCATCTTCATCCTCTCGTCTTCCTCTCCGACTTCATCTTCTTCCACTTTCCTGACAACATGCCGATGACTCCGACGACCTCTTTCTCACTCCTCTTCTTCTCTTCTCTTTTGCACCTCCTCTCCTCTTTTTAGCTCTATTAAATTAATAGATAGTTTTTTATTGTTTCTCTCTTTGCAACAGACAAGTATAAAAAAAATTGTCTTTTGTTTTTCTTTTAATAGTTGTGTGAGAGGGTTGACGAGAGATTTGATGGAAAATGTGCTTTGAGTTGCATGTGTGTTTGAAAGGTTGTGTACTTTTTTTTTTGAAAGTTGTATCTTGTTTTAAGAGAATTCTTGAGTTTTAGTTGTAGTGAGTGGTTGGTGGCTGAGAGATTGTGAGTATGATAGAGTTAGCAGAGCTCAAACCAATTGTTCCAGAGTTTATTACTAGTAAGATCACTGATAGAAAGTTAGTGGAGATAACTATTTACAATAAAGGAAGATTGTTGAAATTAATTTAGCTGATCGTGAAAAAAGAGTCATATGTACACGGATCCTCCTAGCTCTAAGACAGATGAGTGGGAGCAACAAGATGCTGCTCTATTTGATTAGCTATTGAATATCGTGGAATCGAAGATACAAAATTTGGTGATGCATATATCAACGGAGAAGAAGATGTGAAATTATCTTGAAGAGCTGTATTCGGGGAAGAATAATCTTAATAGAGCGTTCGACGTCATTCAGGAGATGTTTTGAAGTTAGAAGGTAACAAAATCTTGTCTCAACACTATGCAGTCTTCAACAGGGTTTTTACGAGGAGCTGAATGTGTTATTTTTCATCTCACAGGATGTGAAGAAGAGTGAGACCAACTAGCTGTACTGACTTTCTTAAGGAGCTTGTCATCAGAGTATACTCTTGCGCGTCCACGAGTGATATGTAGTTCAGCAGTTGACTCCCTACCAGAGATATATCGATTTCTTCAAGTCTCTTCCCAGAGGAATCACAGATCCTGCTGGGAATGAGTCCCATGCATGGACAACGCTAGCCATTCAATAGGGGCAGTTTATAACACCTGATGGTGGTCAAGGAGGAGTCGTTTTGATAGTGACAGGGGAGATTTGGCTGAGGAGACCGTTTAGGTGATAGCATTGGAGATTTCAGTCGAGGAAGAGGCAATTTTGGTGGTAGTGGAGAAGATTTTGGTCACGAAGGCCGATTTAGTGGTAAGGGGGGAATTTCGATTGTGGATAAAATAGAGAAGTAAAGAATTGACAACAAGATATGATGACCTACTATAATTGCGAGGAGGTTAGACATCTGAGAAACGTGTGCCCTAAATTGTACGGCAAGACCTCTCAAGTTGGTCATTTGCTCAGGTGGCCTATGCATCAGAGGGACAGGTTTTCCCAAGTTCCAGAAGTGTACTTATATCAGATGAAGAGTTCAAAAAAATACCAGATATTCTAGCAGTTTCAGGTTACACAAATCACATCGTCTTCATCTACTTCTACTTGGTACAGTCAGGTAACGCTACTGTGCGTTTCACTTCTAGAGCTCCTAATATTTGAATCATTGACACTGGTGCATCTGTTCACAC
The DNA here is from genome assembly GCA_038442645.1 of Agave tequilana. Taxonomy (NCBI): domain Eukaryota; kingdom Viridiplantae; phylum Streptophyta; class Magnoliopsida; order Asparagales; family Asparagaceae; genus Agave; species Agave tequilana. The sequence continues at coordinate 123,330 of JAVJIF010004785.1, forward strand.
AAGAGGAAACAAAGGTATTCTACACTGTCTTCACTTTTATCACTTCCTACAGTAATTTTAGCAAATGGTATTATGTCATTGTAGGCACCGCCAAGGTTACTGATTTGTTGCATTTCTCATCTATTTTTTACATACCCAGGTTTTGATTTAATCTATTATTATTCAGTAAACTTACATAAATTTTGAATTATTCGGTGATGTTCTTTCTTGATCATTATGTATTTCAAGAGATTGGGACGTAAAGGACGATTAGCACATAATGTGAATATGGATGTTCGTATCACCTGGACTGGTGCCAGTTCGGTTGCATGTGTTAGCTTTACTTCTTTACGAGATTTACATCGTCAGTTTGGTCATCCTACCTTGCGAGTTTTGAAGAAATTAGTTCTTGAGTTAGATCAAGTGTCGTCTCTTGAATGTGAGTCATGTCAAATGGGTAAACACTATCATATGCCTTATTTATTGAGAGTCAATAAGAGGGTACATCATCCATTTGAACTTTTTCATTCTGATATTTGGAGACCTTGTCTTGTCAGTTCAACACTTAAGTTTAAATATTTCATTATCTTTGTGAATGACTTTTCTCGTGTGACATGATTACATATAATAAAAAATCATTCAGCGACTCTCTCCATTTTTTAAACTTTCTGTAATGAAATCAAAAATCAGTTTGGTATGTCTGTTCAAACTTTACAGACTGATAATGTGAAATAATTTCTTAATTTATCTTTAATGTCATATCTGATACTGGATTTAGTCACAAACCTCTAATTCTTACTGTAACCCCCTGATCCCTGATGTACGTATCACATTATCAGTTTGCGATACGATGTACAAAATTGATTTGACCTCCGTGGTAGCCCGATTGAGCTGATTTCAGTTTCAAATATCATTTTCTAATATTTTAGATTTTTGAGGATTTTCTGAAATTTTTCTGGATTATTTTGGAAAATCTCTGTAGTCGGTGTCGACCAATATCGATAATCGGCATTCCGATTTTTATTTCACAAACGACATTGTGTTTTAAGAATCCGCTGTCACCATGTGGCTTAGAATCGTATCATCTACGTTAGGATATTTTTGGAAATTTTTCTGAATTTATCAAACATCCGGCCAAACCAGTGTCGCCCGGTACCGACGACATCTTTCAGGATTTTTAATTTGCAAACCAGACTGAATTTATTCAAACCGTTTTCATATTATCTCTCAGGATAATATTTTTTATTTTTTGTAATTTTTGGGCACCGTTCGGAGCAAGTCAAATTTTAGACCGAATTAAATAATATTATTTTAATTATTGAAAGTCTTTCCCTTTTTCTTTTCTTTTTCTATTTCTATCCCCTTCTTCCTTCTTCTACGCGCTTCCTCTCCACCGCCATTACCCCAACCGCCCTTCTCCCTCCTTATAAACTTTCCCTCTCTCTCTTCCTCTTTCAAAAACTCTCTCTCTCTTAAAAATTTCTCTCTCTCTTCTCTCTCTCTATCTTCCCCCCAACACTTTCTCCCTCTCTCTGTGCAGACCCCAAATAAAGGGGGGAGGCCCGACCGTTGCCAGCGCCGCCGGCCAGGCCGCAGGCGCCGCCGGCGGCCGCGCCCCAGCCGCGCGCGCCTCCCCTCCGGCCGCCACCCTCCTTCTCTTCTTCTTCTTCCCCTTCTTTTCTTTTCTTTTTCTTCTCCTGTCAACTCTCTCTCTCTCTCACTCACTCACCCTCTCTCTCTCACTAGCCCTCTCGGCCTGAACCGCCGCCGGCCAGCTGGGCCGGCCGGCTGGCTAATGGGTGCAGCAGCAGCTATAGCTGTTGCTGCTGCTACTGTTAGAGGATTGGGTTCGGGTGCAAACCCGAACCCATTAACCCCTTATTGGGTTGGATGTGCCACCCAGAAACCCGTTACCCTTTTACCCATTAATTTAAGTTATGGGTTTGGGTTATCAGATCTAAACCCAACCCGTTATGTGCCCAAACCCGCATCCAAACCCATTAAAGGTAATCTTACAGAAAACCCCCGGTTACATTTCAGTATTTGCATTTGAAATACTTTTATTTACATATTTAACCCATTTCTGTTACTTTTAGTATTCGGACGATATCTGGAGCATCCGGACTCCGATTTGGACGATTCTGGAACCGTTGCGATCGTGGGAAAGAGAGCTACCTTCCTATGGCTAGTTTGTGAGTGTTTTTCTTTTATAAATTATATTTTCCCATGTTTAGTGAAATTGATTGATAGATTTTGATTATGGATAAAAGACGGTAACTATTAATTATTAACTTGTAATTATTGGAAACTCATTGTATAGGAATAACCAATAATATTGTAAGGTATTTCCCGATTTAATATAAATATAGGTGATGTAATAATAATAACAATAAATACTGACATAGACAACTCGGACACAGTCATCATACCTGCACAGCCACTGACACTCGGGCCACTACTTCACCATCTTCGTGGACACTATGATTTCATGTATTGTATCACAGTCAGATAACTATCGTTACGTGTAGACTGATCCACAGATACTCTATTACACTACACTATCACTAGACATGCATGCTAGACACCGTTATTTCATGCACTGGTATCATCATTACACGGATACTGTAGTTCAATGGACATGGTATTATATTATACACTGACCACTGTTATTACATGTACTAGTGATACACAGATATGTTACACGGATTATTGTTACACATATAGGTTCCACTGGTTCACGGATATACCAATTCATGGAGTACCGCATATTATATTATTTTTATCATCGTTACATGGATGCTCGATACACAATTATCTCATGCTCACACATCACTGTTACATATGCTCACCGCACGAGTGTACATGAATGTATTGTTTCTATCTTCTTGTCATAAGGATCCCCGTGCATATTACATGTATTATTGTTCCATGTTATCCCCGTATTCCTGTTATATGCTTGTTTCTCGTTACTGATACTGTTATTCCTGTTACTGGATACATGAGCTGTTGATATGCGATATGTGGAATCCCACATCTAATGTTCCCGTTTCCCGTTATATTGTTCTATGCTATCAACAGAGCTCAGGTCCTGTTATCATGTTACCTATATCATGTACTGTATTTGTTTTTGTTACATTGTATACTTTAAATATCAGATCATAAAGATAACTTGGGTATGGGGGAGACTTGACGGTTGACTAGGTCTTGTCGGGTGAATGTCTGGATCCATTGTTTGTCCCACTGCTGTTTTCCATATAATTTGCAAAGGGAAAAACTTACAATAAAAAGAGTTGAGGAGCTAAATTACAAGTATTCTTAAAAAGATTACAAGTAGATCTCCTCAGAGATTCTGGAGAAGTGTGCCGATAGGAGTCTGGTCAGCGCGCGACCACTTGTCCCTTTGACGATGCGAGCGATGAGATTCCCTTCTCGCCTGGTTCGGGGAATCAGAGAACAGAAGGTTGGTAGAACCCTCTTGCTACTTCTCAAAATCGCCTTCAATTAGGAATTCCTTCTCGCCTGGTTCCGGAGATTCCTTGAGAAGAAGGTATTAGGGTATCAGCACCCTCATTAGAGAAGCAATTCTCTATAAAGTCTCTGAATTCAAGAACGCACGGTGCTTTGTGAAGAAGTCTCTGCTTGTGGAGTCCTCTCTCTTTTGCATATCGCCTCTGGTCTTTACCTCTGGAGGTGGTCCTCTATTTGTAGGGAGAGCAGGGGTATAATTGTCCCTTGAAAATATGGAAACAGATTGAATCAAATCTGTTTAAATCTGGAAAGTAGCCTTGCTGCGAGGCTAGGATCAGCTTCTGCGAAGTTAAAAGTAGCAGGTCGGCTGATCCTCTTGATCTGTTTTGATCCTTTTCATATCGTTGGAGGATTTTCCCTGATCTTCTTACTCGTTTTAGAAGAGTCAAGAGATTGTGGCAATCAACTGTCAAATTTGATCTCACATTTGATCTTGATTGGATTTGATCTCAATCATGATTAGATTTGATCTCATCTGGAGATTTGATTGGTCAAGGGTTGACCATAGCAGACCCGCAGCGGCGTTGCCCACTTTGAACTCACAGCGGAGCTGAAGGCAGTATCTGGCGAAGTCAGAGGAAGGCTTCTTCGGCAGAGCTAGATGTCATTGTTTTCCACTATGTTTGCAAAGGGGAAAAACTTACAAAAAAGAGTTTGAGGAGCTAAATTACAAGTATTCTTAAAAAGATTACAAGTAGATCTCCTCAGAGATTCTGGAGAAGTGTGCCGATAGGAGTCTGGTCAGCGCGCGACCACTTTGTCCCTTTGACGATGCGAGCGATGAGATTCCCTTCTCGCCTGGTTCCGGGAATCAGAGAATAGAGGGTTGGTAGAACCCTCTTGCTACTTCTCAAAACCGCCTTCTGTGAGGAATTCCTTCTCGCCTGGTTCCGGAGATTCCTTGAGGAAAAGAGGTTGTTAGGGTATCACCACCCTGAAAGAGAGAAGTATTTCTCTAAAGAGTCTCTGAATTCGAGAACGCACAGTGCGTTGTAAAGAAGCCTCTGCTTGTGGAGTCCTCTCTTTTTTTTTTTCTTGAAGTCTCTCCCGATCTGATCTCCCTCTGTCCCTGTACCCTTAATGGGCTATTTATAGGGAAAGCAAGGGTATAATCGTCCCCTTTGAAGATATGGAAACAGATTGAACCGAATCTGTTTGAATTTAGAAAGTAGCCTTGCTGCGAGGCTAGGATAGCTTCTGCGGAGCTAGGAAATGGCAAGTCGGTCGATCTTTCCGATTTGTTTTGATCCTTTCCATCTCGTTGGAGGATTTTCTCTGATTCTCTTACTCGTTTCAAGAGAGTCAAGAGATTGCGGCAATCACCCGCCATATTTGAATCCTAATCGGATTTGATCAGATTGGATCCGATCTCATCAGGAGATTTGACTGGTCAAAGGTTGACCATAGCAGGCTGATAGCGGAGCTGCCCGCTTTGAAGCTCATAGCGGAGCTAGAGGCAATCCTTAGCGAAATCCTGAAAAGAGGCTTTTCGGCGAAGCTATCAGTTAGCTTCCTGGCGATGCTCTGGATGATGCTAGCCTCTCAAACGAGGCTATCTCCTTGGGCTAATGTAATGCTATATGCTAGCATTTTAGACCTGCTGAGGTCTGTTAGAAACAATCCGGGTTCACTGTTCTGCTTGCTGGATCAGTGGAGTCCAAACCGCTTCCTTGTCCCTTGGAGGTGGGTGAAAACTGGTCTTCAGCTCGTCTGTCCCTTATCTTTTATAAATGTCAACAAGTTTAGACATCGTTCGGACCAATGAGAATCTTGTCTTTTTTAAGTGTCAACAAGACCCCCTTCAAAGTTTTCGAGAGTCTGCAATAGCTCAGACTCTGAAACACTTTGAACTGCTGTGATGGTATGTGGAGTATGAACGTCGCCATGATGGTTGAGTTCAGCTTCGCCTTCAATCCTGCCTTGGGATGAATTCGCCGAAGAATTGCACTGGTTCGCGAGTAGCTTCGCGTCGGGGTAGCTCCGTATCTGGGCTTCCAAGAAATAAGTCCGCTTTGGAACTCCTGTTGCCTTTTCAAACCAACTGCCGTGGGGCGGTTACGAGGAGGATCATTCCTTCTTTCGCGCCAATCGAGAGAGATGTTCTCCGATTTGCACGTTTCCAAGGGAGGATATTCCCTTTATTCAAGGCGCCATAAGTGCCTTTTATGAGGGAGACGTTTTCTCCCTTTGCACGATTCCAAGGGAAAATCGTCCCTTCCATCAAGGCGCAATAAATGCCTTGAACGCGCTCGTGCTTCCACGCTTGGGGTGGTTGCGCTCAGGCCATGGGGCCTATAAATAGGACGCTTGAGGTCCTCTGAAGAGAAATGTTTTGCCTTTCTTCTTTTCTCTTGGTTTGAAAGAGATACTCAGATCTCTGAATTAGTGGGAAAACCCACTCTGGTTGTCTAACCGGCCAAGGACCAGTAAGTCTTGATCGTTCAACGACTTCACCGATTTTAGGGAATTCATCTCCCTTAGTCTAGCTTTGACAGCTGCTTTAGGAATTAACTTCCCTCGATCTTCATCTTGCACTTGGCTGATCTGCAGAGAAGGATCTCATCATGGCTCTCTGCGAAGCCATCGTCTTGATTTGATCAGAGAAAGATCACTGCATGTTAAGTCCGCTACACAGGCAGAACTTAGGACTTGGTCTCTTCAAAGGTTGAGCCAGTCTTGCCATATTGGTGAATGTTGAGACTGTGTCTGACTTTGCCATAGAGGTGAGGCTAGGACTTGGCGTTTGCTGAGCCAGCCCATGGTTGCTGTGCAGACGGGGCTTATCCTCTGCTTTGACTGAAGTCGGATCACTTTGCCGCTGAAGAATCTGACTTAATGTTTTTGCAGCTCTTTCTGTGCTTGACTGCTAACTTGCTCCAATTTGCCTTGCAGTGAGCTATGCTTGCCAGTCTGGTAACTTGATGAAAGAAACGATGAAATTGCCTTATGCTTCCCCGGTTGAAGCTTTACTTTTAAGCAGGAGGAACAATTCGGGGCAGCGAGTGCGCGTCCCAGAGGCTGTTGGCAGCCTCTTATCCGTGATGATTCGTTCTGAGGTGAGGCTGGCCGCCGCCTTTATCGGAGAGGATCCGCTTCAAGATAATGGGCGTCGCCTGTGGGATCGCCGGCATCATTGCCGACTTTCAACTTTGGTGGCCTTTGGGGGCGATCCACTTCAGGAAGGCGGGTATCGCGCCTGTTAGATCACTGGTACCACTGCCAATTCCCATTATACGTGATCTATCGTGTTGGCGGCGATAGGTTTTTATTGCCAGGCTTCAACAAAAATGGCCTGGCAAGACCTGCCATTTTGTGGAGAAAAATGACCGTGTCCTTGTGGCACCACTGATTACAGCCTTATGCAGGAGGAAGGCTCTTCCTGTCCCATTGGTCTGGCCTGGGAGCAGATAAAACCGCTTATATGCAAATGACCTTGTTAGGTAACTTGGTGTGTTAAACACAATTTTGATGTAATATCAAATGTACCCTTGCTTTTGAATCAATGAAAGTTCATCGTCTGATCCTTTGATTTTTGCTTACTTTCACTGAGAGTTTGGCCATTGCTGGGCTAAACTGTGTGCGGAGCTAAGGACATAGTCCTTCCTTCGAATGATCTTCGCGAGACTGGTGTGTACCGCGAGCAGCACGCTTTTTAGAGGGCTAAGGTAGGTCTTTCAGCGAAGCCCTTGAAGGATTGTGCGAAGTCCGCACTTTTGCACTAGTGCGAAGTTAACTCTTAGTAGAGTTGAACCGGCGCTTCTCGGGAAGGCGCTTCGGGCGCTGTTTCGAGTTAATTCGAAACGGCGGCATGGGCCTTTTTTGAGGCCTCGTTTCAGGCGCTGATTGGCCTATAAAAGCCCGATCGGGCTGAACATGGAAAGGTCTCTCTTTTTTCAGAGAACTTTCTATCTCTTCCTCTTCTTCTTCCCTTTCATTCAGAGATCTTTGAGGACTCTAGCAGCTCTTCAATGGCGCCCAAAAGACGAGCGGGAAAGAAGCAGCGACTTCTGCAGCGGAGGGCCCTCCTCCTCCGGTCATTGAGCGACCTGTCACTGGTAAGAGACTCTTCTCCCAGATTAGAGATGGTGGTCTTCCTCCTTTGGAGTCGATATTTGACCATTAGGACGATCGAATATGATCTGTCCTTATCAGGGAACTCATTTCCCTTCAACTTCCCTATTTTGCTTGCTCCAGGGAGTTAAGAACTGAACAGTTCTTCTTTGGGCTTTCGCACGAAGCCATAACTTGGGCCATCTCCGTACTGTTTGAGGAGAAGGACTTGAACAAGTCCTCTCAGTCATAATGACTTTTGACCATAATGCCCTTTTGATGACATCAGCCCTTAGGGCTATGCCACTTCCTACTTTAAGCGAAGTTGGCGCTTTGGATATTTTCTGCAAAGATGCAGTCTTATCCATGAGCGAAGCTTTTTTAAAGCTATCGCCTTGCAGGCCCTACTTGCTGGGCGAGGCTATGTCTTAGTGAATTTTTATGCTTTCGCATCCATTTAATTGGTGAACTAATCATAGCTCATTTCTGTTTTTGCAGTACATTACGCCTCCGGCCTCCATAACAGTCTGTTCGGTCTAGCCAGTCGAGCAGGCGGAAGTATCAGCTTGCAGTTCTATGGGCAGGCTTCATTGTTCAGCGAGCCGAGCTCCCTTGTACGGGATACGCTCATCCAGGACGGTCGTCCGCAGGCCATGCGGAGCATCTTGACTACGGCTCCGCTTGAAGATATCGACCGTCAGGCTTACAGAAAGCCTGACTTCATGTTCGGGGATGCTGCACCTGATCCCGATCGCCAGCTGCAGGCCGGTGAAGGTCAGTGGATCTTCCAGTCGGACGGCGAGAGATTCTATCTCCCGTCCACTATGCGACATTTCGCTTTGTCTTCCTTCGCGAGCGCGACTCAGGCTCGGAAGATGGCTTGGGGCGTGAGCCTAAATGCCGAGTCTGTAAGTGTCGGGAGGTTGACATTCCAGTCCGGCTATTCGAGGGCTGGCCATCCTCGTAGCATAATGGGGCTATACCCAGGGAAGGTATCGCGGGACCTTCCAGTAGGAGAGAACCCAGCTGCGGCGCCGACCTTTGGCACTCAGTTCTGCAAAGTTGACGGGAACTACCCCGCCACCGATTTCAGGACTCCCGGTTGGGTCCACCCTCCTAGATCGTGGTGGGCGGAGTTGACCACTATATCCTCACTCATTTTGAGGGGGACTTAGAGAGGTTAAACCTCCATGAGGCCGTCAGGGCGACCTGCTACGGTATCGAGATGAAGGTGGCGTGCTTCTACGCCATCCTTGAGTTGTACTGCCCGGCCTCGGGGACTTTCTTCACCCCAGTTGGTGAGTTGGGCATGGCCCTGCACGAGATGCGGGAGATCTCTGCTTTGCCCTTCGGGTCTCTTCCATATGAAGAGTACTTTCCCTGTGAGGCGGAGTTGGCTATTCTGGAGAAGCAGGAGCCTGCTCTGCTCGAGACATATCGGGAATTGATGTGCCATTTGCACATTTGCTCCAGCATCCACACTGGTGGCAAAGGTAGCTCGAAGAGCTTGAAGAGCTGGGGGAATTACTTGTTCCCGGATATGACTAGTGCGCCTGAGGCAGCTCATTGCGGAGTTGCTGAAGAAGACATCTTGGCAAGGATGGAGGTGCATGCTGAAAAGGACATCGTCGTGACAGAAGATGATGGTCCTTTCGGGAAGGGTGATGTTCTTCGGAGCTTTCACCATCAGGCCCGTCGGCCTATGTCTCGCAAGGCGTTGCTGGCCGGCTTCTTAACCATCTGGTTAAAGAAGTGTGTCGTGCCTTCTTCTTCGGGTGACATCGTCCACCCGAATGTGCTGCTGCCTGCCGTCCGCTTGGTCCATGGCCACCGTCTGGGTCTTCTCCCGGCCATGGTGTGTTGTATTCAGAGGGGCCTTCGTGCACTGACGGAGGCTTTCTGCAGGCCAATGGCGTCAAGGCGAGGGAAGGGTGCCGTCCTGCCTTGTGACGGACCCAATCCTAGGGTAGGTTTACCGTACACCTACTTGATGGCGTGGTTCGCCTTGCACTGCCCCAGTTTAATTGGAGCTGGGGAAGACCCTCCGCAGGGTGTTCAAACGGCGCTTCTCTGTCGCTTTGAAGGCCGTTCGTGACAGAAAACTTATGTGGCCGAGGCCCGTAAGTTAGTGCGTCGTTATGACGCTTATAGCCTGTTCCGTTGTTTTCCTCGCCTGCGGGGTGCAGGATACAACGAGGAATTCCATGATGTGGAGTCAGGTCGGTCTCCCATGAGTCGGGGTGTTTTCGAGTGGCTGGTCTGTATCCGGCCCTCGCATTTGCTGTACAGGAGTGGGGATACCTGCTACCTGGAGCCCTACGTCCCGAGCCGGTTTGCCCGCCAATTTGGGTATGACCAGTTGTACGTGGGAAACCCCAATACGAACCTGGCTTTCATGGGGAGCCTCATTGATGGGGCTCGTGCTTGGCGGTTCTTTACCGCGGATGGCACTGGAGCGTGGCTACGCACGCCGCTGAGGGGTCCCGGCCTTTGGACGACCCTGTGTTTCTGCCAATGGTATGCGGCTTCGAACTCTACACCTGCTGGGTTTAATGCCAACCGTTCGGGTGTGAAGTTAATTTCTCATCGGATGAGGCAGAAAGCTTCTGATAAGAAGGAGGGCAAACGAGTCCGTGTCCCTGGCATAGAGGAGTTCATCGCTGTGGATGATAGCGAGGCTTCTGATGCAGGGAGCCCTCGCTTTGAGGTAGGGACGAGGGCTGATGCCCATGAAGCTGATACTCGTGAAGCCGGGTCTGGTGTAGTGGGGACAGCTCCCTCACAACATGTGGAGGAAGTGGAAGAAGAGGACTCTGATGTCCACTTCAAAAGGAAGCGTGGGAGTGGATCCCGTAGGAAGTCGTCGGCGAAGAGGCCCCGTCGCCAGACTCCTACCATCGTGGTAGAGGGTGAGCCCTCTGCTGCGCCTCCTTCTGCTGCTCCATTAGTGGCTGTGTTGTCGGTTGCTGAACCGACTACTGGTAAGATTGGCCCCCCCATCTAATATGCCTTCAGCGCACTTTAAATAACTCATCATTTGCTTTTTGTTGCAGGAGCTGAGGAGCATGGGGAGCAAGGGGACCAGTATGATCCTCTATTCGCCTATAGGGCTGCAGCCAGCTCTTCTGCTCACTCGCAAGAGTCTGGGAGTGGCGCAGCTGATGTCGGTCCTTCGGGTGTTGGGACCTCCAAAGGAAGTCCTGTGGAATCAAGCTCTGTTGAGTGGTCTGCAGGGGACTCGGCGGGCGAGAGCGGGCTGGCTATTTACGTCGAGTCTGGTAAGAACTTTCTGATGGGACCCTTGGATTCCGATGTGGCTGACGAGGTGACATCGGCCTTCGGTATGACTACGATCTCTTGGTCTTCGCCTGTTTGCTGCGTCTCCTTTTTGACCTTGGTTTTGTTGCAGGTATTCGTCCCCAAGGTGCATCAGCTTCGAAGGAAGCGGAGGGTCCTCCTAAGAGGTTAGAGGGCGAGTCGAGTGCTTCGACCGCGGCAGATGCTGCTATGTTGGACGCGCTGTATGGCGACTTGCCTTCTTATCAGCCCACGTCAGCTGAAAGGTCGGGGGTTGTGGAGACGGCAGTCCCACCGATGCCTTTACTCCCGAGCGAGATGCCGGCGAGTATGGAGTTGAGGGTGATCACCAGCCCTGCCTCCCCAACTCAGGTGGTTGAGCCTGTTGCTCCAGAGGTGGTTGCCAGTCCTACCTCCGCGGTGGCTGGCGTGCTGGTGTCGCTGAGGACTCCGCCGAGGTCACCTTTGGCTTGCCCTGCTGCTATCGACGTTCCCGCTTCTTCTTCTGCGGCGGTGTCGACTAGGATGGTAGATTGCTCCAAGGTTGTCTCAAGGGTTATGAAGCTGAGAATGACTTCATCGGTAATCTGGTCGACAGCTTCTATAACAGTTTGGAGCAGACTATCGGTCTAGTCTTGAAGGGCTCGCCTGTGCCATTCTCGAAGCTGAAGATGGTTCTCTCCCGTGGCATTGAGTGTATCCGGGACTTTGAGGGGTACCATCAAGCTGCTGCTCTAGAGCTTCTGGTAGCTGACCTTGAGAAGGACGTGGAGGAATGGCGCCGTCTCTATAGTTCAGACGCAGCGTCTTTGGCTGATGAACGACTCTCACATCTTGTCGCGCAAAGGCGCGAAGCTCGGCTTGCTGCTCAAGAGGCCGCTGAGGCTATCTCCTCTGACTTGAAGTCCTTGGAGACAGAGCAAGTAGAGGTTGGGAGTGCAATTGACGCTTCCACCAGTGCTCTTCTTGATGCCGATGATAAGATTAGAATGGCCGAGGAGATGATCAGGAAAGCAAATCTCCTCTTATCCAAGGCTACACCGGTGCGTCTTGAAGAGACTGCGCGGCTTAAGCAGCTCAGGGCTCGGAGTGAGGAACTGGCACGGCAGAAGTCGTCACAGAGGGCGACTTTGGCGGAGGTCGAGGCTCGTCTGGCTCAGGCGGTGGACTTCGATGAGGATGAGCTGAGATCACAGGCGCTGGCCCAGGCTGCTGATGACAGGAGAACGAGGCTAGCTTCGCTCGGGGATCGGATTCGATCTAACCATATACGCCTGTAGGCCATTGTATATGCTCCTCCATGTATCCCATCTTTTTGGCTTTAATAGAAAGTTTTCCTTTTGACTTCTGCTGTTTGGATAATGAGACATGACTGTCTGTTGGTTCAGAGGTCGCAATGACATAACCAATTGAGATGTTGCCAGTCTCGAGGTTAGCCCATTGTGGGGCTAAAAGGGGAGATACTTGCTTTTTGTAAATGTCAGCAAGCATCGAGATTGAGACTTAGCTGTCTGCTGGTTCAGAGGTCGCAATGACATAACCAATTGAGACGCCGCTAAGCTCAATGGTAGATGAAACTTGGCTATCTGCCAGTTCAGAGGTCGCAATGACATAACTGGTTGAGAAGCCACCAAGCTCAAAATAGGTGATACTCGTCTTTTGTAAATGTCGACAAGTATCGAGACCTGTCTTTTGTAAATGTCAACAGGACTCGAGATCGAGACTTAGCTGTCTGCTGGTTCAGAGGTCGCAATGACATAACCGGATGAGACGCCACCAAGCTCAAGGTTGGTGATACTCGTCTTTTGTAAATGTCAACGAGTATCGAGACCTGTCTTTTGTAAATGTCAACAGGACTCGAGATCGAGACTTAGCTGTCTGCTGGTTCAGAGGTCGCGATGACGTAACCAATTGAGACGCCACTAAGCTCAATAGTAAATGAAACTTGGCTATCTGCCAGTTCAGAGGTCGCAATGACATAACTGGTTGAGAAGCCACCAGCTCAAATAGGTGATACTCGTCTTTTGTAAATGTCGACAAGTATCGAGACCTGTCTTTTGTAAATGTCAACAGGACTCGAGATCGAGACTTAACTGTCTGCTGGTTCAGAGGTCGCAATGACATAACCGGATGAGACGCCACCAAGCTCAAGGTTGGTGATACTCGTCTTTTGTAAATGTCAACGAGTATCGAGACCTGTCTTTTGTAAATGTCAACAGGACTCGAGATCGAGACTTAGCTGTCTGCTGGTTCAGAGGTCGCGATGACGTAACCAATTGAGACGCCACTAAGCTCAATAGTAGATGAAACTTGGCTATCTGCCAGTTCAGAGATCGCAATGACATAACTGGTTGAGAAGCCACCAAGCTTCACAATTCGGATTGAATTTGAAAAAGGTCTCGTCTTCTCGGGGAGAAACGAGGAAGTTACTGTCATAAGTTTAATGTTAACGTAACAGCGGAATATGTGTGGTCCTACCATTCTATGGATGAGAATTGGTAGGTGATTTTGGAGGTCTCACTCTCATGAGGAGAAATGAGGGGACTGCTGTCATAGGTTTAATGTTAACGTAACAGCGGAATATGTGGTCTTACCATTCTATGGATGAGAATTGGTAAGTGACTCTGGAGAGGGAATCAAGTGGGAGCAGGTCCCTTGGGATTTTAAGCAAACCCCCAGCCGCCAACAGATTTGATATGCTTGGAGAAAGAGAGAGGCTCTCTTTGTGCGCATTTCGGACGCGCGGATCTCGATCAGAGGTGTAATGTTAACATGATCGAGAGAAGGATCCTCGATTAAGGATAATACTTCTTTAAGAATTTGCCATTGATCGGCATCATGAGTAGGTCGCCATCTGCAGTTGTAAGGCGGTATGCTCCGTTTGAATAGACTGTCTCTATCACAAACGGTCCTTCCCATTTAGGCTAAAATTTGCCTTTGGTCTTGTGCGTCATGATCATCGGTCGTCTGACGGCTAAGACCAGGTCTCCTTTCTGGAAGACTCTCTGCTTGACCTTCTTATTGAAGGCTTTTGACATCCGAGCCTGATATAGCTCGATGTGTTGCTGAGCTTGCAGCCGCTTCTCGTCCAGGGCTTCGAGCTCTTGAAGACGCAGGCGATCATTGTCTTCTGATGTCATTTTAGTAGTCAAGGCTACCCGCAATGATGGCATCTGGATTTCCAATGGGATGACCGCTTCGCACCCATATACTAGGGAGAAAGGCGTATTGCCTGTCGGTATCCGAACCGTAGTCCGGTAAGCCCAAAGGCATTCACTGAGCTTTTCGTCCCAATCTCGCTTGTTCGAGGAGACAAACTTCTTGAGCAGCTTGATGATTGTCTTGTTAAATGCCTCTGCTAAACCATTGGCGGCAGGATTGTAAGCTGTTGAAGCCATATTCTGAATTCGGTATTTGTCGCAGAACCGATAGAATCCTTGGCTTATGAATTGAGGACCATTGTCGTGGATGATCCGCCTGGGGACACCAAATCGATGGATGACATGGTGTTTGATGAAGCTAACCAGATTGGAGGTTTTAACTTCGGCCAACGGTGTGGCCTCTGCCCATTTTGAGAAGTAATCGGTTATTGCCAGGATAAACCGGTGACCTCTTGCCGAAGAGGGACTGATTGGCCCTACGACATCGATTCCCCATGCTTCAAATGGCCATGAAGCAACAGTAGGGTAGAGCAACTCCGAAGGTTGGTGTATGAAGTCTGCATGGACCTGGCATGCCTTACACCTTCGTGCATATTGGGTGGCATCGGCCATCATGGTCGGCCAGTAGTACCCAAGTCTGTGCAGCCTGTCTTTAAGCTTTGGACCTGGCTGGTGAGCTCCGCAAATGCCATCATGTGCTTCTTTAAGCACTTCCTGTGCCTCTGAATGGGAAAGGCAACGGAGGAGGATACCATCATATGAACGACGGTAGAGTGTCTTCAAAGTGGGATCATAGTAGAAACGGAGCGACCTTCGTCTGATGGACGCCGCTTCTTTGGGATCGTCTGGAAGCAGACCGTGCAGAGCATAGTCAATGAGAGGGAAGCGCCAATCCCTCGGCTCAAGATCCACGGAGATATTATGGACCTCTTGGATCCTTAGCATATGCTTGGAGCATACGAGATGCCGGGTTGCGACTGTGAGGTGATACTCGGTGTCGGCCGGTAAGGCTAGCGTCGTCGCTAATGCAGCGAGGGCATCCGCCTTGGTATTTTGAGATCGGGACACATGCCCGATGTAGAAGCCTTCAAATAGGCTAGCCAGTTCGATGGCTGTATGATAGTAAGGCACCAAGTCCTCATGGCGGACTTCATATTCGCCTTTGACTTGACTGATGACCAGCTTTGAATCGCCGTAAGCTTCGAGGTAGCGTACCCTCATTCCATGGGCAAGCTGGAGACCGATGAGCAGAGCATTGTATTCCGCTACATTATTAGAGCATGATTCTGTCAAGGAGAATGCTCTGGGGAGGACATGATCCTGTGGGGAGATGAACACAACCCCCACTCCGGCAATAATCTTGCCTTTGGGGCCCGTCCGTGATGCTCCGTCGAAGAACATCTGCCACACTTCCTCTACTGAGGTTGCATTAGATTCGAAGACCTCATCAGGGATGTCTTCGTGAAGTTTTGAATGTTCTGGAACTGGATGAGCAGCTAAGAACTCTGCAAGGGCCTGGCCTTTAACTGCCTTCTGAGGAGTAAAGGTCATGTCGTATTGAGACAACGGAAGTGCCCATTTAGCCAACCTTGAATTCAGCGACTCTGGCTTCGTCATGAGAAGACGTAAAGGGTTCACCCTGGAGATGACATGTATGGTTTGGCCAACCAAATAATGTCGTGTCTTCTGGACAGCGAAGACGAGAGCTAAACACTCTTTCTCAATAGGATTGTAGCGAGATTCCGCTCCTATGAGAGTCTTGCTCAGATAATAAATGGCTTGCTCATGGCCATTGTCGTCCTTCTGAGCGAGGAGGGCACCGAGGGAATAGTCCAGAGCTTTTACATAAAGCAAGAATGGTTTCCCTGATGTAGGGGCCACTAAGACCGGAGGTTTTGTGAGATACCTCTTAATGTCTTCATAAGCTTCTTGACAGGCTTGGTCCCATATGAAGGTAGTACCCTTTTTCATGAGACGGGTAAAGGGCTGGCAACGGCCCGAAAGATTTGCTATGAATCTTCTGATGTAGGCTAATCTACCCTGCAAGCCTCGGAGCTGTTTTGAGGTTCCTTGGTGGATGCATGTCCTGGATGGCTTTGACTTTGTCTGGGTCAAGATGAATTCCTTTTGATGTGACAATAAACCCAAGGAATTTGCCACTAGTCACTCCCAAGAAGGATTTTGTCGGGTTCATTTTCAGCTGATGAGCCCGCATTATGTCGAACATCGTTCTCAGATCGCGAAGATGCTCATCTTTGCTGCGGCTTTTGACGGCAATGTCGTCAACATAGCATTCCACCGTCTTTCGGAGATGGTCGCGGAAGATTATGCTCATCGCCCGCTGGTAGGTTGCTCCGGCGTTCTTCAGTCCGAAGGGCATTACAGTGTAGCAGTATACCCCCAATGGCGTTCGGAAAGAAGTATGCTTCTCGTCATCAGGATACATCTTGATCTGGTTGTACCCTGAGAAGCCGTCCATGAAGGACATCCTTTCGAACCCGCATGTGTTGTCGATCATGACATCAGAGATCGGCAGTGGGAATTCATCTTTGGGACAGGCCGTATTGAGATCACGGTAGTCGATGCAGATCCGTATTTTCCCATTCTTCTTGAGGACGGGGACTATGTTAGCCACCCAATCTGGATGTTGTTCCTCCCGGATGAAGCCACAAGCAATGAGCTTATGAACTTCGGCTTCAATAGCCTCCATGATGTTTGGGCGGAACCGACGTTGTTGCTGCTTGACTGGCTTAACGTCGGGCTTGATGTTTAGACGGTGCATAGCGACCTGTGGATCAAGTCCAGGCATGTCTTCATAGCTCCAGGTGAAGACATCTATATACTCTTTTACGAGCATTATCAATTCTTCCTTTTCGATAAGTGATAGGCTTTCACTTATGAAAATCGGTTTGGGATGATCTTGACTGCCCAAGTTGACCTGGATCACCTTGTCTTCGGTAGGTGGCTCGCGCAGCTCAAACCGCTTTTCCCATTGAAGGCTCAATTGCTGGGCCCATGATTCCTCATCGGCAACCTTTGCGGGTTCCAACTGACTGCTTGAAGTCATGAGGCTTTCGAATATCCCTCCTATGCTGACATCAGAATCCCATTCGGAGGATGAGGCCGACTGTGATGGAATCGATCCATCGCCTTTGACCTGAACTGTTGTTGATGATGTGGGTGTGACATACCCTAACCCCCTGCGTGTACTATCATAGTAATTTGCAGGTTTTCCTCTTGGGACGGAGTTACGCATCAAGCTGCGTCTTCCTTTTCCGAAGTTTAGGCCCGCTCCCTGCTTCAGGTTGTAACCCATCTTCTTCATAATATGACGCGCTGATGGCGTGTAATGAAAGAACTGTGGAGCATCCGACTCTGAGCTTGAGTCTGTAGTTGAGAATCTTCCTGGCCGGGCTCTGCCGAAGATTATCGTCGCCTGGCCTTGCTTGGACGGGGGGACTACCAGCGTGGCCCCTTCTACGGCTTCCACAGATGTGCTAGCCACACTCGGCTTATGTACGGGCATATGAAGAGAGCCATCCATTATGGATTTAATCGACTCGATGCTCGCAGGATAATCAAAAGAAATATTATCATTAATTATCCATTCGCCTTCCTCTTCAGGAGGGATCTTACATCGGGGATCATTAAAGCATGCTACAATTGGCTCGCCAATCAGAATGGCTGGCATGCTCGTTTCGGATTCCGAATCCGCCTCATTGCCACTTTCATCATCGTCTGGCAATGGTTCTCCCGGCGTTCCACTAGCCTCTTGATATAGGAGAGCATCAGTGAAGTAGTTTTCCACCCCTTGAAGGGTTGCTTCTCAGCGAAGACAGTTCGTACTGTCGCATCATCCTCAACATACTTGAAGCACTGATGGAGAGTGGAAGGAACGATCCAGTTGACATGGATCCATGGTCGTCCCAGTAGCAGGTTGTATGATGTGTCCGCATTGATGACATAGCATGTCACCTCTGACTTCAGGCTTCCGATTCTGCAGCGGAGCCGAATCTTCCCAAGTGGATGACTGCTCCCGGCATTGAAACCGTATATTGTAGTGGTGGTTGCGGACAACCTGTACAATGGTATGCCGAGGAAATAGAGGAGCCTTTTGGGGATGATGCTGAGTGCAGACCCCGGATCGACTTGTACTCTTTCAATGCATGTTGAACCGATATATCCGGTATAGTACAGAGGTCGATCATGCTTGTTGTTTTTTGAGAAGCATATCTTTCGCCGTAAAGGTAATAGCAGGCACCTTGGATTGCGCGTGATAACACTCTGAGCAGGAAGGCCTCATCTCAACGCCAGGAACCTCGGGCATGCATGTCAGAAAGGACTCCGAGTTGGCCAGCGCATCTCTGAGTGCCTCTCTTGTCTCTTTAGAGAGACGAAGAAGCTCGTGTATTGTGATACGAGCCGGGATATTGGCTAAGTGGGCCAATATATCAAAGCGAAAGGGCGTGTCCAGCCCTTGGCTTGGCGGTTTCTTCAACACATGGTCGAACCGCACCTCCTTAGGCTTTTCCTTTCCCTTGGCTGGAATTGGAGTGGATGCCGGCATTGGTACTGACGTCGTTTGCTGCTGTATCTCGTCAGTAGGCTTGTCATACTGCCTTTGATATGACTTTTCAGACCGGGTGCCCGTCTGTTGGGGCGCATCTGCCTGCACTGTACAGGCTTGCTTCTCTCCCTCTGAATCGCTGAGGGAAGCCGAAGTAAGATTACCATCATCTGGCAGGACAGAGATGACATTGCAGGACTTGCCCTTTTTGCTGGAGTCCTTCGACGTCCGCTGTACGTCTTGGACGAGGTCAGGGTGTATCCACATAACTTCCCCCGTCTCCAATGTCAAAGGGACGAGACCCTTTTTGTATTGAGTCATGGCTGGAGGATGCTTGACTTCCAACCGCGGCGCCGGGGCTGGATAGGTCCCGTCAGGAACTGTGACCTTCTGGGTGCTGCCGAACTCGAGAGTCACCATATTGGCAGTGACTTTCTTCTGCTCCGTCTTCAGTGTGAGGACTCCGGCGTCGACCAAGGCTTGAATTCTATCCTTAAGAACATAGCACTTGTCAGTAGGATGGTGGATCATCCTGTGGTAGAGGCAGTACTTGGGATCATTTGTGCGCCCTATCTCATCAGGGCGTCGAGCATCTGGCAGCTTCATCTTATTCCCTTTGTGGAGCAGATGGAATATCGTGACCACCTGGTCGTCTCTGAAGGAGTACTGTTTAGGAGGGAACTTGGGCTCCTGATTGTTGAAGCCGCTCTTCTTGGCCTTTGACTGCATGTCCCCGGTCAGCTCGACGGACATAATTTCCTTCCCTTTAGCTTGGGAAGACTGCGGGAGATCGCTGCGCCCTTTGTTGTTCGCGCCCCATTTGCTTCTAGGGGCGGATGGCTCGAACTTTTTAGCCGATTTCTCGGCTATCTCAGCTTGTTCGACCAGTTCCTTCCAAGTATGGGCTTTGACAGCCCCATGCGGACTTCTACTTGATCTAAGAAGTTGTGTCTGCATGTTTGTAAAAGCATGGGTAAAGGCATCCCTGCTGGGCACATCAGAGATAGATTTCTGAACCGCTCAATGTATTCACGGACAGATTCGCCTTTCCTCTGCACAGTAGAAAGGAGCTTGTCCATGGTCACTTCGGTGTCATCCTCATAGAAGCGAGAGAGGAACCGAGTTTTCAGGTCGACCCAGGAATTGATAGAGCCCTGAGGAAGGCTTCGGAACCAGTCGAATGCCACCCCTTTCAAGGTGCCGATGAACAACCTAGCCATGATGGCGTCGTTGTTTAGGACATTACCGGTCTGAGACCGGAAATAGTAGATGTGCTGATTGGGCGAGCTCTTACCATCATACGTATGCAACGTTGGTGGTTTGAACTTTGGCGGATATGGCACTGAATCCCATTCCAGTGGGTAAGGACGGACTACCCCCACTTTCTTCAATTCATCCTTCTGAGCCAGGGATGAAATTTGAGCTTGAAGGCCTTTAAGGACTTCAGCATCTAGGGAAGAACCTCCCTTGGATTTCGGATCATTGCTAAAGTGTCCCTCCTCATCGTGGTGGCTTCCGTATCATCATCGCCGCCCCGATTGCTGAGGAGTTGGGCAAGCATCTGTTGAATATTGTCCAGGGCTTCCTGCTGGGTCCTGGAGGTTTGCTCTTGAGCTTCCAAACGCCGACGAAGGTCATCATTGGCGTTATCGGTCATATTGACCGATGCTTTGTCCGTTCGCACAGAACTGACTGTTGCTGAAGAGGCATACCCGCTGTCTTCATCTTCTCCATCGGATGATTGGGGTGACCGCCTGGGCTGTGGCACGGTTGGGACCGTCGAGGAGGAAGGCTGCTCATAATTATAGGGTATCGCCACCTGGATCTGGTGTTTCAGAAAACACCTTCTTCTTGCACCAAGACTTCATCCAAGCCCAGGCTATAATCTGGATCTGGGGAGCCGAAAGGGGTATCATCAGATGTATGACCTTCCCTGTGTCGCTCTCGTCGTCTTCCGGTCATGTTGACGGACGCGAAGGCTGGGCCTCGCGAAGTGCTCCTTTCATGATGCTTCTCTGTGGCATGTGTGGACAACCGGTCAAACACCGATTGACGGTGCGGAGATGCAGCCTTGATTGGATATTGCCGACAGCGGGCTGAATGGATTGTCACAAGTCGGCATCCTCTTTGACAACAAGGGGAAGTGGTTTGGAGAGACTCCAATTCCCGCTTGTTTGTCAAGAATTGTCGCATGTTAGGCTCAACAGAGCCTGAACAAACCCATGGAGAGGCCTTTCTGGAGCGTACAAGGGATGATGCTCCGTTCTTCTTATCCCTGCAGAAGGGATTAGTACTGAATAGTACTTTTGCGCTAGCTTCACCGACGGGTGCGAGCTTAGTGCCTGATGAATTGGGAAGCGGAGCACGCTGTGGTGCTTTGCCCGCTATTCTGCTGCGAAGGGGATCAACCTCAGATAACACTGCGGTCTTAGCCTTGCGGCCGCGAACCCAGTGAATTCGTTGTGGTACAATAACTTCGCTGTGGAAGCGAGGCTGACAAAAGGCTTTGCTGCCCTTGATTCAGGCGACGGTATGATTGCCGTCGTGACTTCATGGCTGGCAGCGTCGTCAGGGCAGATGGGCATCTTACCCTTTTCTTCGCGGGAGAGGCGTAGTCTCGGCATGACTATACCGGGAGCTTTGGTTGAAGACTCCTGTTTAGGCTTCCATATCAGCCTTGACAGGGGTCTTCTAGGTTCGCAGGGAACCTGAATAGCCACAAGCGGGGCTGTGGGGTGCTGGCAAAATTCCGCCTCTGGTTTCTGATCTGAAACCTTGGTCATGAAGACCTTCCTGTGCTTCCGTGCTCGAAGCGTCAGGCCACCCCCAGAGAGGACTTCTTCAAATCTTCCTTGATCGACCTGGATAAACAGGTTCTCAAAAGTGCAGGACCTGGGCTGCGGGCATGTTTCCTTGTTGCGCCAGAGAACTGCGGCAGGTTTGTAGAGAACCTTTTCCGTCCTCGCAGAGACTTTGCTTGAAGATTTAGCCAGAGAAGATCTGGCTGCACCGGCTTTTCTGAATTCAGAGATAGACCCGAGGGTCTGTTCGTCGCATTGCGACACTTGATTCTCAGCAGAGGAGAATACAGTCCCCAGCGGAGTCGCCATCTTGTTTTCCATTATGTTTGCAAAGGGGAAAAACTTACAAAAAAGAGTTTGAGGAGCTAAATTATAAGTATTCTTAAAAAGATTACAAGTAGATCTCCTCAGAGATTCTGGAGAAGTGTGCCGATAGGAGTCTGGTCAGCGCGCGACCACTTTGTCCCTTTGACGATGCGAGCGATGAGATTCCCTTCTCGCCTGGTTCTGGGAATCAGAGAATAGAGGGTTGGTAGAACCCTCTTGCTACTTCTCAAAACCGCCTTCTGTGAGGAATTCCTTCTCGCCTGGTTCCGGAGATTCCTTGAGGAAAAGAGGTTGTTAGGGTATCACCACCCTGAAAGAGAGAAGTATTTCTCTAAAGAGTCTCTGAATTCGAGAACGCACAGTGCGTTGTAAAGAAGCCTCTGCTTGTGGAGTCCTCTCTTTTTTTTTCTTTGAAGTTTCTCCCGATCTGATCTCCCTCTGTCCCTGTACCCTTGATGGGCTATTTATAGGGAAAGCAAGGGTATAATCGTCCCCTTTTAAGATATGGAAACAGATTGAACCGAATCTGTTTGAATTTAGAAAGTAGCCTTGCTGCGAGGCTAGGATAGCTTCTGCGGAGCTAGGAAATGGCAAGTCGGTCGATCTTTCCGATTTGTTTTGATCCTTTCCATCTCGTTGGAGGATTTTCTCTGATTCTCTTACTCGTTTCAAGAGAGTCAAGAGATTGCGGCAATCACCCGCCATATTTGAATCCTAATCGGATTTGATCAGATTGGATCCGATCTCATCAGGAGATTTGACTGGTCAAAGGTTGACCATAGCAGGCTGATAGCGGAGCTGCCCGCTTTGAAGCTCATAGCGGAGCTAGAGGCAATCCTTAGCGAAATCCTGAAAAGAGGCTTTTCGGCGAAGCTATCAGTTAGCTTCCTGGCGATGCTCTGGATGATGCTAGCCTCTCAAACGAGGCTATCTCCTTGGGCTAATATAATGCTATATGCTAGCATTTTAGACCTGCTGAGGTCTGTTAGAAACAATCCGGGTTCACTGTTCTGCTTGCTGGATCAGTGGAGTCCAAACCGCTTCCTTGTCCCTTGGAGGTGGGTGAAAACTGGTCTTCAGCTCGTCTGTCCCTTGTCTTTTGTAAATGTCAACAAGTTTAGACATCGTTCGGACCAATGAGAATCTTGTCTTTTTTAAGTGTCAACAGTCATCTGTTGCGAAGCTACCGCATACCTTTTCTGCGCAGTTGCGCGTGGCTTCAGGCGGAGCTAAATCTCTCTGCGGAGTTGCGCTTCAGCAGTTCAAGCGAAGCTATGAGTTAATTTCCTGGCGGAGCTGTGAATGGCTTCAATGCAAAGTTGAATGATCTTAGCCTCTCAGGCGAGGCTATCCCTTTGGGCTCATGTAATGCTAAGTGCTAGCATCTTAGACCTGCTGAGGTCTGTTTAGAGGCAATCCGGGCTTACTGTCTACTTGATGAATCAGTGGAGTCCAAGTTGCTTCCTTGTCCCTCGGAGATGGGTGAAAACTGGTCGTCAGCTTGTCTGTCACTCGTCTTTTGTAAATGTCAACAAGTTTAGACATTGTTCGGGCCAGTAAGAATCTTGTCTTTTTTAAGTGTCAACAAGACCCACTTCAAAGTTTTCGAAAGTCTGCAATGGCTCAGACTTCGAAATACTTTGAACTGCTTTAATCGGTGGTATGTGAAGTACGAACGTCGCCATGGTGGTTGAGTTCAGCCTCGCTTTCAATCCTGCTTTGGGATAAGTTCGTCGAAGAATCATGTAGATTCGCGACTCTGAGTAGCTTTGCGTCTGGGTAGCTCCGCGTCCGAGCCTCCCGGAATAAGTTCGCTTTGGAATACTGTTTCTTTCCGAGGCCAACTGCTGTGGGTCAATCACGAGAAGGACTACTCCTTTTTCGAGGTCAGAATGACTTCTCTCGCATTAATCGAGGGAGATATTCTTCCCTCGCACGTTTCCAAGGGAGGATATTCCCTCTCTTCAAGGAGTCTTCAAGGCGTAATAAGTGCCTTTATGAGGGAGAGCGTTTCTTCCTTTGCACAGTTCCAAGGGAAACCGTCCCTTTTCTCAAGGCGCAATAAATACCTTAAATGCGCTCGTGCTTCCACTCTTGAGGCGGCAATGCTCAGGCCATGAGGCCTATAAATAGGACACTTGAGGTCCTCTGAAGAGAAGTGATTTGCTCTTCTTCTCTTCTCTTGGTTGAGAGAGATACTCAGATCTCTGAATTAGTGGGGATGCCCACTCTGGTTATTACCCGGCCAAGGACCGGTATGTCTTGATCATTCAGAAACTTCACCAATAATCTTTTAGGGAGTTCATCTCCCTTAACTTAGCTCTAACAGCTGCCTCAGGGATCGATTTTCCTTGTTCTTCATTTTGCAATTGACTGATCTGTAGAGAAGGATTTCAGCATAGCTTCCCAGCAAAGCTATCATTTTGACTTGATCAAAGAAAGATCACTGCATGCGTGTTAAGTCCGCTACACAGGCAAAACTCGAGATTTAGTCTCTTCAAAGTTGAGCCAGTCTTGCCATATAGGTGAGGCTAAGACTGCGTCCCTCAGGGTCAGTCTGGCTTAGCCATATAGGCGAGGTTAGGACTTGGCATTTGCTGAGCTAGCCCATCATCTCTGTGCAAGCGAGGCTATCCTCTGCTTAACTGAAACCAATGCTTAACTGAATCGGATATAAATAGCTTCGCCCCAAAGAAGTTGACTTAGCGTTTTTGCAGCTTTTCCTTTGACTTACTGCTAACTTGTTCCAGTTTGCATTGCAGTGAGCTATGTTCGCCAATCTTGTGACCTGATGAAAGAAACCAGGAAATTTCCTCTTACTTTTCCAGTTGAGACTTTACCCTTAAGCAGGAGGAACAAACTGGGGCAGCCGATGTGTGTCCCCGAAGAGGTTGGTAGTCGCTTATCCGAGATGATCCACTTCGAGGCGAGGCTGGTAGTCGCTTATCCGAGATGATCCACTTCGGGAAAGCGGACGTCACCTGTAAGGTCGCGGATCTTCCCATTGCCAATTTTCATCAAAGAAGATCCAACCTGCTGGTGGCGATCAGTCCTTTGCCAGTTTTAATCAGAGAAGGTTCGGCTTCCTGGTGGCACAATCTGTTCTGGTGGCACCTTCTATCATTATGTGAAGGATTATGGCCTTGTGCAGGAGGAAGGCTTTTCGTGTCCAGTTGGTTTAGCTTGAAAGTAGATAGGACCACTTGTATGCCTCTTGAGCAAATGATTCTGTTGTATGAAACACAACTTTGATGTAGTATCAATGTACCTTTCCTTTTAAATCAATGAAAGTTCATTTTCTGCTCATTTGATTTTTGCTTTGCCTTCATTCTGAACTTGGCTCAGCGGAGCTAAACTCCATGCGGGGTTAAAGATAGAATTTCATCTGAAACAGGAATGAGCTTCCGGCGAAGCTAGCATATCTGCGAACTTCGGTCTATGCCTTCAGCGGAGTTAAGGCAATCCTGTTGGCGAAGTCATTGATGTATTGTGCGAAGTCCGCATTTTAACTCGTGGCGAAGTTAGCCCTTAGTGGGGCTGAATCAGCGCTTCTCGGGAAGGCGCTTTAGGCGCCGTTTCAAATTAATTTGAAACGACAGCCTGTACTCTTTTCGAGGTGTCGTTTCAGGCGATCATCGGCCTATAAAAGCCCGGTTGGGCTGAGAGAGAAAGTCATCATTTCTCTTTGAATTTTCCAGAGCACTTGACTCTTCTTCTTTCTTTCCTCTTTATTCGAGAGTTTAAGAACTTCCACAGTTCTTCAATGGCGCCCAAGAGACGAGCGGGAAAAGAAGTGGCCACTTCTGCAGCGGAGGGTCCTTCTCCTCCTCCGGTCATCGAACGACCAATCGTCGGTAGGGAACTTTCCCTTTCGATTAGAGACTGCCGTCTCTCTTTTAAAGCCAATGTCTGGCTGTCTTTGGATGAACCAAAAAATGATCAATTATGATCTGATGCTCTTAGGGAATTTGGTTCCCTGAATTTCCTCTTTGATTTCTTGACTGGGAATCCAAGAACTGAAGAGTTCTTCTTTGGGCTTCCAGGCGAAGTTATCCCTTAGGCTGTTCATATCCTGTTGAATGACAGGATGCGAAGCTGTCTTTTGAAATTTGACAGAAAAGGACCGTAATATCCTTCTGACGAAGTTAATCCTCAGGGTTGTATCGCATTCTGTTTAAGATTCTGAAGCGAAGCTAACACTTGGATATTTCCTTGTATCTGGCTTTTGCTGTGAAGTGCAGAATTAACTGCAACTGCGAGGCTAAGCTTCGGGGCGAAGCTATCGTCATGCTAGCTTCACTCGGAGAGCGAAGCTATGCCTTAGCGGAAATTGTGTTTTTGTTTAGGCCTTCGCTTGGCTGATGAACTGATCATAGTTTCTCTTTGTTCCTGCAGTGCACTACACTCCTGGTCCTTCGAACAATCTATTTGGGATGACCAGGGGATTGGACGGTAATGTCAGCCTGCAATTCCAAGGGCAGGCTTCTCTGTTTAGTGAGCGGAGCTTTCTCGTTCGAGATACGCTTATTTATGGTGGGGAGCAACGCACCACGAGGAGCATTCTGACTACGGCTCCCCTTGAAGATTTTGACCGTCGAACCTATAGGAAGCCCGACTTCATGTTCGGAGATGCCGCGCCAGACCCTGATCGCCAGCTACTGGCCGGGGAAGGGCAATGGATTTTTCAGTTGGATGGCGAGAAGTTCTATCTTCCGTCTAACAAGCGGCATTTTTCTTTGTCTTCCTTCCAATGCGTGACGCAGGCTCGGAAGATGTCGTGGGAAGTGAGCCGAAGTACCGACTCCGTCCATGTAGGGAAATTGATGCTTCAGTCTCCTGGTTATGCAAGAGCGGGCCTCCTCGTTGCATAATAGGTCTACATCCTGGGAATGTATCGCGAGAGATCCCAGTGGGAGAAAATCCTGCAGTGGCGCTGACCTTTGGCAACCAATTCTTCAAGGTTAATGGGAACTACCCAGCCACTGACTTCAGAACTCCCGGCTGGATTCACCCTCCGAAGGCATGGTGGAGGGATTTAACTGTATACATCCTCGCTCATTTCGAGGAGGATCTGGAGAGGCTGAACCCTCATGAGGCCGTCAGGGCGACTTGCTACGGCATTGAGATGAACGTGGCGTGCTTCTACGTCATCTTTGAATTGTACTGCCCGGCTTCAGGGACCTTCTTCACCCCTGTTGGCGAACTGGGTATGGCTCTGCATGAGATGTGGGAAGTTTTTGCTCTGCCTTTGGGATCTATCCCATATGAAGAATACTTCCCGTGCGAGGCGGAATTGGCACTTCTGGAGAAGCAGGAGCCTGCCTTGTTCGAGACTTACCGGGAGTTAATGTGCCATTTGTACATTTGCTTCAGCATGTACGGAAATAGTAAGGGAACTTCCTGTAGCTTGAAGAGTTGGGGAGATTATATGTTCCCAGATATGGAGAACACTCCTGAAGCGGCTCACTATGGAGTCACTGTCGAAGACATCTTTAGCTGGATGCAAAGGTATTACCAAAGGGATCTAGTTGTGAAAGAAGACGGCGGTCCCTATGAAAAAGGCGATGTTCTTCGAAATTTTCATCACCAGGCTCGTCGGCCGATGTCCCGGCAGGCACTGCTGGCTGGCTTCTTGACAGTCTGGCTGAAGAGGTGCGTGGTGCCGTCTTCATCGGGTGACGTCATTCATCCGAACGTCCTGCTGCCTGTTGTTCGTCTAGTCCATGGTTGTTCTCTGGGACTTCTTCCGGCCATGGTGTGCTGTATCCAGAGAGGCCTTCGCGCATTGACGGAAGGTTTCTGTAGACCGCCAGTGACGAAGCGTGGATAGGGGGCCACTTCACCCCGCGACGGACCTAACCCCAGAGTAGGTCTGCCATATACTTATTTGATGGCGTGGTTCGCCCTGCACTGTCCCTCTTTGATTGAAGCTGGAGAGGACCCTCCTGAAGGTGTTCGAATGGTGCTTCTCCGCCGATTCGAAGGATATTCCTGGCAAAAGACTTACGTGGCTGAGGCCCGTAAATTGGTGCGTCGCTATGATTTCTATAGTCTTTTCCGCTTCTTCCCCCATATTCGGGATGCAGGTTATGACGAGGAGTTCAAAGACGCGGGGGAAGGGCAGTCATCGCTGAGCCGGGAAATTTTTGAGTGGCTGGTCAGCATTCGGCCCTCACATTTATTATATCAAAGCGGGGATACCTGCTACTTGGAGCCTTATGTTCCAAGTCAGCTTGCTCGACAGTTTGGATATGACCAACTGTATGTGGGCAACCCAAATCTCAATCTGGCTTTCATGGGGAGCCTTATTAATGAAGCCCGTGCTTGGCGATTTTTCATTGCGTGCTGTACCGAGGCGCGGCTGCGTATGCCATTGAGGACACCTAACCTTCTAATGACCCTGAGCTTCTGCCAGTGGTATGCGACTTCCAACTCCACACCCTTGGATTCAATGCTAACAGTTCTGATGTGAAGTTAATTTCTCAGCGGCTAAAGCGGAAGGTCTCTGTGAGAAGGGAAGGTAAAAGGGTTCGCATCCCGGGCATAGAAGAATTCGTTGCTGTTGATGACAGCGAAGCCTCGGATGCGGAAAGTCCTCGCTTCGAAGCGGAGGCAGGTGCCGAGACTCTTGCAGCTGGTTCTAGCGTGATGGGGACAGCTCCCCCAAGACATGTAGAAGAAGCAGAGGAAGAGGATCCCGACGTTCCTCTTAAGCGCAAATGGACAGGTGGGTCTCGTAGGAAGCAGTTGGTGAAAAAGCCCCGTCGCCAAGCTCCCACGGTTGTTGTAGAGGGTGAACCATCTGCGGCGCTTCCTCCTCTTGTCCCATTAGTAGTTGAACCGTCAGTTGCTGAACCGGCGACTGGCGAAATTGCTCCGGACTTGGGTAAAATCAACTTCGTCCTTGTAATATACCTTATATGTGTTTTAGACAGCTCATCTTTCGTTTTGTGATGCAGGAACTGAGGCAGCGACCAGCCCGAGAGCGGAGGCCGTTGGAGAACAAGGGGAACATTATGATCCCTTGTTCACTTATAAGAGGGTGATGAAGCTGGGTATTTCGCCGTCTCAGAAGGGTCCGGAGGTGATGCAGTTGATATTGGTCCTTCGGGTATCGGGACTTCGAGGAGAAATTTCGATACTTCTGGCTCCCTTGGGTGGACAACAGATGGTTCGGCGAGCAAAAACGGGCCGGCCATTCGTATTGACTCCGCTAAGGATTTTCCAATGGAGCCTGTAGAGACTGATGTGGCCGCCAAGACGATTGAGGCGACATCATGTTTTGGTATTGCTTTGGCTTTTTGACTTTTACCATTTGTTGTGTCTTGCCTAAACACAACTTTGTTGCAGGTGTTCCGCCTCTGGGTGCGTCAACTTCAAGGGAGCCAACCGATCTTCCCGAGGGGTCTAGGGGTGACATGAGCACTTCGACCGCGGCGGATGCTGCTGTGTTGGATGCTTTGTATGGTGACCTGCCCCCTTATCGGCCTAAGCCAGCCAGAGGAACAGAGGTTGAAGGGACGGTAGTCACGGAGGCAACTTCACTCCCGAATGAGGTGCCATCAGTCTTGCCAGGTGCGGAGCTGAGGGTGATTACAAGTCCTACTTCCCCAATGCTGGTGGTTGAGCCTGCTGTCCAGGAAATGGTCACTAGTCCTACCTCGGTTATGGCTAGTGTACTGGTTTCAATGAGGACTCCGTCAAGATCACCGATAACCTGCCATGCTGCTGCAGCCAGTGTTCCCACTGTTGCTTCCACGGTAATATCAACAAGGCCGGTGGAATCTTCTGAGGCTGCCCGTCTGCCAGGAGTGGCCGAGGCTGAAAATGAATTTGTAGCTTAGTCGATAGCTTTTATAAAGGCTTGAAGCGATCCATTGATCTAGTCTTGAAAGGCTCGACTATGCCATTTTCTACATTAAAGGTGGTCCTCTCCCGCAGTATTGAGAATATCCGAGACTTCAGAGGGGATAACCAGGCCGCTGCATTAGAACTTCTGGTAGACCAATTTGAGAGGGACGTAGAGGAATGGCGCCGTCTCAGCCGTTCAGACCTGGAGTCTTCGGTTGACGAGCAGCTAGCGCACCTTGTCGCTCAAATGCATGAAGCCCATCTTGCTGCTCAGGAAGCCGCTAAGGCCATTTTTTCGGACTTGAAATCCTTGGAGACAAGGCAAGTGGAGCTTGGGGATGCCATAGATGCTTCTAACAGTGCTTTTCTTGACGCTGAAGATAAAATTGAAAAGGCCAAGGAGATGATCAGGAAGGGAAATCTTCTCTTATTCAAGGCTGAACCAGTGCGTCTTGAAGAAACTGCGCGGCTTGAGCAGCTTAAGGCTCAGAGTGACGAACTCTCACGGCAGGAGTTGGCTCAAAGGGCAACCTTGGCTGAAGTTGAATCTCGCTTGGCCCAGACGGCGAGTTTTAATGAGGCTGAGCTAAGGTCGCAGACTCTTGTGAGGGCTGCCGACGATAGGGAGGCAAGGCTGGCCTTTCTTGAGGGACGGATCAAATCTTATGGCGCACCCCTATAGCTTGTAATATATGTACCTCCATGTATCCCATCCTGGAATTAATAAAAGTAACTTTGTTTTGACTCCCTGTCGAATCTCCGACTTGTTTTATCTGTTGGATTGTCGTTTCCAAGTTGTATTGCAGCCACTTGAGAACATAGTCCTTGCTGGATTGAATAATGAGACTTGACTATCTACCGGTTCAGAGGTCGCACTGACGTAACCGGTTGAGAAGCCACCAAGCTCAAGATTAGCCTTTGTGGGGCTAAAAGGGTAATACTTGTCTTTTGTAGATGTCAACAAGTACGGGTGAGACCTGTCTTTTGTAAATGTCAACAGGCTCGAAATTGAGACTTGTCTTTCGTAAATGTCAACAAGCTCAAGGTTGAGACTTGGCTGTCTGCTGGTTCAAAGGTCGCAATGACATAACCGAATGAGACGCCACCAAGCTCAAGGTTGGTGATACTTATCTTTTATAAATGTCAATAAGTATCGAGACCTGTCTTTTGTAAATGTCAACAGGCTCGAAATTGAGACTTGTCTTTTGTAAATGTCAACAAGCTAAAGGTTGAGACTTGGCTGTCTGCCGGTTCAGAGGTCGCAATGACATAACCGATTGAGACGCCACCAAGCTCAAGGTTGGTGATACTTATCTTTTGTAAATGTCAATAAGTATCGAGACCTGTCTTTTGTAAATGTCAACAAGCTCAAGGTTGAGACTTGGCTGTCTGCTGGTTCAGAGGTCACAATGACATAACCAATTGAGACGCCATCAAGCTCAAGGTTGGTGATACTTATCTTTTGTAAATGTCAATAAGTATCGAGACCTGTCTTTTGTAAATGTCAACAGGCTCAAGGTTGAGACTTGTCTTTTGTAAATGTCAACAAGCTCGAAGTTGAGACTTGGCTGTCTGCCGGTTCAGAGGTCGCAATGACATAACCGATTGAGACGCCACCAAGCTCAAGGTTGGTGATACTTATCTTTTGTAAATGTCAATAAGTATCGAAACCTGTCTTTTGTAAATGTCAACAGGCTCGAAGTTGAGACTTGGTTGTCTGCCAGTTCAGAGGTCGCAATGATATAACTGATTGAGATGCCACCAAGCTCAAGGTTGTAATGGAACTTGGGAAAAGGTCTCGTTTTTCTCGGGGAGAAACGAGGAAATCACTGTCATAGGTTTAGTGTTAACGTAACAGCGAAATGTATATGTGATCTTACCATTCTATGGATGAGAATTGGTAAGTGATTTTGGAGGTCTCGTTTTCACGGAGAGAAACGAGGGAATCACTGTCATAGGTTTAATGTTAACGTAACAGCGAAATGCATATGTGGTCTTACCATTCTATGGACGAGAATTGGTAAGTGATTTTGGAGGTCTTGTTTTCACGGAGAGAAACGAGGGAATCACTGGCATAGGTTTAATGTTAACGTAACGGCGAAATGCATATGTGGTCTTACCATTCTATGGACGAGAATTGGTAAGTGATTTTGGAGGTCTCGTTTTCACGGAGAGAAACGAGGGAATCACTGTCATAGGTTTAATGTTAACGTAACAGCGAAATGCATATGTGGTCTTACCATTCTATGAACGAGAATTGGTAAGTGATTTTGGAGGTCTCGTTTTCACGGAGAGAAACGAGGGAATCACTGTCATAGGTTTAATGTTAACGTAACAGCGAAATGCATATGTGGTCTTACCATTCTATGGACGAGAATTGGTATGTGATTTTGGAGAGGGAATCAAATGGGAACAGGTCCCTTAGGATTTTTAGCAAATCCCCAGCTGTCAACGGGTTTGATATGCCTTTACCAACTACCGTTTGAATTGGGCTAGCCATGCTATTCCCCTCAGCATGATGAGTTGTCGAGGACTTATATTAGGCTTAAAGACCAACATTTTCCTCTATCCTTAATCGTTAAGGATATTGGTTCATCTGGTTAGCGTATGTGTAACCTTGATTCTCCTTTGAGAGAACCAGTATATGGCCAGGTTCCTACTGGTGTATGATCTCGCTTGGAGGAAGAGAAAGGCTCTCTTTGCATGTACCTTGGACATAAAGGTCTTGATCAGAGGTGTAATGTTAACTTGATCATGAGAAGGATCCTTAATCAAGGATAATATTTCTTTAAGAATTTGCTATTGATCGGCATCATGAGTAAGTCGCCGTCTGAAGTCATAAGACGGTATGCTCCGTTTGAATAGACTGTTTCTATTACAAACGGTCCTTCCCATTTAGGCTGAAATTTGCCTTTGGTCTTGTGCGTCATAATCATCGGTCGTCTGACGGCTAAAACCAAGTCTCCTTTCTGGAAGACTCTTTGTTTGACCTTCTTATTGAAGGGTTTTGAGATTCGAGCTTGATATAACTCGATATGCTGCTGAGCTTGTAGCCGCTTCTCATCTAGGGCTTCGAGCTCTTGAAGACGCAATCGATCATTGTCCTCTGATGTGATCTTAGTCATTAGAGCGACTCGCAATGACGACATCTGAATTTCCAATGGGATGACTGCTTCACACCCGTACACCAAGGAAAAAGGCGTGTTGCCTGTCGGTGTCCGAACCGTGGTTCGTTATGCCCAAAGACATTCACCAAGCTTTTCGTCCCAATCTCGCTTATTCGAGGAGACGAACTTCTTGAGTAATTTGATGATCGTTTTGTTGAATGCTTCAGCCAAGCTATTAGCGGCGGGGTTATAGGCAGTCGAAGCCACATTCTGAATTCGGTATTTATCGCAGAACCGATAGAATACTTGGCTTATGAATTGGGGACCGTTATCATGGATGATCCGCCTAGGGACACTAAATCGATGGATGACATGGTGTTTGATGAAATTCACCACGTCAGAGGTTTTGACTTCAACCAGTGGTATGGCTTCTGCCCACTTTGAAAAGTAATCGGTTATTGCCAGGATAAACCGGTGACCTCTTGTCGAAGAAGGGCTGATTGGCCTTACGACGTCGATTCCCCATGCTTCGGACGGCCATGAAGCAACAGTTGGGTGGAGTAACTCCGAAGGCTGGTGTATAAAGTCCGCATGGATTTGGCACGCTTTACACATTCGTACATATTGGATGGCATCGGCTACCATGGTTGGCCAATAGTATCCAAGCCTATGCAACCTATCTTTGAGTTTTGGACCTGGCTGATGAGCTCCGCAAATGCCATCGTGTGCTTCTTTAAGCACTTCCTGCGCCTCTGAATTGGAAAGGCAACGGAGGAGGACACCGTCATATGAACGACGGTAAAGTGTCTTCAGAGTTGGATCGTAGTAGAAACGGAGAGACCTTCGTCTGATAGATGCCGCTTCTTTAGGATCGTCTGGCAGCAGACCATGTAAAGCGTAGTCGATGAGAGGAAATCGCCAATATCTCGGCTCAAGATCCGTTGAGATATTATAGACCTCTCGGGTTCTTAACACATGCTTAGAGCATACAAGATGTCGAGTTGCCACTGTGAGGTGATACTCGGTGTCGGCTGGCAAGGCTAGTGTTGTTGCTAATGCAGCAAGAGCGTCTGCCTTGATATTTTGAGATCGAGACACGTGCCCGATATAGAAGCCTTCGAACAGATTAGCCAATTCGATGGCTGTATGGTAATAAGGCACCAAATCCTCGTGGCGAACTTCATATTCGCCTTTAACCTGATTGATAATCAGTTTTGAATCACCGTAGGCTTCAAGGTAGCGTACCCCCATTCCATGGGCGAGCTGAAGACCAATGAGCAGAGCATTATATTCTGCTACATTGTTGGAGCATGACTCTGTCAGGGAGAATGCTTTGGGAAGGACATGATTCTGTGGGGAGATGAACACAACCTCCACTCCGGCAATGATCTTGCCTTTAGGGCCTATTCGTGATGCTCCATCGAAGAACATCTGCCACACTTCCTCTTCTGAGGTTGCGTTAGACTCGAAGACTTCATCTGGAATATCTTCGTGAAGTTTTGAGTGTTCCGGAACTGGATGAGCGGCCAAGAACTCTGCAAGGGCCTGGCCTTTAACTGCCTTTTGTGGGGTAAAGATCATGTCGTATTGAGACAAAAGAAGCGCCCATTTAGCTAATCTCGAATTCAATGATCCTGGCTTCGTCATGAGAAGACGCAAAGGATTTACTCTGGAGATGACATGTATGCTTTGGCCGACCAAATAATGTCGTGTCTTCTAAACAGCAAAGATAAAAGCTAAGCACTCCTTCTCGATAGGATTATAACGAGATTCTTATCAGAGTCCTGCTCAGGTAATAAATGGACTGCTCTTGACCATTGTCGTCCTTTTGAGCAAGGAGGGCACCAAGAGAATGGTCCAGAGCTTTCGCATAAAGCAAGAATGGATTCTCTGATGTAGGGGCCACTAAGACTGGAGGCTTCGTGAGGTATCTCTTGATGTCTTCATCAGCTTCTTGACAAGCTTGATCCCATACAAAGGAGGCACCTTTTTTTCATAAGTCGGGTGAACGGTTGACAGCGGCCTGAGAGATTTGCGATGAATTTTCTGATATAAGTCAGTCTACCCTGCAAGCCTCTGAGCTCTTTGAGGTTCCTCGGTGGATGCATACTCTGAATGGCTTTGACTTTGTCTGGGTCAAGATGAATCCCTTTTGACGTAACAATGAACCCAAGGAACTTGCCACTTGACACTCCCAAGAAGAATTTTGTCAGGTTCATTTTTAGTTGATGAGCCCGCATTATGTCGAACATCGTTCTCAGATCGCGAAGATGGTCATCCTTATTGCGGCTTTTGACAGCAATGTCGTCGACATAGCATTCCACCGTTTTTCAAAGATGGTCGCAGAAGATTGTACTCATCGCCCGCTGATAGGTTGCTCCGGCGTTCTTTAGCCCGAAGGGCATCACGGTGTAGCAGTATACCCCCAAGGGTGTTCGGAACGAAGTATGCTTCTCATCGTCAGGATACATTTTAATTTGATTGTACCCTGAAAAGCCGTCCATAAAAGACATTCTTTCGAATCCACATGTGTTGTCAATCATGACATCGGTGATGGGCAGTGGGAATTCGTCTTTAGGACAAGCCGTATTGAGATCACGGTAGTCGATGCAGATCCGTATCTTCCCGTTCTTCTTGAGGACGGGAACGATATTAGCAACCCAATCTGAATGTTGTTCCTCTCGTATGAAGTCACATGCAATGAGCTTATGGACTTCGGCTTCAAAAGCCTCCATAGTGTTCGGGCGAAACCGACGTTTTTGCTGCTTGACTGGCTTGGCATCGGGCTTGATGTTCAGACGGTGCATGGCGACTTGTGGATCGAGTCCGGGCATGTCTTCGTAGCTCCATGCGAAGACGTCTATATATTCCTTTACGAGTGTTGACACTTAAAAAAGACAAGATTCTCATTGGTCCGAACGATGTCTAAACTTGTTGACATTTATAAAAGACAAGGGACAGACGAGCTGAAGACCAGTTTTCACCCACCTCCAAGGGACAAGGAAGCAGCTTGGACTCCACTGATCCAGCAAGCAGAACAGTGAACCCGGATTGTTTCTAAACAGACCTCAGCAGGTCTAAGATGCTAGCATTTAGCATTACATTAGCCCAAGGAGATAGCCTCGATTGAGAGGCTAGCATCATCCAGAGCATCGCCAGGAAGCTAACTGATAGCTTCGCCGAAAAGCCTCTTTTCGGACCTCGCCAAGAGTTACCTCTAGCTCCGGTATGAGCTTCAAAGCGGGCAGCTCCGATATCAGCCTGCTATGGTCAACCTTTGACCAATCAAATCTCCTGATGAGATCGGATCCAATCTGATCAAATCCGATTAGGATTCAAATATGGCGGGTGATTGCCGCAATCTCTTGACTCTCTTGAAACGAGTAAGAGAATCAGAGAAAATCCTCCAACGAGATGGAAAGGATTAAAACAAATCGGAAAGATCGACCGACTTGCCATTTCCTAGCTCCGCAGAAGCTATCCTAGCCTCGCAGCAAGGCTACTTTCTAAATTCAAACAGATTCGGTTCAATCTGTTTCCATATCTTCAAAGGGGACGATTATACCCTTGCTTTCCCTATAAATAGCCCATCAAGGGTACAGGGACAGAGAGAGATCAGATCGGGAGAGACTTCAAAGAAAAAAAAAAGAGAGGACTCCACAAGCAGAGGCTTCTTTACAACGCACTGTGCGTTCTCGAATTCAGAGACTCTTTAGAGAAATACTTCTCTCTTTCAGGGTGGTGATACCCTAACAACCTCTTTTCCTCAAGGAATCTCCGGAACCAGGCGAGAAGAAATTCCTCACAGAAGGCGGTTTTGAGAAGTAGCAAGAGGGTTCTATCAACCCTCTATTCTCTGATTCCCGGAACCAGGCGAGAAGGGAATCTCATCGCTCGCATCGTCAAAGGGACAAAGTGGTCGCGCGCTGACCAGACTCCTATCGGCACACTTCTCCAGAATCTCTGAGGAGATCTACTTGTAATCTTTTTTTTAAGAATACTTGTAATTTAGCTCCTCAAACTCTTTTTTGTAAGTTTTCCCCTTTGCAAACATAATGGAAAACAAGATGGCGACTCCGCTGGGGACTGTATTCTCCTCTGCTGAGAATCAAGTGTCGCAATGCGACGAACAGACCCTCGGGTCTATCTCTGAATTCAGAAAAGCCGGTGCAGCCAGATCTTCTCTGGCTAAATCTTCAAGCAAAGTCTCTGCGAGGACAGAAAAGGTTCTCTACAAACCTGCCGCAGTTCTCTGGCGCAACAAGGAAACATGCCCGCAGCCCAGGTCCTGCACTTTTGAGAACCTGGTTATCCAGATCGATCAAGGAAGATTTGAAGAAGTCCTCTCTGGGGGTGGCTTGACGCTTCGAGCACGGAAGCACAGGAAGGTCTTCATGACCAAGGTTTCAGATCAGAAACCAGAGGCGGAATTTTGCCAGCACCCCACAGCCCCGCTTGTGGCTATTCAGGTTCCCTGCGAACCTAGAAAACCCCTGTCAAGGCTGATATGGAAGCCTAAACAGGAGTCTTCAACCAAAGCTCCCGGTATAGTCATGCCGAGACTGCGCCTCTCCCGCGAAGAAAAGGGTAAGATGCCCATCTGCCCTGACGACGCTGCCAGCCATGAAGTCACGACGGCAATCATACCGTCGCCTGAATCAAGGGCAGCAAAGCCTTTTGTCAGCCTCGCTTCCACAAGCGAAGTTATTGTACCACAACGAATTCACTGGGTTCGCGGCCGCAAGGCTAAGACCGCAGTGTTATCTGAGGTTGATCCCCTTCGCAGCAGAATAGCGGGCAAAGCACCACAACGTGCTCCGCTTCCCAATTCATTAGGCACTAAGCTCGCACCCGTCGGTGAAGCTAGCGCAAAAGTACTATTCAGTACTAATCCCTTCTGCAGGGATAAGAAGAACGGAGCATCATCCCTTGTACGCTCCAGAAAGGCCTCTCCATGGGTTTGTTCAGGCTCTGTTGAGCCTAACATGCGACAATTCTTGACAAACAAGCGGGAATTGGAGTCTCTCCAAACCACTTCCCCTTGTTGTCAAAGAGGATGCCGACTTGTGACAATCCATTCAGCCCGCTGTCGGCAATATCCAATCAAGGCTGCATCTCCGCACCGTCAATCGGTGTTTGACCGGTTGTCCACACATGCCACAGAGAAGCATCATGAAAGGAGCACTTCGCGAGGCCCAGCCTTCGCGTCCGTCAACATGACCGGAAGAGGACGAGAGCGACACAGGGAAGGTCATACATCTGATGATACCCCTTTCGGCTCCCCAGATCCAGATTATAGCCGGGGCTTGGGTGAAGTCTTGGTGCAAGAAGAAGGTGTTTTTCGAAACACCAGATCCAGGGTGGCGATACCCTATAATTATGAGCAGCCTTCCTCCTCGACGGTCCCAACCGTGCCACAGCCCAGGCGGTCACTCCAATCATCCGATGGAGAAGATGAAGACAGCGGGTATGCCTCTTCAGCAACAGTCAGTTCTGTGCGAACGGACAAAGCATCGGTCAATATGACCGATAACGCCAATGATGACCTTCGTCGGCGTTTGGAAGCTCAAGAGCAAACCTCCAGGACCCAGCAGGAAGCCCTGGACAATATTCAACAGATGCTTGCCCAACTCCTCAGCAATCGGGGCGGCGATGATACCGGAAGCCACCACGATGAGGAGGGACACTTTAGCAATGATCCGAAATCCAAGGGAGGTTCTTCCCTAGATGCTGAAGTCCTTAAAGGCCTTCAAGCTCAAATTTCATCCCTGGCTCAGAAGGATGAATTGAAGAAAGTGGGGGTAGTCCGTCCTTACCCACTAGAATGGGATTCAGTGCCATATCCGCCAAAGTTCAAACCACCAACGTTGCATACGTATGATGGTAAGGGCTCGCCCAATCAGCACATCTACTATTTCCGGTCTCAGACCGGTAATGTTCTAAACAACGACACCATCATGGCTAGGTTGTTCATCGGCACCTTGAAAGGGGTGGCATTCGACTGGTTCCGAAGCCTTCCTCAGGGCTCTATCAATTCCTGGGTCGACCTGGAAACTCGGTTCCTCTCTCGCTTCTATGAGGATGACACCGAAGTGACCATGGACAAGCTCCTTTCCACTGTGCAGAGGAAAGGCGAATCTGTCCGTGAATACATTGAGCGGTTCAGAAATCTATCTCTGATGTGCCCAGCAGGGATGCCTTTACCCATGCTTTTACAAACATGCAGACACAACTTCTTAGATCAACTAGAAGTCCGCATGGGGGCTGTCAAAGCCCATACTTGGAAGGAACTGGTCGAACAAGCTGAGATAGCCGAGAAATCGGCTAAAAAGTTCGAGCCATCCGCCCCTAGAAGCAAATGGGGCGCGAACAACAAAGGGCGCAGCGATCTCCCGCAGTCTTCCCAAGCTAAAGGGAAGGAAATTATGTCCGTCGAGCTGACCGGGGACATGCAGTCAAAGGCCAAGAAGAGCGGCTTCAACAATCAGGAGCCCAAGTTCCCTCCTAAACAGTACTCCTTCAGAGACGACCAGGTGGTCACGATATTCCATCTGCTCCACAAAGGGAATAAGATGAAGCTGCCAGATGCTCGACGCCCTGATGAGATAGGGCGCACAAATGATCCCAAGTACTGCCTCTACCATAGGATGATCCACCATCCTACTGACAAGTGCTATGTTCTTAAGGATAGAATTCAAGCCTTGGTCGACGCCGGAGTCCTCACACTAAAGACGGAGCAGAAGAAAGTCACTGCCAATATGGTGACTCTCGAGTTCGGCAGCACCCAGAAGGTCACAGTTCCTGACGGGACCTATCCAGCCCCGGCGCCGCGGTTGGAAGTCAAGCATCCTCCAGCCATGACTCAATGCAACAAGGGTCTCGTCCCTTTGAATGGTTGCTTTTCAGCAAAAACAGTTCGTATTGTCGTGTCATCTTCGACATATTTGAAGCACTGGTGCAGAGTGGAGGGAACGATCCAGTTGGCGTGGATCCACGGTCGTCCTAGCAACAGGTTATATGTGTATCGACGTCAATGACATAGCATGTCACTTCAGACTTCAGGCTCCCGATTCGGCAACGGATTCGAATCTTTCCAAGTGGATGACTACTCCCGGCATTGAAACCGTATATTGTAGTGGTGGTTGCGGACAACCTATACAGCGGTATACCGAGGAAGTAAAGTAACCTTTTGGGGATGATGCTGAGCGCGGACCCCGGGTCGACTTGTACTCTTTCAATGCACGTTGAACCGATATATCCGGTGTAGTACAGAGGTCGATCGTGCTTGTTATCTTTGAGAAGCATGTCTTCCGCTGTGAAGGTAATAGCCGGTACTTTTGATTGCACATGATGGCATTCAGGGCACGGAGACTGAGCGTCATCGTTAGGGACCTCTGGCATGCATGTCAGGAATGATTCTGAATTAGCCAGTGCATCCCTAAGTGCTTCTCTTGTCTCTTTTGAGAGACGAAGGAGCTCGTGTATTGTAATACGAGCTGGGATATTAGCCAGCTGAGCCAATATGTCAAAACGAAAGGGCATGTCAAGCCCTGGTCCTGAAGGCTTCTTCGGGACATGGTCGAATCGGACCTCTTTAGGCTTCTCTTTTTCCTTGGTTGGAATCGAAGCGGATGTTGGTACTTGTACTGACGTCGTTTGCTGTTGTGTCTCGCCAGTAGCTTTCTCATACTGTTTTAAGTATGATTTTCCGGATCGAGTACCCGTCGGCTGAGGCACATCGGCCTGCGTTGTGCAAGCATGCTTTTCTCCTTCTGAATCACTGAGTGAAGCTGACGTGAGATTGCCGTCGTCTGGCAGGATGGAGATGACATTGCAAGATTTGCCCTTTGACTTGGGCCTCTTTGAATCCTACTGTTCGTCTTGGACGAGATCTGGGTGTATCCATATGACTTCTCCTGTCTCCAATGTTAAGAGAACAAGACCCTTATTATCTTGAGTTTTAGCTGGAAGATGCTTGACTTCCAACCGTGGCGCAGGGACTGGATAAGTCCCGTCAGTAACTGTGACCTTTGGGGTTTTGCCGAACTCGAGGGTCACCATATTGGCAGTGACTTTCTTCTGCTCTGACTTTAGTGTCAGGACTCCGGCGTCGACCAAGGCTTGAATTCTATCTTTGAGAACATAGCACTTGTCGGTAGGATGGTGAATCATCCTGTGATAGAGACAATATTTGGGGTCGTTTGTGCGTCCTATCTCATTGGGACGCCGAGCATCTGGCAGCTTCATTTTATTCCCTTTGTGAAGCAAATGGAATATCGTGACCACCTGATCGTCTCTAAAGGAGTACTGTTTTGGAGGGAACTTAGACTCCTAATTATTGAAGCTGCTCTTCTTGGCTTTTGACTGCACATCCCCGGATAATTCAACGGACATAGTCTCCTTCCCTTTAGCTTGAGAAGGCTGCGCCATGTCACTACGTCCTTTATTGTTCATACCCCATTTGCCTTTGGGGGTGGATGGTTCGAACTTTTTAGCCGACTTTTCGGCTATCTCAGCTTGTTCGACCAATTCCTTCCAGGTGTGGGCTTTGACAGCCCCCATGCGAACTTCTACCTGGTCCAAGAAGTTGTGCCTGCACGTCTGTAAGAGCATGAGTTATGGCATTCCTGCTGGGCACATCAAAGACAGATTTCTGAACCGCTCAATGTAGTCACGGACAGATTCGCCCTTCTTCTGCACGGTGGAGAGGAGCTTGTCCATGGTTACCTCAGTATCGTCCTCATAGAAACGAGAAAGGAATCGGGTTTCCAGGTCGATCCAGGAATTGACAGAGCCCGGAGGGAGACTTCGGAACCAGTCAAATGCCACCCCCTTCAAGGTGCCAATGAACAGCCTAGCCATGATGGCGTCG
The DNA here is from genome assembly GCA_038442645.1 of Agave tequilana. Taxonomy (NCBI): domain Eukaryota; kingdom Viridiplantae; phylum Streptophyta; class Magnoliopsida; order Asparagales; family Asparagaceae; genus Agave; species Agave tequilana. Next base: position 164,870 of record JAVJIF010004785.1, read on the forward strand.
TTGCTTATAACATTACCAGTCTGAGACCGGAAATAGTAGATGTGTTGATTTGGTGAACTTTTACCATCATACGTATGCAACGTTGATGGTTTGAACTTCGGTAGGTATGGCACTAAATCCCACTCCAATGGGTAAGGACGGACTGCCCCTACCTTCTTTAATTCATCCCTCTGAGTTAGGGACACGATTTGAGCTTGGAGACCTTTAAGGACTTCAGCGTCTAAAGAAGAACTCTCCTTAGATTTCTCGATCTTTGGCTGATCATTGCTAAAATGTTCCTCCTCGTCGTGATTGCTCCCGGCATCATTGTTATTTCGATTGCTGAGGAGTTGAGCAAGCATCTGTTGAATGTTGTCCAGAGCTTCTTGATGGGTCTTGGAAGTTTGCTCCTGAGCTTCCAAACGTCGACGAAGGTCGTCGTTAACATTATCAGCCATGTTGACTGACGCTCTGTCTGTTCGCACTGAGCTAACTGTCGCTGAAGAGGCGTACCCACTGTCTTCATCTTCTTCATCCAATGGTTGGAGTGCTCTCCTGGGCTCCGGCGAGGCTAGGGTCGGTGAGGAAGAAGACTGTTCATAACTGTAGGGTATCGCCACCCTAGATCGGGTGTTTCGGAAAACACCCTCTTCATGCACCAAGATTTCGGCTAAGCCTGGGCTGTAATCTGGATCTGGGGAGCTATAGGGGGTGTCGTCAGATGCTTGTCTTCCTCCGCGCAGCTCTCGTCCCCTTCCGGTCATATTGACGGATGCAGAGGGTGGATCTCGTGAGACGTTTCTTTTGTGATATTTCACCGGGGCCTGTACCGATAGTCGATCAAAAACTGATCATCGTCCTGGTGGGGTGACGGAGATTGGTCCCAGCCGGCAGTGGACTGAGTGGACTATCACCAGCTGACATCCCACTTGTTGACAACAGGAGGAAGAGATTTGTTTATTTGCCAACAACTCCTGCAAATCAGACCCGCTTGGGCCTAAACAATCCAGCGCAGAGACTCTTTTGGATCGCGCATAGGACGATGTCCTGCTCCTTTTATCCCTGCAGAGGGGATTAGCACTGAATAGTGTTTCAGTTCTAGCTTCGCCACAAAGCGCGAGCTTAGCGCCTGACGAACTGGAGAGCGAAGCACGCTGTGGTGCTTTACCCGCTATGCTGCTGTGAAGGTGATTAGCCTTGGATAGTATTTTGGCTGTAGCTTCGCGGCCATGAACCCTGCGCGTACGCTGTGGTACAGTAGCTTCGCTTATGAGAACGAGGCCGGCGCAAGGCGTTGCTGCTCTTGAATTGGGCGACGGTATGATTGCCGTCGTGACTTCGCGACTGGCAGCATTGTTGGAGCAGACAGGCATCTTGCCTTTTTCTTCGCGAGAGAGACGCGGTCTTGGCGTTGCTACGCCTGAGGCTTTGCCCAGAGCCTTCAGTTTTGGCCTCCACATCTGCTTTGACAAGGGAGACTTAGGTTCGCAAGGAACCTGACTAGCCATACTCGAGGCTGAGGGGTGTTGGCAGAATTCTGCTCCTGATTTCTGTTCTGAAACCTTGGTCATGGAGACCTTTCTATGCTTTCGTGCTCGAAGCATTAGACCACCCCCGGAGAGGACTTCTTCAAATCTTCCTTGGTCGAAGTGAACGACAAGGTTCTCGAAAGTGAAGGACTTGGACGGCGGGCGTGCTTCCTTGTTGCGCCAGAGAACCGCAGTAGGCTCGCAGATAGCCTTATCCGTCTCCGCAGAGACTTTCCTTGAAGATTTAGCCAGAGAGGCTCTGGCTGCACCGGCTTTTCTGAATTCAGAGTTAGACCCGAAGGTCTGTTCGTCGCATTGCGACACTTGATTCTCGGTAGTGGAGAATTTAAATCCCCAGCGGAGTCGCCATCTTGTTTTTCATATAATTTGCAAAGGGGAAAACTTACAATAAAAAGAGTTGAGGAGCTAAATTACAAGTATTCTTAAAAAGATTACAAGTAGATCTCCTCGGAGATTCTGAAGAAGTGTGCCGATAGGAGTCTGGTCAGCGCGCGACCACTTTGTCCCTTTGACGATGCGAGCGATGAGATTCCTTTCTCGCCTGGTTCGGGGAATCAGAGAACAGAAGGTTGGTAGAACCCTCTTGCTACTTCTCAAAACCGCCTTCAATTAGGAATTCCTTCTCGCCTGGTTCTGGAGATTCCTTGAGAAGAAGGTATTAGGGTATCAGCACCCTGATTAGAGAAGTAATTCTCTATAAAGTCTCTGAATTCAAGAACGCACGGTGCTTTGTGAAGAAGTCTCTGCTTGTGGAGTCCTCTCTCTCTCTTTTGCGTATCGCCTCTGGTCTCTACCTCTGGAGGTGGTCCTCTATTTATAGGGAGAGCAGGGGTATAATTGTCCCTTGAAAATATGGAAACAGATTGAATCAAATCTGTTTAAATCTGGAAAGTAGCCTTGCTGCGAGGATAGGATCAGCTTCTGCGAAGCTAAAGTAGCAGGTCGGTTGATCCTCTTGATCTGTTTTGATCCTTTCCATATCGTTGGAGGATTTCCCCTGATCTCATTTTAGAAGAGTCAAGAGATTGTGGTAATCAACTGCCAAATTTGATCTCAGATTTGATCTTGATTGGATTTGATCTCAATCCTGATTAGATTTGATCTCATCTGAAGATTTGATTGGTCAAGGGTTGACCATAGCAGACCCGCAGCGGCGCTACCCGCTTTGAACTCACAGCGGAGCTGGAGGCAGTATCTGGCGAAGTCAGAGGAAGGCTTCTTCGGCGGAGCTAGATGTCATCTGTTGCGAAGCTACCGCATACCCTTTCTGCGCAGTTGCGCGTGGCTTCAGGCGGAGCTAACTTTCTCTGCGGAGTTGCGCTTCAGCAGTTCAAGCGAAGCTATGAGTTAATTTTCTGGCGGAGCTGTGAATGGCTTCAATGCGAAGTTGAATGATCTTAGCCTCTCAGGCGAGGCTATCCCTTTGGGCTCATTAATGCTAAGTGCTAGCATCTTAGACCTGCTGAGGTCTGTTTAGAGGCAATCCAGGTTTACTGTCTGCTTGATGGATCAGTGGAGTCCAAGTTGCTTCCTTGTCCCTCGGAGATGGGTGAAAACTGGTCGTCAGCTTGTCTGTCACTCGTCTTTTGTAAATGTCAACAAGTTTAGACATTGTTCGGGCCAGTAATAATCTTGTCTTTTTTAAGTGTCAACAACTGCAGGGGACGGGGTAGTGCTGGCTACCATCTGTTACTCATGAGCTCCCGTTTCCCGTTATTGTTTTAGCTCATTGAGATTCCGTTACATGTTACAGCCCTAGCGGGCTGGTCCTGGTCTCAGCAGCCAGGGGTCTGATAAGGCCGTTGTTCCGGATATGCACGGGATACACCCACCTAACTAGAGCTCCTCGACCATGGGTTTCCAAGTAACATAAGACAACAGTATACACAATAGTGTCGTCGGGAACACTTGTTATTTGGTCACTCTCTCGTTTGGATAATGGTACCCGTAGGCCATGTCCGGATGGGTTCGACTGGAGTGCGGGCTCCAGTATGAACTGCCAGTGGTATGGGACACTGGAAGAGATTGATTAAAATAGCAGGCGGTACTGATTGCTACTGTTGGATAAATAACATGACTTGTCTGATACATGTATACTATTGTTTAGATGTACTTGTTACTGTTCCTGATCATTTATCCGCTATCATGTTAATTGTATACTTTGTTACTTTACCTGGTACATGTTACACTTTCTGTGGTGGCATACTATTCATGTATATGTATACCCAGCATTGCATATATTCTGTTTTCTGTATACCTTGCAGACATCATTACTGTCTATGCACAACACTGTATTATGGCTATATTGCATATGCTCATCTGCAGGTTCACTTCCATCACGTCACCACTAGCATGTTCATTTCTATCACGTCATCACTAGACAACAGTATTTATTATATAAACTGGATATGACTATAGACATGACCCGATAAGAACATGCTAGGTAGTGAAGGTATTAAAAGATGACATGTTTATATATTTCTACTGCTTATTATATGCTTATTATATGGTATCACTAATACAACATCATGTATTATATATTAGTATCGTGCTTGTATTACTATAGTATATATTACTGCCTCCTTCATTTTACCACTCACTAGGTCGCTTTCTGACGACACTGGGTTTGCGTGCCCAGGTTGGAGATCCGAGTCACCGTATTATCAGATAGTGCCTTGGAGTTACATAGGAGATTCCTCATCGAGATTATTCATAGGTATCTTTATGATTTATTGTTGTTATCTTATTTATCCCTATTGTTCTATCTGTTATGATCACTAACCTCTTTCTACAGGTATTCTTGTACTTATTTCCTGCTGGAACCCTTGTGTATATGGAGATTATGTCCTGTACTGAGGCTTAACGTACGCATGAGGGTGTTTTCACCTCGCGTATGTACGTCGCCATAACGTCTCCGTATCCTTGGGAACGGGGCTTTACACTTACACTCCACAACAGAACTGGGTGACTGAACATAAGAATCACCACTTGCTTGAGGTGACACGAGCTTTGTTAATTGACATGAATGTTCCAAAAATCTTCTAGGGGGATGTAGTTTTTATAGTTTTCTGTCTAATTAACTGCATGCTTTCAACAATTCGTAATGGTCAGATACCTATTCTATTCTTTATCCCAACATGACTTATTTTATTTACCTCCTAAAATTTTTGATTGTGTATGTTTTGTTCATGATCATAGTACCAATCACACCAAACTAGATCCTAAAGATTTCAAATGTGTCTTTTTGGCATATTCTAGAGGTCAAAAAAAATATGCACGCTACTGTCTCATTTTGCATAAGTTTATGATTTTTGCAGATGTTTCATTTTTCAGGTCTACATCATACTTTGATATAGAGATCTCAAAGAGTACCTCTCCTGAATTAGAAGACGATTTCATATTCTTTTTAGAACATTCATCATCTTCGTATGTCAATGTGGATCCTATGTATCAGAGATATAGACAAGTAGGGGTGGCAGACGGGTCGCGACCCACCAGACCCGACCCGACCCGACCCGGAGTTAGCGGGTATGGGTTTGGGCTAATTGGGTTTGGGTCGTAATCGGGTCGACCCATCTGACCCGATTATTAAATGGGTCGGGTCGACCCGAACCCGCCAGACCCGCTTGACCCGCCAGACCCAATTATTCTCTCTCCTCCTCGGCTTCCTCCCCTTCGATCTCCTCCACCGCCGCCACCGCCTCCTCCCTCTGACCTAAATTAAATTGTCAAAAAATATGCGTGAGCCCAATTTCGAACATGTGACCTCTAGTGTATGAGTTTAGTGTGATGATCAACCATATCACCAAACAATTTAGTAAAATAACGTAAAGAAATTGTATTTAAGGCTTAATAATCGGGTCAAATGGGTCGGGTCGGGTCGACCCGATTAAGTCTGGGTCGGGTCTGGGTCTGAATTTTTGACCCATATAATAAACGGGTCGGGTCGACCCGACCCGATTATTATATGGGTCGAGCAGTAATTGGGTCGGGTCGACCCGACCCGACCCAATTGCCACCCCTATAGACAAGTGTATACTAGACATGCCAAATCCACTACTGATGTGCCAGTTGTCGCTGTATCTCTGATCACTTATATGATATCAGGTGAGAATGTTGCTATTCCTTTTCCTTCTACTGATATTGATTCTTACGTTGAACTTGATTCTCACTCTGATCTTGAACTTAATTTTCACTCTGATCTTGATATTTCTATTGTTCACCATAAAGGAAAAGGTATTGCACTCTACATCTACTGCATAACTTCTTATCTTATGCACACTTTTCACACAATTTCATGCCTTTTATTTTCTCTGTTGATTTTCATCTTATTCTCAAGTTTGTCTCAGATGCCATATCAATTTCAGTTTGGTGGGCAACAATGGAAGATGAGATGCATGCCTTAGATCAAAATGGGACATGGGAACTAGTTTCACTTCCAGTTGGGAATTAAAAAGGCAGTTGGATGTCGGTAAATATATGCTGTGAATTGAATCCTGATGAAACTATAGCTCATCTTAAAACTCGTTTGGTGATAAAAGGATACTCTCACAAATGTGTATATTACCAGGATACACTTTCTCTAGTAGTGAAGATGGCTTCAATCCAGTTGCTTATTTCACTTGCTGCTATACATCACAGGACTCTACACCAGTTAGATATTAAGAATATATTTCTTCATGGCATTCTTGATGAGAAAGTTAATATGTAGCTGATCAGGTTAAAATCGTGCACGAAAACGTGTGTTTTAGAAAATCAATGTAAAAGTGTGTGTTTTGGCTTCCTCGGTACTTTCACTATAGCATGATGCCTATACGAGTCGAATCCACAGGGACGGGAGGCGATAGAAGCATTAACATTCTGTGTTCACGTATTTTGTTAACAATTCTTCTTTGTTAAAGAAAGAGAAAAAGAAAAAGGAAAGAAAACTAGAAGTGATAGGTGAAGAAGGCGATGAAATCGGTGAAGTGAAAACAAATAGAGGAGTGGTTGTGGAATTGGTAAATCAAAAGTAAAAAAATAGAAATGAAATGAAAAGTGAAACGACTTAGAAAGTGGGTTTAAAAATAAAATAGAAAAGAAGATAAAACTTGTTGTGAAGAAGATGAAAACAACAGTGAACTAAGAAGGTGATAAAAACATTGATAGAAAAATGATAAAAGAGTTTTGAAACTGATTTTTTAAAAAAAGTAAAAAAGAAAGAAGGAAAACAATAATAGAAAGCTCATGGCTACTAATTACTAACTGCTCTACTGACATGCTAACTGTTAGCCCAGAGGCCCTTGACCTTAGTTTTGATGATTACTAACTTATGAAGGTTAGTTTGCTAATGATCTTGTGTTTGTATAGTTTCAGTTATTGATCAAGATCTTAATAGTAATTTGACTTCAACAAAAGATTCACAATCAAAGTGTTGAAGTAAACAAATATTGATTCAAAAGCTCACACCGCAACGATCACATTCAGCTCTTTTGGTTCAAGTTTGGATCGAGTCGACTTGAAGATGAAGATCTACAAGAAGAGTTCAGTTTGTTTAGTTTTTATTTAGAACTTATGTAAGGATAGCTTAGTCTTGATATGCCCAAGTTTACAAACACACACAAGTTCAAAAGTTTTGGCTTCGGTATATCCGGTTTTGAATTTTCAAGAATACATATATGATTTTCATGAATCGATAGAATCAAAACAAATTTTACATGTTTAAATATGTATTAGATTTCATCCATATACATTATTGTTTTATATTGAAGAAAAACTTATTTTGATAATTTTAATTCATGTGTTTCAAGTTTTGTTTTTTTTTAATAAAACTTAGTTTTGGATTTAATATTAAAAACATAGATATATCTTTTATATGTCTATTGGATTCTATTCATACACACTATGCATCAAATGTGTTTCAATATCTTATTTTTGTATTTGAACAATTTTTGAGAAATAGTTTTTCATTTTGAAGTCTTCTAAAAAAACTTTTGAAGACATGTAACGCCCCGTTCCCGCAAGTACGGGGACGTTATGGCGACGTACATACGCGAGGTGAAAACAACCTCACGCGTACGTTAAGCCTCAGTACAGTACAATACCTCCATATAGATATGAGGTCCAGCATGAAAGCAGTACAAGAATACCTGCAGAAAGAGGTCAGCGATCATAACAGATATGAAAACAAGGATAAATCAGATAACAGAAATAAAGCACTAAAATACCTATGAATAGTCCTGATGCGGAATCTCCCATGTGACTCCAAGGCACTCTCTGAAGCTATGGTAACTCGGATCTCCAATCTGGGCATGCAAACCCAGGGTCGTCAGAAAGCGACCTAGTGAGTGGTAAAACTGAAGGAGGCAGTAATATATACTATAGTACTACAAGCATGATACTACTATAGATACGTGATGGTGTATACCATATGATAAGCAGTAGAATTATATCAACATATAAGCAGTAGGAACATGTAAACAGGTCATCTTTTATTACCATTATTATCTAACCGGTTATCATCAGGTCATGTCTCTAATCATATCCAGTTTATAGAATATATAATGTTATCTAGTGATGACGAGTGTACATGCTAGTGGTGCTGTAATAACAGTGAATATGCAGATGGGCATATGCTACCTAACCAGTATCCGGTGTAGTGCATAGATAGTAATGATGTATGCAAGATATACATAAAATAGACTATATGCACATATGCATGAATAGTATGCTACTACAGAAAGTGTAACATGTATCGGGTAAAGTAATAAATAGACGTGTAACATGATATCGGATAAATGATCAGGTACAACAAGAAGTACAACTATACAATAGAGAACATGTATCAGGTAAGGAACAGTAACAAGTACAACTATACATGTAGCAGGCAGGTCATGTCAAAGTCATGTCATTTATATAATAGTAGCGATTAGTACCACCTGCTATTTTAATTACTCTCTTCCAGTGTCCCATACCACTGGCAGTTCATACTAGAGCCCGCACTCCAGTCGAACCCATCCGGACATGGCCTACGGGTACCATTATCCAAACGAGAGAGTAACCAAATAACAAGTGTTCCCGATGTCACTATTGTGTATACTATTTTATTATGTTAATTGGAAACCCATGGTCGAGGAGTTCTTATCGGGTAGGTGTATCCCGTGCATACCCGGGATCACGGCCTTTATCAAACCCCTGGCTGCTAAGACCAGAGCCCTCCGCTAAGAGGGGAACAATAATCAAGTATCAATAGCTCATGGAGCAATTGGTAGGTAGCACTACCATCCCCTGCAGTGGGAGAACAATATGGATCCAGTACATCACCCGATAAGATCTAATCAACCGTCAAGTCTCCCCCATACCCCAGTTATCATTATGATCTGATATGTCCTGATATGTCAAGTATACAATGTAATAAGAACAAATACAGTACCTAATACGGATAACACGATAACTGGACCTGAGCTCTGTTGATAGCATAAAACAATATATCGGGAACAATATACCCGGAAACGGGAACAATATCACGGGAACAATATAACGGGAACAATATAACATGAACAATATCACGAGACCAATGTAACAAGATCAATAGATGTGGGATTCCACATATCGCATATCAACAGCTCTCATGTCCAGTATCGGAAATCCATATCAGTACCAGGAACCAATCATATATCATGAATACGGGAACATGGAACAATAATACATGTAATAAGCATGGTAATCCATATGACAAGAATATAGAGAAACCATATAAGCATGTGTCACAGGGATGTATGACATGCATGTGTAACAGTGATAGGTCAACATGACATGCACGTATAATAGGGCTATGTAAACATGACAGACATGTGTATCGGAATCCATGTAACGATAATCACAATCATATGACATGCGGTAGGCCGTGCATATATGTGTAGCCATAAGTCGTGTAATGTCCTCGTAATAATACATGGAAGAACAGTGTCTACTATAAGACCATATCCCGTGACTTGATAGTATTCGTGTCCTAGTAACCATAACATGCTATAACAGCGTCGGTGTCTCCGTCTATCAGTACTGCTAACGCAGGCAATAACAGGGTCAGTGTATCCGTGAATGCTAATATATCATGTAATATGTGGTACCGCTAGCTGGTTGTACTGGGTATATAGTATTCAGTGTGCTTAGGATGTTCGGGTAGTAAATACGGATACATATAGTCATGGTGTCTAAGGTGAGGCAGGTACCGGTGATCATACCTAATCTAGTATGTCGGTCACCATCTTATGATATTGATTATATTTAACAAATCCTTATACTAGTCTTGTATTAAGTACCTTTAATGAACCGGTAGTTTCAGTTGTTATAGTGAGTAAGATGAGTCAATCAATCAAGATTATTAAACATGATAAAATATAATTTATAAAAGAAAAACACTCACAAAATGGTCATAGGATGGCAGCTCTCTTCCCCACGATCGCAACGGATCCAGAATCGCCCGAATCGGAGTCCGGATGCTCCCGATATCGCTCGAATACTAAATCATAACAAATAGAGTTAAATATGTAAATAAAAATATTGAAATGTAAATAGGAAATAATATCAGGGGGTTTTCTGCAAAATTACCTTTATTGGGTTTTGGACGTGGGTTGGGTTCTTAACGGGTCGGGTGTAGATCTGATACCCAAACCCAATGACTTAAGTGGAATTGGGTTAGTGGGTTAATGGGTAGGGCTTAGTGGTTAACGGGTTTCAAGGTAACCAATAGGACTCTAGTGGGTTCGGATGTGAACCCGAACCCAACAACATACACACACACACACTTACACCCACACACACATACACACACAGCACACTCTCACACTCACACTCACACACACACGCACACACACAACACCCAACACCCAACACACACACACACACACACACACAACACACACACACACAACAGCACACACACACTCACACACACACACAGCAGCACACCACAACACACACACAGCCAACACACACACACACACACAGCAAACACACTCACCACCAGCAGCAGCAGAGGTGCTGCTGCTGCTGCGCACCCGTGGCCGGCCAGCACCGCTGGCCGGCGGTGGAGGAGCTCGCCGGCGGCGGGCCTGGCCGCCGGCGGTCGGTCTGGTCGAGGGGAGTGAGAGAGAGAGGAGGGAGAGGGAGACTTACAGCACAGCAAAAGAAGAAGAAAGAGAAGAAGGGGAGAAAGAAAATAGGAGAAGAAGAGGGGTTGGCCTGGGGGTTGCGGCCGTGGTGGCGGCGGCCGTGGTTGCGGCGGCCGGCGGTGGTGACACCGGCCGCATGCCGGGCTGGGAGCGCAGTGACCGGAGGGGAGGCGCCGGCTGGGGTTTGGACAGAGAGGGAAAGAGAGAAGTTAGAGAGAGATTAGAGAGAGAGGTTAGAGAGAGAGAGAGCGAGTTTTAGAGAGAGGGGGTTTTTGGTTTTTGAAAGAGGAAGAGAGAGAGAGAGGGAAGAATTTATGAAGAGGGAGAGAGGCGGTTGGATATGGCGGTGAGGGGAGTTCGCTGGAAGAAACCGGAGAAGATAAGAAGAGAAAAGAAAAAGAAAGAAAAAGAAAAGGTTTTAAAAAATGAAAATAATATTATTTAATTCGGCCCAAAATCTGACTCGTCCGAACAGTGCCCGAAAATTACAGAAAATAGAGAATATTATCTTGAGACGTAAGATGAAGACGGTTTCTAGAAATTCAATCCGGTTTGCCAATTAAAAATCCTGGAAGGTGTTGCCGGTACTAGGCGACACCGGTTTGGCCGGATTTTCGATAAATTCTGAAAAATCCCCAAAAATACCCGAACGTAGATAATACGATTCTAAGACATACAGTGAAGGCCGATTCTCAAAATTCTACTCCGTTTGTGAAATAAAAATCGGAAGGCTGGTTATCGGTATCGGTCGACACTGACAACGGAGATTTTTCAAAATAATCCAGAAAAATTTCAGAAAATCCTGAAAAATCTACAATATTAGGAAATGATTTTTGAAACTGAACTCAGGTCAATCGGAATACTACAGAGGTCAAATCAAATTTGTACGTCGTATCGCGTACCGATACTGTGATACGTACACCGGGGATCAGGGGGTTACATTTCTCCCCACCTTACAAAAAAATTGCGTCCTCGCAATTTCAATCAGGTGTGAGAACAAGATTTTCAACCCCAAAGCCGAAAGGTTACGGGTCCACGACACTTCCGCTGCGCACTCTGATATCTATAAGGAACTCGGAATGGAGAAGTATCGTAATGAACGAATACTAACGGGTTGGAATCAATAAGATGCAAGGAAAGTGAGAAGGAAATCGGATATCAACTGGAAGGAAGGAAGGAATACAAACGAGTCAAGGAATGAATTGTCAAGGTCATGGTATTCTTGTACTCGTCGCTGGAATGCCCAAATTCAGATACAGATCAGTTAATCTGAACCTGATTGTACTGTTGGTAAGAGCCCGAGGATTGACCCAGGTGGTTACCCACACCAGGTATGCTCTGATAAGACAAAAGTAAAACGAGTGTTTAAAAATTCAGTTTTTGATTTCAAGCTTAAATTTCTATGCCTCGAAAATAATTCAAATAGTTTGTAATATGGGTTGATCTTTGACCAAACATATTTGTATTTTAAGTGCTTACATGAACTCATTTTTGTAGATTTTATGTGATTTTATGAGATTTTATAGGTATTTAAAAGCCAATATTTCAAACCCTATAACCCTAATTTTTGGGCTGCTAACAGTCGAACGAACGATCGACCGAAGCCTAGATCGGTCGACCGACGTGCATAGAGGTGCACAAGCTTTAGCGATCGACCGGGCGGTCGACCATTCCAGAGATTCTACTCTCTGAAAATGGTCAGACTTTCTAGAAATGGCCCCGGTCGACCGACCGTCGACCAATCAGAGAGACCAGCTCTCTGATTCTGGCCTCAGTCGATCGGACGGTCGATCCACAGGCAGTTTGCCTTGGAGTGGTCGACTGGTCGGTAGACCGACAACCCCAACAGTCAGATATTTGGCCGTTGGCTGGTCGACCGACAGGCCATTCTGGGCCTGTTCTGGATCCCAACGGCTATATATTTGGAATCATGTAAATATGGGTTCTCTTGGCCTGTTTTTCTCAAGATTTTTGAGAGCAATTTTCTCACCTTCTCAAGTATTTTTTAACAAAGTTTACAAAAGAGTTTTTGTACCAAAATTCTCTATCTTTATTTGTTTTCAGAGTTTTGAAAAATCAAAGAAAATCAAGTTTTTTTGAATTCTATTTTGTTCTTCATTTTATAAATCCATCAAGAAGTTTTTCTCAAGTATTTTCTTTGTTGTTTTATTTTCAAATACTTTATTTTCTTACATACTTGAGTTATCATCTCAAATCTATTTTTAGGATCTTTATTTTGTGAGAAAATTATTTGTGATCATTTGTGATCACCAAGAGAGATTGTTTGTGATCTTTGTGATCACCAAATGTATTTTCCTTTTCTTTGTGCTTGGCTAAGTGCCCACCTCTTGTGTAGAGGTTTGTGTATTAAGAGAGAAATTGTGTACTCCCAGTACTGAGTTGTAATTCCTCGATGGAGGTCCCTTTGGGGAAGATCTTGTGTGGACATAGTAGAAATACTTTTGCATGAAGGCGAGGACATAGAGCGGTGGCTCGAACCTCGAAACATATTGTTGTGATTGCGTTTGACCCACTATCTCTGAACTCTATCTCTCTTTATATCTTGCGTTGCTTTACATTGCTCATATTCTTATGCTAGATATAGTTTGTGTCTGTCCACACTTGTGTTCAATCAAGATAGCTTATTAAAGCACCTCAACTCTTAGTCTGTAGGAATCTAGAGTAGTAGTTTCAGAGCCCTTCATGAGAAATTCAGGCTCACTCTTGAATACACATAGTATGTTTGTAATTGCATTTTAAATTTCGCATCATTTGTCCTATATTAGCTTGTACATCTATTCACCCCTTCTAGGTGTACCTACAATTGGTATCAGATCTATCACTCCTGATATTTGGTTTAACCACCTAGGAGTGTGATCCTTAGTTTGCTAATCTGAATTTGCTTTTGCGCACATATAGTTTACACACTCATGGATTTTCTTGCCCCTCCCATGCATGATGTTTCCAACATCGATATGTGAAAGTTTAAGATGAGTGCATAACTCAAAATTCTAGAATTGCATGTTTATCTTGCCATTACAAAGAAATCATATGTTGATAATGGCAAGCACCTAGAGGCCAATACACAAGCCATGGAGCTACTTAGGCACAAACTTGGCAAAAATCATCTTTCTTTGATTTCTCATTGTGATTCCGTTTTTATAGTGTGGAACACATTGATCTCTTCCAAGTAACAAGTGCAAACATTTTAAAGAGAGAACCAAGAAGGAATGAATCTGAGCAAACGTACTACATGGTCAAAGGGAATGACTCCCTTGAGATAAATTCGGATACCCATCTTGATGATTGTGCCAATTCTTCATGTAATGATAATGCTATGGATGCACATATTTTAAATAAAGAACTATCTATGTTTTGTGAAAACTTACTTTCAAAGTACAAAACTTTGAAAAGTAAGAGTTTTGATTTAAAAAGAGAAAATAAAAATTTATTTTCTAAACTTGATTTGATTTTACAAGAAAGGGTTGAGATTTCAAATCAGAGGGATTCATTAAAAGTTCAACTTGATCTTACTTTAAATAAAAATAAATTTTAAAAAAATGAAAATGAGTTTGATCTTGTTTTGAAGAAAAATGAGGTTTTGTCTTTAAAACTTAATTTATTAAAAAATAAAATTGTTTAATTTTAAAAGAATTAGATTTTGTTTTCAAAAAAAAAATACTTTTTTGAAAAATAATTTTTCTTCTCATTCTTGTCATGATTCTATTGTTATGCCTTTTATTGATAAGAATGCTTGATCCACTTCTTCTTCAGTTATTAAAAATGACATTTGTGTTTTGAAGAAAAGTGTAGATTGCTTGGGCTTCACTTTGAGACAATGTGTCATGAATCACACACACGATTGGAATCTATGCTTCAAATGAAACATACTCCACATATGCATGCACACCCATCACGGCATACACATGATTCTCATATTCACACACATGACACCATGTATGCTCATGTGTACACTTGTACACATTGTAGACGTACATGCCATCTTGTAAAATTTTGTTATGATAGAATAAATGTTTCAAAATTTGTAAATAAGTTTGTTTGGGTTAGGAAAGATGCTAACTCCATGGACCCAAAAGGTACGGGTACCAAAATTCACCCCTATTGTATTTGATGCAGGTGCAGGCTCTCACAAGACGTGAGAGTATTGGTGCCTTGATGGTAGATGCATTTCGAACTCAAAGACATATCTATGGATGCATCACTTTCAAGAGATATTTAGGTGGAAGAACCACCATAGTTTGGGGACCTAGAGACTAGTTTTATTGGTTTTGATAACTATCTCTAACTTTTCATTTTGTTTATGCATTAATATTGATATTTTAGTATTATTGATTTTCATGCTCATTATGTTTAAATGCATTGCCTATCAAACTTGTGAGATATATAGATAGTCTTGTGTAGAGGATTGTGTATTAAGAGAGAAGTTGTGTACTCCCGGTGTTGAGTTGTAATTTCACGGTGGAGTTCCCTTTGGGGAAGGTCCTGTGTGGACATAGTAGAAATCCTTCTGTATGAAGGCGGAGACGTAGAGCAGTGACTCGAACCTCAAAACATATCTTTATGTTTGCATTTGATCCACTATCTCTCAACTTTATCTCTCTATATATATATCTTATATTACTTTATATTGTTAATATTCTTATACTAGATATAGTTTGTGTGTGCCCACACTTGTGTTCAACTAAGAGAGCTTATTAATGCACCTCAATTCTTAGTCTAAAGGAATCTAAAGGAGTAGTTTCAGAGTCCTTCACAGAAAATTCAGGCTCATTTTTGGTTATACTTAGTGTGTTAGCAATTGAGTTTTAAATTCCACATTATTTATCCTAGATTAGCTTGTACACCAATTCATCCTCCTTTAGGTGTACCTACACTAACCTCTTAGTGATAGTTGCCTCACATATATTCTTGGTCATCACTAGTCCTTGGCTTCAAGAGATTTTCAAAGTATTGCACATAAAATTGTTCTTCCACATTCAATCCACACATCACAATGCAAGCTACTATTAGATCATTAAAATCAAGTAGAGGTGAGCATGAAATAAAGAAGACATTACAAGTTAGCTTGTTAATGATTAGATGTTAGAACGTTAGAATTCATCATCATGAGCCATCAATGGCTCTTGCAAGAGTAAGGCCTTGTAGGGGCTATTAGATTTATGTTAATTATCAAGTAAGAGGTTAGATGATTAGTGGTTAGTAGTTAGATTGTCATGAAAAAAAGTTAGCTGGTCATGCTAGAAGTTAGAGAAGAAACCATTGAAAAAGGAGGAATCTTTTATAGATTGTCACTATCTATTACATCAATCTCTCTTTCTCTCTGAATCAACGCTGCTCTAACACATGAATCTAAAACAAAATGAAAATATAAAAAAAAGAGAAAAAGAACTACACTACACTAAATGAGAGAAAACCCCTACATTTCTCTAGCCTCTTCTCTAGTCTGAAAATGCAGTATTTATAGGCAGAAAAAGGATCTGAAAAATAAGACGAGGACACGCGTCGAAAATCACCGCGTTTTCACGACAGAATCTCAGTCGTTACGCGAGCGTATGACAGTCTGGCTTTGTCCAGGTGTCCTTTAGAAACTTTTTATTCTCCTTGAATATCCTCTAGTTCGTTACAGAAATGGGCTTCATGGATTGGGCTTCAAATAATCTTCATTAAATCCCAATTAAATTAGAATTTTGGGTCTTCTTCTCCATTAAATTGTGGACCTAAAAATTAAGAGAAAATACATTAGAAACCGGCATTTCATTAACAAATAAATTGAAAAATGTGATGTAAATAATGCAAAAATGAATACTAATCAGTAGCAACCACTTGGGTTTGTTGCTCAGGGAAGTATGACAAAGTCCGTCATCTGCAAAAGTCACTTTATGATTTGAAACAATCTCCTCGAACCTGATTTGAGAGATTTGGTTATGTCATTCAAGAGTTTGATCTTCGTCGTTCTAAGAAGGATCACTCAGGTTTCTTTCACATTCATCAGAGGAAACATATTCTCTTAGTGGTCTGCGTGACTGATATTGTGATTACAGGAGATGATGTCCAGGGATTAGTGTCCTAAAGTCACATTTATAGTAAAAATTTCAGACCAAAGATCTGTGATACTACCGTATTTTTTTGGGATTGAGGTAGCTAGATCTAAGAGAGGATCTCACCTTCTCAGTGAAAGTATGTGTTGGTTATGTTGTCAAATGCATGTATGCTTGGGTGTAAGTCGCGGATACACTGATGGATTCAAACTTGAAGCTATTGCCTGATCAGAGGGAGCTCTTAGAAGACCAATGAAGGTATAGGAGACTAGTTCGAAACTAAACTATTTGATAATGGCTCATCCATATATTGTATATCCAGTTAATGTTGTGAGTCAGTTCTTGTCAGCCCCATGAACGAGTCATTGGAGTGTTGTGTTTAAAATATTATGATATTTGAAAAGTACTCCAAGAAGAGGACTTCTGTGTTCAGATTGTGGTCATAACTGCATAGCTAACTTCTCATATACAGATTAGGCATGTTGTCCAATCAACAAGAGGTCTACTATAGGATGTTGTGTCTTTATTGGAGGAAATGTCATGGAAGAGAAAGAAGTGGGTTATTGTCTCTAGATCAAGTGTGGAGTCAGAATATAGGGTTATTGCTGATCTTACATGTGAGCTTGTGTGAATACAAGATATTCTGACCGAGATGGATTTCGTGCCCAAGACTCCGATAAGGCTACATTTTGATAACAAGTCGGCTAATTACATTATACAAAATCTTGTGTTTTATGAGAGGATGAAGCATATTGAAGTAAATTGTCATGTGATACGGAGCAAATATGGTGCTGGTATTATTGAGCCAAAGCTTATATTTTCTGTCAATCAGCTCGCACATTTGTTAACTAGGCCACTTAGGAGATCTCAGATGCAATTCATTTTTAACAAACTGAGCATGTACGATGTATATGTTCCATCTTGAGGGGGAGTGTTGATAGGTAGTGAAAAATGCATAATTGTCATCATATATACCATCGCATTTGCACATTTATTCATATTATAATGCACATTTATTAATATTTCTTTATTTAATATGTGCAGGCCTCGAATTATTATTTTAATGAGAAATAAAGCTTAAAGAGCCCAAAAGCCCAGATCCAAGCCCATGTTTGAAGCCCAGGTGAAAAAGCGCAATTACAAGGAGTCAAAATGCAAATACAAGGGCTAAAAGTGCAAATATCAGAGATAAGGGAAGGATAGAATTTTATCCAACCCTAAACACCTGCAGGATGAGGATGAAAACCCTAGATAAGAAGGAAAATTCGTGGGAGGAAGATTTGAAGAAATCTGGTTTAAGGGTAACTTGATTACTAAGTTATCTCGAAAATCCAGATTAAAAGGCCAGGATGCAGATTCCAGAAGCAGGCGCCCACATGGACGGACCAGGAGAGGCCACGCGCCAAAGCGCGTGGCCAGAAGCCACAAAAGTGCCGCGGAAGCTCGGCAAGGCGCGGCAAAGTGGATGAGTCTGACTACGAGACTTCATCTACAACTTCATCTGGGACTCTATCTTCTTCTGCACTATAAATATCCCTGCAAAGTGCAACGTAGAGGGCATGCAGAGACGATTAGGGTTTCTTTTAGCTATTTAAATTTCTGCGAGATTGTATTTTCAGTTCATGTACGTTGTGAAGAAGAAGACGCTTTTGTAATCAGAGATTATTCTGTATTAAAGGTCATTCTTTGTTCTCATTTCAATTTCTGCAATTTTATTTTATTGTGTGATCGTTCTGATTCTCGTTTTAATCTTTGATCTCTTCTCGTTTTTCTTTTCCTTTATTTTGCAATCTTTCTCATTAAATAAAAAAAAATAAAAAAAAATATAAATAATTTGAAAAGAAAAAAAAATAATGATGGAGAACTAATCCTCTTAGTGGTTTGCTGAGATTCTTAAAGCAACCCTAGAGCAATTAAAACTTGATCTGATTAATGAACATCTCTAGAAACCCTAGGTTTAAAGGCAACTAATTCTAGAAGATTAAAAAATACTTAAAATTCTTAATCTAGGTTGCATGTTAAAAGAACTTTTCATGACTTCAAACTTAAGAACTAGGACAGCATAAATTTGAGATTAGTCTTTTATTAGGCTGTACCTAGATGTTAGGATGAACCATAGTTGGTTTTTGAATAATGCAACTTAGTTAGAATCGTGTATTAATTTTTCTTGCTTGATATATTTGTAATAACCTAGGGTGAATCATATCAATCTTAAGATGAAGATCAAGCTCTTTAATTTGCAATAGGGTTGTGGTAGAAAATCAGCAAAAACCACATCTTTTACATCATACATATCAAGATCTAATCTCTTCTCTCCTATTTTTGAAGACACAGAGGAATCGAGTCGAAAAGCTTTCATCGCATCCTTCCCTGAGGATCACGACCCGCTTGAGCCCTTGCTACAGCGGATTCGCATTGAGACTAAGAAACCTGAACTCTATTTCTATTCTTTTAAAGTTCTCAATCAAATTTTGGCGCCGTTGCCGGGGAAGGAACGGCACGATTTTCTCGTTCTAATCATTCTTTCTTTTCTGTTGCAGGTACAGAGAACAGGAAACAAAAACAGAGCGGCAGAAAGCACATATAGCTATCCAGTGCCTCTGCCCTCGAAGGCAGAGCACCTGGACCTACAACTTTGCCGCAGAAACGCGGCAAAAGCCGCGAATCCGCGGCAATTGTAGTGGACTACTAATCTAGTTTTCTGCAGGTTGCTCTGCAGTGCAAAATTCTAAATTCTGCTGTGATATTATTTCTCTGTGATCACTCTGCAACTGCTAATAATTAACATTAACCCATTTGTTGAAAATAAAAAAAAAAAATTTTAGACTCTTGCATTTAGGGCACGTGTCTATTTTAATTCTTTTTAATTCTGTTGAAGAGTGCTGGCGACAAGGTACGTTTGCATAGCATATAGATTAGGAAACACTCTTGGTTGTTTACTGCTTTCTTGAGTGATTACTTTTCTACAGCTTTACACGTACACCAATTCATCTTAAGGGCATAACCCATAAGCAAGATAAGGTGGGGATTTCATCACCCTTCCTTGGCCCACAAATCATATCCGTCACACTCACAACCCTAACCTTAAGTAAAATTTGACTAGACGTTGGCCCTAGGTTAACTCGGACTCAATAGGAGATTGACCGAAGGAGGAAAATTGTTCGAAATTAACTCTTGTCAAATCGGTGTCTAGGCAGGGGATTGAGGGCCGAAAGCCTGAAGAACGGTGGTTATTTAATTAAGGAACGTCTCTGACGGAAAACCTCCCACCGGTCTTGCCACCTACCTGGCCGATTAGCTCGTGGTTAACGTCGACAGTAGACCTCCTAAGGACAGTCTAAAGTTAGGAGTCGTCTAGGTCAAGGCTTACCCTAGATTAGGATTTTTGATTGTTTTCCTTTTTATTGATTGATTGGGTGAACTTGTTTGCTGATTGTGCATGCCCGCTTGGTCGAGAGACCCACTTACATCCAGGCTAACTAGAACTAGTTCACCACCCGAGCTCAAGCCCGACTCACACATGGCACAACCAATATCACTTCAAGATAGGTTCTATCCTATTAGGACCTCTCTTCCTTCTTGCATCAAGCTTAACGATGAAGGTGTTAACCCATTTGAGCTTAAGCCACAATACATCAACACCCTTCCGAAATTTTATGGACTTGACTCCGAGGATGCATACTTCTTCATAAGGGAATTTGAGGAAGTATGTCTCATGATGAATATTCCTAAGTTAGGAAAAGATGACATCAAACTTAGGTTTGTCCCCTTTGCTTTGAAGGATTTAGCAAAGAAATGGCTCTACAGTCTAGAGGCCGGTTCTATATCTTCTTGGGATGATTTTGTTAAGGCATTCTTAAAGAAATTTTATCCTGTTCACAAGACTGCATTGATTAGGAAGAATATCCTACAGTTTAAGCAGACAGCCAATGAGCCCTTTTGGAAATACTTCGAACGTTTCAAGGACCTCCTTGCCCAATGCCCTCACCATGGGATAGAGAAATGGCGATTATGCCAAGTTCTATATGATGGATTAGACTATCAAACTAAAACGTTGTTAGAATCCATGTGCCAAGGAGGATTTCTGAAAAAGGACGAAACTGATGGATGGCAATTGTATGAGGAATTAGCTGAAAATACCATCCAATGGGAACCTACTCCGGAAAAATCTAGGACTAGTGACCCTACTTCTTCAAAAGGAGGTATCCATTCCATTGAGGCCAACATAGCAACCGATGCTAAGTTAGCTGCTGTTATGCGAAGACTTGAGGCTCTTGAAACTAAAGAACCAGTCTCTGTGAACCAAGTCAGCCCAACATCTTCGGCGGGCTGTACTTATTGTCAAGATATGAACCATGTGTTCGAGGAATGTCCTGTCTTCATCGCGCATCAAAGCTTGCCCGAACATATGAGTGCGGCCTTCACAAGGCCTGCCAACAATCCTTATTCACCCACCTACAATCCCGGTTGGAGAAATCATCCCAATTTTTCGTGGGGCCCAAGCAACAATGATCAAACTAGGCCCAAATTCTCCAACAATTTCCAAAATCCGCCCTATCAACAAAATTTCCCTAGTCAAAATCCTCCACCATCGTTCCAAAATTCACAAATGGAGACAAGACTTTCAAATTTGGAAAGAAAGATGGACACTCTAGTTAAAAGCCACGACACGCTGGCTCAAGTTTTAACTAGGATAGAGATCCAATTGAACCAACAAGAGAGACAAAGGGGTACCCTACCGAGTCAACCATTGCCAAACCCTAGGAATCCTAGGCCAGCCAATGAGGTTCAAGACCCAAATCAGTGTCATATGGTTCATACACTCAGATCGGGGAAACAAGTTGATAATCAAGTATCCATGCCATCGGATCCATCCATTCCATCTAGCTCCACTTCCATTCCATCTAGCTCCACTCCTGCTCCATCCAGCCCTAATGAAACTGAAGCTGAAAAGTCAGCAGATCAGTTGCACCAGCCTATAGCCCCATTTCCAAATAGGCTTAGAAGCAACAACAATGCACATATGGAGAAATTATTAGAGGTGTTCAATCAAGTTAGGCTCAACATTCCACTTCTTGATGCAATCCAACATGTCCCTAGCTATGCCAAATTCCTTAAGGACATGTGCACCAAGAAAAGAAAGACTAATGTGCCTAAGAAGATTTTTCTAGCCACTAACATTAGTGAGCTATTGTCCAACCAGATCCCTATCAAGTATAAGGACCCAGGTTGCCCCACCATCTCTTGCACCATAGGTCAAGCCGAAATCAATCAAGCACTCCTCGATTTAGGAGCTAGCATCAATTTGCTCCCTTTCTCCGTATATCAACAACTTGGATTAGGTGAACTCAACCCGACCCAAGTTACTATTCAGTTGGCTGACCGCTCTATCAAAGTTCCAAAGGGAGAGATCAATGACGTTCTCATACGGGTTGGAGAATTCATTTACCCGGTCGATTTCATTGTCTTAGAGACACAACCTGTGTCTAATCCTAGGACCCAAACTCCCGTTATCTTAGGAAGACCGTTCCTAGCAACCGCTAATGCAATTATAAATTGTAGAAACGGTTCCATGAGACTGACTTTTGGGGATATGACCAAGGAAGTCAATGTTTTCAACCTAGGTAAGCATCCCTACGATGTGACCGACCAACCCTTTGAGGTTAACTTCATTGAGAACATGACAAGTGAGCATAATGATGAGATCATACTTGAGTCAGAGAAAGAGGAAGAGTTAGAAACAAGTGATCTTAGCCTTGATGAGATCGAATGGGAATCAAATCTGAGTTCTATAGAAATGGGAGATTCTAGCATCACACCGCCACCCATTGAGCCACCTCCTTCTTTGGAGTTGAAAGCCTTGCCCAAACATCTTAAGTACGCCTACCTAGGTGAACAAGAGACGTTACCGGTCATAGTTGCATCTAATTTGACCAATAGGCAAGAGGAGGACCTGCTGGCAACCCTTAGGAGACATAGGGAAGCCATTGGCTGGACTATGGCAGATATTAAGGGACTGAGCCCTACGATAGTCCAGCATCGTATCCATCTAGAGGAAGGGGTTAGACCGAAGAGGGATCCACAGCGTAGGCTGAACCCACTTATGCAGGAGGCTGTACACGTCGAAATAGTGAAACTGTTAGATAATGGGATATTTACCCCATTTCCGATAGCGAATGGGTTAGCCCAATGTATGTAGTCCCTAAGAAGTCTAGCTTTACTGTGGTAGAGAACGACAAGCATGAGTTAGTGCAAACACGATTGCCTACCAAGGTGAGAGTATGCATAGACTACCGCAAATTGAACGCAGCCACTAGGAAAGATCATTTTCCCCTCCCTTTCATTGACCAAATGTTGGAAAGATTAGCAGGTCATGAGTATTACTGCTTTTTGGACGGTTATTCAGGGTATAACCAAATTCCTATAGCGCCGGAGGATCAAGAGAAGACAACGTTCACGTGTCCATTTGGGACATTTGCCTACCGTCGAATGCCTTTCGGCTTGTGCAATGCCCCCGCCACATTCCAACGTTGTATGTTAAGCTTGTTTTCTGACATGGTCGAGCGTTTCCTAGAAATTTTCATGGACGACTTCTCCGTCTATGGAAATTCATTTGACCAGTGTCTCCATCACTTGGAGCTAGTGCTGAGTAGGTGCACCAAAAAGAACTTGACCCTCAATTGGGAAAAGTGTCACTTCATGGTGCAACATGGGATTGTCCTAGGTCACGAGATATCTAGGGAAGGGATTAAGGTAGACAAGGCCAAGGTGGAGATCATAGCAAAACTTCCACTTCCGCGATGCGTGAAGGACATTCGGTCTTTCTTAGGACACGCTGGATTTTATCGTAGGTTTATTAAGGACTTTAGCAAAATTGCTAGACCCCTTACAAACCTTCTAGCTAAAGACGTGTCCTTCATCTTTGATGATAGGTGCCATAGTGCATGGGAGAAATTGAAAATGGAACTTATCTCTGCTCCTATCATCTCACCTCCGGACTGGTCCAAGCCTTTTGAGATCATGTGCGATGCCTCAGATTTTGCGATAGGTGCTGTCTTAGGACAGCGTAAGGACAGCAAGCAGCACGTGATCTATTATTCGAGTAGGACGCTCAATGACGCCCAAATGAACTATACTATAACCGAGAAGGAATTCTTGGCAGTAGTGTTCGCTTTGGAGAAATTCCGCCCATACCTACTTGGGACCAAGACCACGATTTTCACTGACCATTCTACATTGCGATACCTTATGCTTAAAAAAGATGCGAAGGCCCGACTCATTCGTTGGATCCTTCTCCTTCAAGAATTCGATCTCGAAATTCGAGATAAAAAAGGTGTCGAAAATGTCGTAGCTGACCATCTCTCTCGTGTGCCAAACGCACCTTTTGACGAGCTGCCTATCAATGACAATTTTCCCGATGAGCAACTTCTAGCCATCTCTAAGGAGCCATGGTTTGCTGACATAGTAAATTACTTAGTCACAAACCAAACACCACCTAGTTGGTCTAAACAGGATAGATACCGATTCTTGTCTCAAGTCCGGTATTACATGTGGGAAGATCCTTATCTTTTCAAATATTGCAGCGACCAAATCATTAGGAGATGTGTCCCCGACGAGGAGACTAGAAGCGTGCTAGCTTTTTGTCATGAGTTCGCTTGCGGTGGACATTTTGGTCCCCGCAAAACTGCCGAGAAAATTCTGCAAAGTGGCTTTTATTGGCCAACTGTGTTTAGAGACGCATTTGAGTATTGCAAAACTTGCACAAGATGTCAAATGATAGGAAGAATTTCCAAACGAAATATGATGCCCTTAAATCCCATTCTAGAAGTAGAACTTTTCGATGTATGGGGCATCGATTTTATGGGACCCTTCCCGAATTCGTTTGGGCACCAATACATCTTGTTGGCCGTAGACTATGTGTCGAAATGGGTAGAAGCTGTCCCTTGCAAGACAAATGACAACAAAGTTGTTGTCAAATTCTTGAAAGATAATATCATTTCACGCTTTGGAATCCCTAGAGCCATCATTAGCGACAATGGCACACATTTTTGCAATAGAACTTTTGAAGCTCTTATGCGAAAATATGCCATTACTCACAAGTTGTCTACGCCCTACCATCCTCAAACTAGCGGGCAGGTAGAAGTTTCTAATAGACAAGTCAAGCTCATTTTGGAGAAGACTGTGAATCAGAATAGGAAGGACTGGTCCACCAAACTGGTGGATGCCCTATGGGCATATAGGACTGCCTTTAAGACGATTCTAGGAATGTCTCCCTACAGACTGATCTTTAGAAAGGCTTGCCACCTTCCTGTCGAGCTAGAACACCGGGCCCTTTGGGCAATTAAGCAGCTAAATTTCGATTTAGATAAGGCCGGTGAGTTTCGGAAATTACAAATTTCTGAACTAGAGGAGTTGAGGAATGATGCATACGAGAATGCAAAGATTGCGAAGGATAGAGTTAAGGTTTTTCACGATAAATTCATCACGAGAAAAACTTTTGTCCAAGGACAAAAAGTTTTACTCTACAACTCTAGACTTCATCTCTTTCCCGGCAAATTGAAGTCAAGATGGACAGGACCATTCATTGTTAAGACGGTGTTTCCACACGGAGCGATAGAGATCTACGATCCCAAAAATGGCAATGCATTCAAGGTAAATGGTCAACGTCTCAAAATCTTTTTGGAGTCTGTGCCGGAAGCTAATGCGGCGATGGGTCTTTTTGACCCACTGTATCGGTGATTATATCTTTCTGTCAGTTCATGCATCCATACATTTCATTCATACATTAGGGACAATGCATGAAACAAGTGTGGGGGAAGGGTTTGTAAAAAAAAAAAAAATGTTATAAAAAGAAAATATTTTGACTTATTTTTTGAAAGAAATCTAAGTTAGTTTTAAGGATTAGGAAAATCATGATTAGGATTTCTAAAAACTTGGTCAAAATAAATAAATTGTTTAAATTTTAGGTATAGGAGGAGAAATTGAATAATTAGTTAGTCTTGATTTTTACCTTAATGAAATGTGCATACCAAATGCATATCTAGGATTCTAAGACAAAGACCTTGTGCCTCATAAAAAAAATAAATAAATAAATAAAAAAAATAAAAAAATAAAAATAAATAAATAAAAAAAATATCACCAATTAAGCTGGATACATGTGCCTCAAGAAGCATAAGTATTCATGCCTAAAGGTGAGTAAATAAAATAAAGTCCTTAGTTTTGGGGCCTAGTTCACTCGAATTTGAGTCCGCGGGGTGTTTTCTCACCTGGTGCCCTAAAGCCGACCGGTTTGGGAGCCACCGACTTTAAGTTCGCTACATGGGTGGATTAGAAAGCCTAAGAAAACTGAGAAATATTATACATGTATTAACACATCTAATAGTCAATTAGTTAGGTATGAGGGCCTCAAGAAGCCTTGATACTTATACGAAAGAAAATTAGATGAGTTATACATGCCAAAAAAAAAAAAAAACATCTAATATCAATTAGTTAGGTATGAGGGCCTCAAGAAGCCTTGATACCTACACGAAAGAAAATTAGATGATTTATAAAAATAATAAAGAGGCATGAGAGTCCAAGTTAAGGAATTCCTAGATTCACAAGGGTGCATATGACTTTTGGTAAAGAAAAAGACTATACAAACATTCAATTTTAATCCTTACTTAAAATGAATAACAATTGACTTTATAAAGACTAGGTTTGAAGAATGAATAAAAATGATAATCCTAAAACTTATAGACTACTTAGTCTCTTCAATAATAATTCAAATATTTTTCTTTTTAAGGATTTTGTGGGTGTAATCCGCTGAAAACCCTCACGAGACAACACTCGTCCTCTAGGGTAACCTAGGGGTTTAACGGCTTGTTGCACATGCTAAGTGCAACCGTGATTCCTACGAAAGTGAGTTAGCTAGGTTAGATTTTTCTCTTTCTTTTTGATTTTTACTCGAGGACGAGCAAAAAGATAAGTGTGGGGGTGTGATAGGTAGTGAAAAATGCATAATTGTCATCATATATACTATCGCATTTGCACATTTATTCATATTATAATGCACATTTATTAATATTTCTTTATTTAATATGTGCAGGCCTCGAATTATTATTTTAATGAGAAATAAAGCTTAAAGAGCCCAAAAGCCCAGATCCAAGCCCATGTTTGAAGCCCAGGTGAAAAAGCGCAATTACAAGGAGTCAAAATGCAAATACAAGGGCTAAAAGTGCAAATATCAGAGATAAGGGAAGGATAGAATTTTATCCAACCCTAAACACCTGCAGGATGAGGATGAAAACCCTAGATAAGAAGGAAAATTCGTGGGAGAAAGATTTGAAGAAATCTGGTTTAAGGGTAACTTGATTACTAAGTTATCTCGAAAATCCAGATTAAAAGGCCAGGATGCAGATTCCAGAAGCAGGCGCCCACATGGACGGGCCAGGAGAGGCCACGCGCCAAAGCGCGTGGCCAGAAGCCACAAAAGTGCCGCGGAAGCTCGGCAAGGCGCGGCAAACAGATCGTCTTTGGGCATAGTTGCTGTCAGAACTCAAGAGCTTGTCGACAGGCGCAAGCACCCCACTCTTTGTTAAATGCCAGAGAGTGGGTCGGTCGACCAACTGACATTTTTCACTCTGTTAAATGCCAGAGAGTGGCCTGGTCGACCGGCAATCCCCAACATGCACATGTTGCACATCGATGCCGTGTTGCTTTCTTGCTTCTTCAATCTCTTTCCCTCCTAGAGTTAAAAAAACTCTATCTACTAGATTTTAATCCTCTCTCTACACTGTCATCAACCTTTTAACAAATAATGTCAATTTCTTACCTAAGAAAACTATGAACAAAGGAGGGCTTGCCATAATTTTAGATTTTAGAAACGCTAATTGACATCTTTCAGTTTTTCTTAGACTTGGTTTAGTAGTGAGAAAAAAATGACAAATTCGTTATAAAAAAAATGCATTATTATCTTCTGGGTATGAAGGCACATGTAAAGACAACGGTCAAACATAATACATTTACCTTTTAGTAGCTTTTTTGTTATATTTAAAAGTAAATAACTTTTTGAGAGATGCATTAACTGTTGGGTATTCTGCTTAACAAGAATCAATCTGACAACTAATCAAAATCACTGAGATATCAACAATCTAATTGGCCAGGTCGGCAAATATCAGGTGGGAGGTTTTCCGTTCAATAGAACGTTCCTTAATTTAAGAACCACCTTTCAATTTCCTTCCTTGGTTAAAGCACCAATTAGACTGAATCTAAGTCAGTCTCGATATACTGTAAAGTATATCCCCTGTATAAAGGACTTAATCCACTTATACAGTATTTAGAGTGAGGTACGCTTAAAGCGAATCTCCTTAAGACAATTACGTCCCCCGCACCGGTGCTAACGGGATAATGGACGCTGGTCTCCCAAGATACAACACTCTTTCACGGTATTTGGATAGCACTACCAAATCACCGTACGGTCGAACCGTAGTCAACCAGTACCTTCACAGGATTGTTGAAGCAGCGGTACAAGGACAAATTTCAACTGAATATTTGCCTTTACTCTTTGGAGGAGCACCCACTGTTGAGGACGATGGAAGGTTGAAGAATATTCTTCTTCAGAAGTCTTAGATTCAGACAATAATTCTATAAAAGAATCTGTTGAATTTTCTAATCCTTCTTTCAGAACGAATTTTGCAGAATCTCCGTTGGAAGTCGCTTCGGAAACCGAGTTACGGATTTCCCACTTCCCGTTTGGAAGTCACTTTAGAACTCCCTTTTGGAAGTCACTTCACTTCAGAACTCTACTTTGCAATTCAGAATGCAAAACTTAATTTGCAATTCAGAATTCAGAGAGAGAAGAGAAGATTGGTGTTGTTGTTGGTGTGTTTCAATAGAGAGTTTGGAATGCTTTATATAGCATTCCAAGAGGGGCCAACAGGTCTGAACCCAAATGAAAGGTTGCACCCTTTCGTCCCAGCAGACATGTCTGTTGGCAGCCCAACAGTCGCAACTGTTGACGCGGAGCGGTCTGTTACGCAACCTTTGGTTGTCCAATAGGTGCGCAACCGTTGGCAATCCAACAGGTTTGCAACCGGAGCGGGTCCTTGGGACCTGATTCAAAAAGAACCAGGCCAGGTAGGGAACTCAGACTCAGACTCAGACCAAGACCAAGACCGAGCCCGAGCCCGAGCCCGACCCGACCCGACCCGGCACCGGCACAGGCGCCGGCCGGCCGGCCGCCGCCGCCAGCGGCGGCGCGCGTGCGCGCACGTACGTATGTACGTGCATAGTTCCCTCCTTTTCGCGCGCGAAAACTCCAAGTACCCAAAGGGCACACCCTTTGTTCTCATTTTTCTCTATTTATACCCCATAGGCTTCCATCACACGGCCAATGTGGGACTAAATGCTTGTAGCTAACTTTAGTCCCTTTTGACTTTGAATTAGGCAATCTTTAGACTTGAATATCTCATTCATTCAAAGTCGGAATTGAACATGTGAATATACCACGTTCATCATAAATGGAAGGAGAACACACTCCAACCATCATCCAGTTGATTCGATCAACGGATCTCGCCATAATTCAACTCGAAGATTCACCTTTATGTTCTTCAATTCCAACAATCCCCCACAATGAATGGAGATTCAAGGAAATGACACACAAAGAGACTGACTCTATTGTGAAAAGTACTTGAGAAAAGAAACTGCATAAGGATAGGTGAAGTAGGTCTTGAACCTTCCATAGCGAAAGCTTTATCGGACTTACTGGCTAATCAGTGAACTAGGTCTTGAACTGTTAGCCGTTAGTGTAAGCCTAGTCAACAAGCTTCACACAGTGACTTTCCAAATCAACTTTGGTTCTCTGTTGTGTCCGTTTTGGCCCTGGACATTCTTGGTTTCAGAGAGTATCTTTAGGGAATAACAGCCTCCATAGAGATTCCCAAAGAGCCGACCCAACTCTATACTCACATAGGTGATGGACCTATTAAGAGTAGTCTACTCTACTCCACTTGTTTAGTAACAAGATATAGGCATCTTTAAAAGCATTTAAGTTTATCCTTTAATCCACTTGTAGAAAAGCACTTATGTGCACCTTAGGAATGGATTGGAGTCAAGCTCCCAAGTGCTTACTTGCTGAGTCAATCATAACTAGTTTTTTCTCTTGAACTTAGTCCGTGGGATCTCCAGTCGCTAAGTGAGGTTTCCATTAAGCTGACTCGGTAAGGTTAGGCTTTTAGACCCATTCCCCTCGATGCGCAGTTTATACGCTCTCCACTTAAACCTTTAGTAAGCGGATCCGCTAAATTATCCTTTGACGATACAAAGTCAATAGAGATAATTCCATTTGAGAGCAACTGCTTCACGGTATTATGTCTACGACGAATATGTCTAGACTTACCGTTGTATAAAACATTTTGTGCCCTAGATATAGCTGCTTGATTATCGCAGTGTATACATATAGCGGGCACTGGCTTTTGCCATAATGGTATATCTTCTAAGAATTGTCGAAGGCATTCTGCTTCTTCTCCAGCCTTATCTAAGGCTATGAATTCCGATTCCATAGTGGAACGGGCAATACATGTTTGCTTAGAAGATTTCCATGATACCGCTGCTCCTGCTAGAGTAAATACGTATCCGCTAGTTGATTTTGATTCCTCAGAATTTGCAATCCAATTAGCATCACTGTATCCTTCCAGTACAGGAGGATACTGTCCATATCTCAAGGCATATTCCTTGGTATGTGATACGTAACCCAATACTCGTAGTAGAGCGGTCCAGTGTAGATCACTAGGATTGCTAGTGTATCTACTTAACTTGCTTACAGCGTAAGCAATATCGGGTCTAGTGTAATTCATTAAATACATTAGACTTTCGATAATCTGAGAATACTCCAACTGGCGTATTCCAGTTCCTGTATTCTTATGAAGGTGGACGTGTGGGAGAAAAGGATTTGTATTCTCTTTTATCCCATGATCCTTGAATCTTTCTATCATCTTTTCCACGTAGTGAGATTGAGATAGACTGATTCCATCTGGTGTTCTAGTAATTTTAATTCCTAAAATTACATCAGCAACCCCCAGATCCTTCATATCAAAACTGTTGGATAACATTCTTTTAGTGGACTTAATAATCTCAATATTAGTCCCAAGTATCAACATGTCGTCTACATAAAGACAAACAATGATACATGCATCTCTAACTGTTTTCGTGTAAACACACTTATCGCATTCATTGATAGTGAATCCATCTTTGATCATGACACTATCAAATTTCTCATGCCATTGTTTTGGAGCCTGTTTTAAACCGTATAAGGATTTTACCAATTTACACACCTTGTGTTCTTGGCCCTTGACTTTAAATCCTTCAGGTTGCTCCATATATATCTCTTCACTTAATTCACCATTTAAGAATGCAGTCTTGGCATCCATTTGATGGATATCTAAGTTGTGCAATACTGTAATCGCAATTAACATCCGTATGGACGTTATTCTTGTTACTGGTGAATAAGTATCGAAGTAGTCAAGTCCTTCTTTTTGTCGATAACCCTTGGCTACTAATCTAGCCTTGTACTTATCGATAGATCCATCGGGTTTTAATTTTCGTTTGAAAATCCACTTACACCCAATTGGTTTACTTCCAGGAGGCAAGTTTACCAATTCTCAAAAATGATTACTTAGTATGAATTCTATTTCGCTATTTATAGCTTCTTTTCACATTTGTGCTTCTGGGGTTGACATAGCCTCTTTAAATGTTTGAGGCTCGCTCTCAATAGCGTATGCTATGAAATCTGGACCAAAAGATTTTGAGATTCTAGATCTCTGACTTCTTCTTGGTTCAATTTCCGCATTTACAATTGGTTCCTCGGGGCTTTCGTTCCTGAACGCCATCTCGTGTGTTCTTTTTCCAGAAGTCTTATTTGCTTCCCGTTTGTACGGAAAGATGTCTTCAAAGAACACAGCATCTCGAGATTCGATAATCATGTTTACATGAATATCTGGTATTTCTGATTTATGAACCAGAAATCTGTAGGCACTACTATTCAAGGCATAGCCAATGAATACGCAGTCCATAGTTTTTGCTCCCAACTTAGTCTTTTTAGGTAATGGAGCTAGCACTTTTGCAAGGCACCCCCACATTTTGAGGTAATGGTAGGAAGGTGTCCTTCCATGCCATAACTCGAATGGTATAAGACCAAGTTTCTTGTGGGGTACTCTATTTAGAATATAATTTGCAGTTAATAGAGCTTCCCCCCACAAGTTCTGCGGAGCTCCAGAACTTACGAGCATGGAATTAACCATCTCCTTCAAAGTTCTGTTCTTTCGTTCAGCAATTCCATTTTGCTGAGAAGTATATGGTGCTGTTGTTTGATGTATTATACCAAAACTAGCACATAACTCACTAAAATCATTTGATTCATATTCTCCGCCTCTATCGGATTTTAGAATCTTAATTTTCTTGTTGAGTTGATTCTCAACTTCGGCCTTATATGTTATAAACATATTTATTGCCTCATCCTTACTGTTTAAAAGATACACATAACAGTATCTTGTACAGTCATCGATTAAAGTAATGAAATACTTTTTACCGCCTCTAGTTGGCATAAATTTCAAGTCACACAGATCGCTATGAATTAACCCTAAAGGTTCTGTATTTCGATCAATTGAGTGAAATGAATTTTTCGCCAACTTGGCCTCAACACAAATCTCACACTTGCGAATTTCTTCCAAGTTGAGTTTTGGAATATATCCCAGTTTAGACAAGTTTTTCAAAGACTTGTAATTTACATGCCCTAATCTAGCATGTCACAAAATAGGAGACTCAAGCAAATAAACAGAGGAATTTTCTTTATTTATAAGCTTCGGGTACAAATACACAGACTTTTTGTCTACCACTGCAACATTGTCTTTAAAAAGACCATCAACAAGATTCTTGTTTTGTTTGAGACGGCTGCGACATTCATTCGCCTTATGCCCCTCTTTGTTGCAGATGTAGCAAGTTCCCTTGAAGCGCATGTTCTTGCCTTCTTGGACCTTGCCTTTGTACCCCTGGGAAGTCTTCTTCCGCTTTAAGCCTTTGGAAGTAGACGCTTTCCCCTTTGAGTCTTCGATCACATTTGCTTTTGCTTCGTAGGAGTTCTTACTGCTCCTTTTCTCGGACTTTCTGTTGTCCTCCTCGATTCGAAGCCTCACAATGAGATCTTCCAACTTCAACTCCTTTCGCTTGTGCTTAAGGTAGTTCTTGAAATCTCTCCACGCAGGTGGGAGTTTCTCCACGATAGTAGCAACCTGAAAATTTTCAGGTAGGATCATACCTTCGGCTTCTATCTCGTGCAAGATAAGTTGGAACTCTTGCACCTGACTGATTACAGTCTTGCTGTCCACCATTTTGTACTCAAGAAATCGTCCAACGACGAACTTCTTGGTACCAGCATCCTCAGTCTTGTACTTCTTGTCAAGACTGACCCATAACTTCTTTGCCGTTGTTATAGGACTGTAGACATTGTAAAGAGAGTCATCCAGTCCATTTAAAATATAATTTCGGCAAAGGAAGTCACATTGAGTCCATGCATCAGTTGCAGGCTCTGGCGGATCTTCTTGCAGGAATCTGGCCAGATTAAGAGTGGTCAAGTAGAAGAGCATCTTCTGTTGCCACCTCTTGAATTCTGTGCCATCAAATTTTCCTGGCTTCTCCGGCTTCGGGTTTGGAAGTGGAGTAGGCATCAATGCTTGTAGCTGCATGTTTGATGCCTTACTAGAGCTATCTTGATTAGTCTCAGACATCTTCTGCAAGTTCAAGCAGAACAGAAGTAAGAAACGATAATTGTCTTAAGAATGTTGGGTATTCTGCTTAACAAGAATCAATCTGACAACTAATCAAAATCACTGAGATATCAACAATCTAATTGGCCAGGTCGGCAAATATCAGGTGGGAGGTTTTCCGTTCAATAGAACGTTCCTTAATTTAAGAACCACCTTTCAATTTCCTTCCTTGGTTAAAGCACCAATTAGACTGAATCTAAGTCAGTCTCGATATACTGTAAAGTATATCCCCTGTATAAAGGACTTAATCCACTTATACAGTATTTAGAGTGAGGTACGCTTAAAGCGAATCTCCTTAAGACAATTACGTCCCCCGCACCGGTGCTAACGGGATAATGGACGCTGGTCTCCCAAGTACAACACTCTTTCACGGTATTTGGATAGCACTACCAAATCACCGTACGGTCGAACCGTAGTCAACCAGTACCTTCACAGGATTGTTGAAGCAGCGGTACAAGGACAAATTTCAACTGAATATTTGCCTTTACTCTTTGGAGGAGCACCCACTGTTGAGGACGATGGAAGGTTGAAGAATATTCTTCTTCAGAAGTCTTAGATTCAGACAACAATTCTATAAAAGAATCTGTTGAATTTTCTAATCCTTCTTTCAGAACGAATTTTGCAGAATCTCCGTTGGAAGTCGCTTCGGAAACCGAGTTACGGATTTCCCACTTCCCGTTTGGAAGTCACTTCAGAACTCCCTTTTGGAAGTCACTTCACTTCAGAACTCTACTTTGCAATTCAGAATGCAAAACTTAATTTGCAATTCAGAATTCAGAGAGAGAAGAGAAGATTGGTGTTGTTGTTGGTGTGTTTCAATAGAGAGTTTGGAATGCTTTATATAGCATTCCAAGAGGGGCCAACAGGTCTGAACTCAAATGAAAGGTTGCACCCTTTCGTCCCAGCAGACATGTCTGTTGGCAGCCCAACAGTCGCAACTGTTGACGCGGAGCGGTCTGTTTCGCAACCTTTGGTTGTCCAATAGGTGCGCAACCGTTGGCAATCCAACAGGTTTGCAACAGGAGCGGGTCCTTGGGACCTGATTCAAAAAGAACCAGGCCAGGTAGGGAACTCAGACCGAGACCGAGACCCGGCACCGGCGCCGGCCGCCGCCAGCGGCGGCGCGCGTGCGCGCACGTACGTATGTACGTGCATAGTTCCCTCCTTTTTCGCGCGCGAAAACTCCAAGTACCCAAAAGGCACACCCTTTGTTCTCATTTTTCTCTATTTATACCCCATAGGCTTCCATCACACGGCCAATGTGGGACTAAATACTTGTAGCTAACTTGACTCCCTTTTGGCTTTGAATTAGGCAATATTTGGACTTGAATATCTCATTCATTCAAAGTCGGAATTGAACATATGAATATACCACGTTCATCATAAATGGAAGGAGAACACACTCCAACCATCATCCGGTTGATTCGATCAACGGATCTCGCCATAATTCAACTCGAAGATTCACCTTTATATTCTTCAATTCCAACATTAACATACAAGAAATTTTGGGGACTACCAAATTTAAAAAGAATTTAAGGGATAAACAAGTTACCAGATTTTTCTTTTTATTTAGAAAGAGCAAAAACTTGAAGTTTCATTTATGCAATTTATGTTACAAAAGTTAAAGTAAAGCATACGCCAAGTCCAAGTAAAATACATGATGGATTGATTTTTATACTGACATTCAGACTATACTCAGTGATCAATTCAAAAATGTCGACAGCAGTCAAAAGACTGTATTATCAAATTATCAATCAGAAAAGTAAGCTAGATTAAAACTCACTAACCCCTTGGTAGACGAGAAGATATTCCAATCGATTGGAGATACCTGAGAAGATGTCAAGAACTTGCAATGATGGAACTAGAAAAACCCTCTTGACAATGGTGGCGTTCATAATAGTCACCATCATCTCATCATCTAACTCAAATTTACCAATACTTATTATTATTATTATTATTATTATTATTAGGTGTTTAACCGCTCAATAGACACTATTTTCATATATAAAATACAAGAAGCAAAAGAGGAGAAAGAGAGAGAGATTAAGAGATGAAACAAGTATTTCCTCTCGTACATGCAAAGAGTCAGAATATTGTAGCCCAGCCCATGTTCAAGTGCTCCATACGTTCTGAGCCTAGTTTCCCTCAGCCTGTTAACAAGATTATTAACTGTTTGGCACAACACTTAGATAGAGGATTCAGTTCATACGTGTGAACCACATACACATTCAATAAGAAGGCCAATCTCGTATTGACACGTGAATTGACCCTCTTATAATCTCTTATAATATGTGCGTGAGACCCACATACATGTTATATTATAAGAAGATCAATGTTTATAGGTTCATATGTATGTGCGTGAGACTCACATACATATTGTTGGTTTCTGCTTAACAGGAATCAATCTGACAACTATTCAAAATCAGTGAAATATCAACAATCTAATTGGCCAGGTCGGCAAATATCAGGTGGGAGGTTTTCCGTTCAATAGAACGTTCCTTAATTTAAGAACCACCTTTCAATTTCCTTCCTTGGTTAAACACCAATTAGACTGATATAAATCAGTCTCGATATACTGTTAAGTATATCCCCTGTATAAAGAAATGAATTCACTTATACAGTATTTGGAGTGAGGTACGCTTTTAGAGCGAATCTCCTTAAGACAATTACGTCCCCCGCACCGGTGCTAACGGGTTATTGGACGCTGGTCTCCCAAGATACAACACTCCTTTACGGTATTTGGATAGCAGTACCAAATCACCGTACGGTCGAACCGTAGTCAACCAGTACCTTCACAGGATCGTTGAAGCAGCGGGACAAGGACAAATTTCGAATGAATATTTGCCTTTACTTTGGAGTAGCACCCACTGTTGAGGACAAAGGAAGGTTGAAGAATATTCTTCTTCAGAAGTCCCAGATTCATACAACAATTCTATAAAAGAATCTGTTAAATTTTCTGAGCCCTCATTCAGAACGAATTTTTGCAGAATCTTCTTTGGAAGTCGCTTCGAAAATCGAGTTACGGATTTCCCACTTCTCGTTGGAAATAGCTTCAGAACTTCACTGCCAGTTCAGAACTTGCTTCAGAACTCTGAGAGAGAGAGATATATATTTCTCGCTGTTGTTGGTGTGTTTCAATTGAGAGATCGGAGCGCTATTTATAGCGCTCCAGGAGGGGCCAACGGGTCTGAACCCAACGAAAGGTTGCAACCTTTCGACCCAACAGTTGGCTGTCCAACTGACGCACCCAACAGTCACAACTGTTGGTAGTCCAACAGTCGCAACTATTGGCATTCCAACAGTCTTCCGTTGGCGGGTCAGATCCGGAGCGGAGCGGGTATGCTCGCAACCCATACCCGTGAGACCTGATTCAAAAAGAACCAGGCCAGGTAGGGAACCCGAACCCAGACCCAGGCCCGGACCCGGACCCGGACCCGAGCCGGTCGCCGCTGCCGCCAGCGGCGGTGCGCGCACGCATGTGCGGGCATAGTTCCCTCCCAATCGCGCGCGAAAACTCCAAGTACCCAAAGGGCACGTCCTTTGTTCTCAATTTTCTCTATTTAAATACCATGAACTTCCATCCCACGGCCAATGTGGGACTAAATGCTTTTAGCTACCTTTAGTCCCATTTTGGCTTTGAATTAGGCAATCTTTAGACTTGAATATCTCATTCATTCGAAGTCGGAATTGAACATGTGAATATACCACGTTCATCCCCAATGGAAAGAGAACACACTCCAACCATCATCCAATTGATTCGATCAACGGATCTCGCCATAATTCAACTCGAAGATTCACATTTATATTCTTCATATTCCAACAATCCCCCACAATGAATGGAGATTCAAGAAAATGACACACAAAGAGACTGACTCTATTATGAAAGGTACTTTAGAAAAGAAACTGCATCAGGATAGGTGAACTAAGTCTTGAACCTTCCATAGCGAAACCTTTATCGGACTTACTGGCTAATCAGTGAACTAGGTCTTGAACTGTTAGCCGTTAGTGTAAGCCAAGTCAACAAGCTTCACACAGTGACTTTCTAAATCAACTTTGATTCTCGGTTGTGTCCGTTTTTGTTGGCCCAAAGGCCTTCCACCCTAGTTTTGATGATGATTAACTCATGTAGTTAGGTTTACTAATAATCTTGTGTTGTTTAAGTTTCAGATCATTAACCAAGATATTAGTTGGTGATTAGCTTCAACAAGGAGTTTAGAAGCTTTTCATGATGATTCCGGTGCCAAAGCTTAAAGATCATTCCTTAGCACTTTGTGGATTAAGGTTTTGGAGCAAGTCAACTTGAAGATGAAGATCATCAAGAAGACTTAGGTATCCATAGTTTAGATAGTGTGTTTTAGATCCATTTGTAAAGCTTAGTATAGTCAATATGCTCAAGTGCACAACACACACGTTTTCATGTTTTGGATTTGGTTTTCATGAATAATAGATCAAAACAAGTTTACTTTATTTCTATGTATATTAGATATGTTCTAAATATACATACATGCTTTAAACTTGCTAGACAAACTTATTTTGACTATCCTATTCATGTATTGAAAAATCAAGTTTAATAAAAATACAAGTTTTGTTTTTGATAAATTTGCAAGACTCGAAAATGAATTGATATGATTGATATATGTCTTGAAATTTTTATCACAAGTTTGTGTTTCAATACAAAATGTTAAAACAAGTTTTATGGGATTTTCAGAAAAGATAAAAGATTTTTATAAAATAATTTTTCCAGTTTTTCTGACCCAGTTTCTGTTCCAGGCTTCTATTAGTCGACTAAGTCAACTGACCTAGTCGACTGGGCTGAAGTCGGTAGACCGGGTCGGTCGACCGACGTGCACAAATCTGTGCACGTTTGGAGACACTGGGACGGTCGACCGGGACGGTCGACCGGTCTGAGAGCAGAGCCGGTCGACCGTCCCGGTCGACCGTGGTTGCCCAACGGTCACAATTCTGACCGTTGGCGGTCGACCGGACCGGTCGACCGCTGCCTGTCAGAGCTGCCAGCTCAGCTCTAACGGCTAGTTTTGTATTGGGGCTATATATACCCCATCTCTTCATAGTTTTTCAAGAAGTTTTTAAGAGCAAAAATTCCAGACCTTCTTAAGTATTTTTAAAGAGTTTTCAAAAGTATTTGGGGCTTTAATCTTTCAATCTTTATTGTTTTAGGTTTTTGGAAAAATCAAAGAAAAGAGGATTTTGGGAGATTTGTCTTGGTTTTCATTCTATATCTTTTGCAAGAATTTTCCCAAGTCTTTTTCTTTGTTGCTTGTTTTCCAAACACCTAGTTTTTCACACTTGAGCTATCTTCTATCCTAATCTATTTAGGATCTTTGTTTTGTGAAAAAAGAAAAAGGAAAGAGGTTTGTGGTTGAAAGAGACCACCTATTGTAAACCCTTGATTTCTGGTTGCTCCCTCTTTGGTAGAGGTTGAGGTTGTGTAATTGGGTTGTTGGTTTGCTCCCTCTAGAGAGAGGTGGAGTTTGGTTGTAAACCCTCTTCGGTAGAGGTGTTGGTTGTTGTTGTTGTTGTATTGGCTACGGGCCTACCCCTCGGTTGTGAGGTGGTTGTTTGAGAGAGGAGTTCGGTACTCCATTGTTGTAAAAATCCTTCTCGGTGAAGGTTCCCTCGGTGGGAGTCCTCGGTGGACATTATAGTGGATTGGAAATCCTACACGGTGGTGTAGGCGGGGATGTAGAGCAAGGGTGCTCGAACCTCGAAACATATCATTGTGTTTGCGTTTGATCCACTTGTCTCTAAACTCTCTCTCTTTACATTTGTGCAAAGCATCAT
Organism: Agave tequilana; assembly: GCA_038442645.1. NCBI lineage: Eukaryota > Viridiplantae > Streptophyta > Magnoliopsida > Asparagales > Asparagaceae > Agave > Agave tequilana. The sequence goes on from JAVJIF010004785.1 coordinate 204,211, forward strand.
ACTTATTGCCATATCATTCATATCATACTTGCTTGCATTTGTGTTGTGCCTTGCATTGATTCATATTGATATATCGTCTTATATTCTTGGTTGTTTGTGTGTGCCTCACTTGTACTTAATCAACAAGAGCTTCACATAGCACCTCAACCCATTCAAGGGGAATCAAGAGGAGTTAGTTCAGAGCCCTTCACGGGGAATTCGGCTACACTTGTTGATAGTATTAAGTGTGTTGCAAAATTTACATTAGCTTCCGCATTTAGCGCACTTAGTTTTGCATTTAGTTCTAGATTAGCACTTATACCTATTCACCCCCCCTCTAGGTGTTTTTTTTTCAATTGGTATCAGAGCTAGTACTCCTGATACTTAGGCTTAACATCCTAGGAGTGAGATCCTTGCTTGCTAATCTTTTGTTTGCATTTGCTTGTTTGCACACATATAGTTTACCATGGCTTTCATGACCCCACCTATGTTTGACCCTTCTAACATTCATGTTTGGAAGATTAGGATGACTGTTTATTTACAAACCCTAGGTCATAAAGTTTACCTTGCCATTACCAAGGAATCCTTCCTTAGTGATCGCAATCATATAGGGGCCAATGCACAAGCCCTAGAGGCCATTAGAAGCACATTATCTAAAGATTATCTTTTACGTGTTTCTAACATTGATTTCGCCTTTGCAGTGTGGAATTTGTTGACAACCACCACCACCTCCGAGCTTCTATTGCCAAATCAACCGGAAGAATCTAGTGGAGAATCTGACTCTCAATGCTTAATGGTCCAAGGGAATGACTCCCTTGAGGTACAATCGGAAACCCACTTAGATAATGATGATTGTGCTAGTTATTCAAATGATTATGTTGATCCTCATGCTTTGAATGAATAACTTTCTATTGTTTGGGAAAAAACTAATAGAAAAATATAATTTGTTGAAAAAGAAAAGTCTAGGAATTGTTAATGAAAATAAGAGTTTACATTCTAGACTTGATGTTGTTTTGCAAGAGAAAGAGGAGATTGCTAATGAGAGGGATTCATTAAAATCTCAACTTGATCTTGCACTTAAAGAAAATAACTTTTTGAAAAATAAAAATGATTGCCATGTTATTTTAAAGAAAAATGAAAACTTGTCTTTAAAAGTTAATTTTGTTTTAAAAGAAAATGATTCTTTAAAAATTAAGATTGCTTCAATTTCTAAAGATTTAGAAATTTGTTTAAAGAAAAATGAAGTTTTGCAAAATTAGATTAATGCACATGTTTGCCATGCTAGGGTAGTATCACACACTTCACCTATTACATGCCACACTTCTTCTTTGATTAACAATGATATTTCCATGATTAAGAAGAGTGTAAATTGTTTGGGCTCCACTTTGAGCCAATGTGTTGTTGGGCATACACGTTTGGAATCTTTGTTTCGAAAGAAACAAGTTCCATCTATTATTCATGCACACCCTACACGGCATACACATGCTCCTCACGGACACACTTTTCACATGTATGCTCATGTGTACACTTGTACACATTGTGGACGTAAGGGCCACCTTGCTAAATTTTGTTTTGATCGTATACATGATTGTAATTTAGCAAAGAATTTTGTTTGGGTTAGAGAAGGTACTAACCCCTATGGACCCAAAAGAGTATGGGTACCAAAGACCACCCCTCGTGTTTTTGATGTAGGTGTGGGCTCTCACATGACGTGAGAGTGATGGCACCTTGGAGTGGATGCGTTCCGAGCTTAAAGGAAATAATTTGGATGCATCACTTTCAAGGGAAGGTTTGGTGGAGATGACCACCACGTTTTGGAGATAAGGAAAGTTGCTTCTTCGGTTTTGGTAACAATTCTTTACTCCCATTTATTGTTTACATGCTTTCCATGTTTATCTTTCATAGCATGATTTGATGTTTAGTGATCATCATGAATATGCCATGTTAATTAGATTAGTGTTATACTTATTAGTTGGTTGAAACATCCATGTTTTATATGGACTCATATTTTGTGTTCTCACCGTTTGTTTTAGCTATCATGTTTATCATAGGTTTAATAACATGTGGATTTGTATAATAATCATATTTAAGTTTATCATGTTAATATTTATCGTGTTTTATGCATCATGTTTTGATTACATGTTTAGATGTTAGTTTTCATTAAGACTAGGTATATATTCATGCATATAGTGGGCCACAAATAAATCTATATATGTTTGGGCTTGAATGCTTATTTGAACCCATTAGATGTGCTAGTATAGTCTAGTTTTGATGATTCATACATTTTAAACTTGTATTCTCATTTTTAAATTTGTTTTATGATCATGTGTTTTACATTTCATGTATATGTTTGTATTGCCAAACTTTAAGATATACATGTACACCCCTTGAGTCATTTGCCTTTCATGCAAATCTATATATGGACTCAATTGTGTTTAGGGATATGTATGTATACTTATTGTGTTGATAATTCATACATATACCTTGAAATGAAATTTTTTTGATGTATATTTCGTTTTTCTTGATTTCGTGTTTATTTGTTTAACTTCATGTATATGTCCATTTTATCCAAATTATTGTTATACATATACATCCTTTTGAGCCACGTGCCTTAATGCATATATTTTGTGGACTCGTTGAGTTTTGGATATGTATGTATACTTTAGTTTGTATTAGACATACATATGCTTTGAAGATTATATAAGTTTTAATGATTTTCGTGTTTTCTTGTTTAAATAAATATTGAGCTAAATTGTATATTTTCATGATCGTGTTCTTCACATTATATTTGTACACTCACATTTCTTATTTACTCATGTGTTTTGTTTTCATGAGTCATATTTATGCCTAATTGAATTAGAGTGTTGATTATCATGTGGATTTCATGTTTTATGAAAATTATTTTTAGTTTATTCCTTACTTGAAGGATTTCGCACTAGTTACCAAATTTTTCATTTTGACTAGTTCGTATTCTTCAATTTGGTAGTGATTTTCAAACAAAACTACATTTTCAAATCTATTTTTGAAAACCCCTACCATCTAAGGGAGGTTGGAAGGGAGATCATGCACAAGTATGCTTTACTATGAAAATCATTTTAAACTTGATCATGATTGGGAGGATTAGTTATATGAGTTATACCATGCTTTTATTGTTATGTCAATTGGTATCATTGAACTCTTTCAATTGGTATCATTTTGATTTTTTTGTGTATACTCATATGTTTATTGTGTATGTATGTTTTCAATTGATATCATCTATTGGTGATTGGTACTCATTCTATTTCATACACATATACTTGTTTTATTTGTGTTTAAGATATAAATTTTTCACACAAATGTTGTTTATGCTAGAGCTTGAGCTTCAACTTTATTTCAATTGATTTAGTTTTCAATTGGTATCTTATTTCAAGCCTACGCATTATTTTTGTTGGTATTTCATAAAGGGGGAGAAAATTCGTTTTTCATATTTCAATTGGTATTTAGTTTTTCCACTCCCTTACTTTATGATTGAAAATTTCATGTTGGTATCATATGCTTAATATGAAAATTATTTACAATTGGTATCAAAATTTTGTTTAAACATTCAAAATTTATTATGTTTAATATCAATTGGTATCAAGATTTTTCATGTGTTTTGTTTAAAATTGGTATCAATATTTTTCTTGTTTGTTTCCTTTCAATTGGTACCTTAATTGATTGTCACCCCTTATTGACCTTGTTTTGTTTTAGACAAAAAGGGGGAGAACATTGTTTTATTGTTTTGATTGACAAAAAGGGGAGAAAGATTTTTACCCCTCATTTTATTGTTTACCCCTTTGTTGATGATTGACAAAAAATGGGAGAATTATTTGAGAGTTTAACATGCATTATTGGTACATGTTTTTATATATGCATACTTATGTTTTTGCATATATTAAGTTTTATTGGTATTTTGAGCATCTAGTGTTTTGTTAATGTTTTATTAATTTAATTGGTATCTAGAGCTTCTAGAATATGTTTTATGCATGTTGATGCATACATGTTTATATGCATACTTGTGTTTAGTTTTCTCATGCTTAACAAATAAACAATAGATATGCATATATGTTTTGTTTTGCAAATGTATGGAGATAAGAACTTGATGACTTTTATGATTATTTGACATGTTGTATTTGCATACATGTCATACATTTGCATACATATTTATGAGCTTCATTGTCATATATTTTTATTTGTTTATGCATGAGTTAAGGGGGAGCTTCTTTGAAGCTTAACTTTAATTCATGCATATATAACTCCATTAGTTTTGTCATCATCAAAAAGGGGGAGATTGTTGGCCCAAAGGCCTTCCACCCTAGTTTTGTTGATGATTAACTCATGTAGTTAGGTTTACTAATAATCTTGTGTTGTTTAAGTTTCAGATCATTAACCAAGATATTAGTTGGTGATTAGCTTCAATAAGGAGTTTAGAAGCTTTTCATGATGATTCCGGTGCCAAAGCTTAAAGATCATTCCTTAGCACTTTGTGGATCAAGGTTTTGGAGCAAGTCAATTTGAAGATGAAGATCATTAAGAAGACTTAGGTATCCATAGTTTAGATAGTGTGTTTTAGATTCATTTGTAAAGCTTAGTATAGTCGATATGCTCAAGTGCACAACACACACGTTTTCATGTTTTGGATTTAGTTTTCATGAATAATAGATCAAAACAAGTTTACTTTATTTCTATGTATATTAGATATGTTCTAAATATACATACATGCTTTAAACTTGCTAGACAAACTTATTTTGACTATCCTATTCATGTATTGAAAAATCAAGTTTGATAAAAATACAAGTTTTGTTTTTGATAAAATTTGCAAGACTCGAAAATGAATTGATATGATTGATATATGTCTTGAAATTTTTATCACAAATTTGTGTTTCAATACAAAATGTTAAAACAAGTTTTATGAGATTTTCAGAAAAGATAAAAGATTTTTATAAAATAATTTTCTCAGTTTTTCTGACCCAGTTTCTGTTCCAGGCTTCTATTAGTCGACTAAGTCAACTGACCTAGTCGACTAGGCTGAAGTCGGTAGACCGGGTCGGTCGACCGACGTGCACAAATATGTGCACGTTTGGAGACACTGGGACGGTCGACCGGGACGGTCGACCGGTCTGAGAGCAGAGCTCTCTGTTTGTTTGGGTCGACCGGGCCGGTCGACCGTGGTTGCCCAACGGTCACAATTCTGACCGTTGGCGGTCGACCGGACCGGTCGACCGCTGCCTGTCAGAGCTGCCAGTTCAGCTCTAACGGCTAGTTTTGTATTGGGGCTATATATACCCCATCTCTTCATAGTTTTTCAAGAAGTTTTTAAGAGCAAAAATTCCAGACCTTCTTAAGTGTTTTTAAAGAGTTTTCAAAAGTATTTGGGGCTTTAATCTTTCAATTTTTATTGTTTTAGGTTTTTAAAAAAATCAAAGAAAAGAGGATTTTGGGAGATTTGTCTTGGTTTTCATTCTATATCTTTTGCAAGAATTTTCCCAAGTGTTTTTCTTTGTTGCTTGTTTTCCAAACACCTAGTTTTCCACACTTGAGCTATCTTCTATCCTAATCTATTTAGGATCTTTGTTTTGTGGAAAAAGAAAAAGGAAAGAGGTTTGTGGTTGAAAGAGACCACCTATTGTAAACCCTTGATTTCTGGTTGCTCCCTCTTTGGTAGAGGTTGAGGTTGTGTAATTGGGTTGTTGGTTTGCTCCCTCTAGAGAGAGGTGGAGTTTGGTTGTAAACCCTCTTCGGTAGAGGTGCTGGTTGTTGTTGTTGTATTGGCTACGGGCCTACCCCTCGGTTGTGAGGTGGTTGTTTGAGAGAGGAGTTCGGTACTCCATTGTTGTAAAAATCCTTCTCGGTGAAGGTTCCCTCGGTGGGAGTCCTCGGTGGACGTTATAGTGGATTGAAAATCCTACACGGTGGTGTAGGCGGGGATGTAGAACAAGGGTGCTCAAACCTCAAAACATATCATTGTGTTTGCGTTTGATCCACTTGTCTCTAAACTCTCTCTCTTTACATTTGTGCAAAGCATCATACTTATTGCCATATCATTCATATCATACTTGCTTGCATTTGTGTTGTGCCTTGCATTGATTCATATTGATATATCGTCTTATATGCTTGGTTGTTTGTGTGTGCCTCACTTGTACTTAATCAACAAGAGCTTCACATAGCACCTCAACCCATTCAAGGGGAATCAAGAGGAGTTAGTTCAGAGCCCTTCACGGGGAATTCGGCTACACTTGTTGATTGTATTAAGTGTGTTGCAAATTTGCATTAGCTTCCGCATTTAGCGCACTTAGTTTTGCATTTAGTTCTAGATTAGCACTTACACCTATTCACCCCCCCTCTAGGTGTTTTTTTTCAGTTTTGGCCCTGAACATTCTTGGTTTCAGAGAGTATCTTTAGGGAATAACAACCTCCATAGAAATTCCCAAAGAGCCGACCCAACTCTATACTCACATAGGTGATCGTCCTATTAAGAGTAGTCTACTCTACTCCACTTGTTTAGTAACAAGATATAGGCATCATTAAAAGCATTAAGCTTATCCTTAATCTACTTGTAGAAAAGCACTTATGTGCACCTTAGGAATGGATTGGAGTCCAGCTCCCAAGTGCTTACTTGCTTAGTCAATCATAACTAGTTTTTCCTCTTGAACTTAGTCCATGGGATCTCCAGTCGCTAAGTGAGGTTTCCATTAAGCTGACTCGGTAAGGTTAGGCTTTTAGATCCATTCCCCTCGATGCGCAGTTTATACGCTCTCCACTTAAACCTTTAGTAAGCGGATCCGCTAAATTATTCTTTGACGATACAAAGTCAATAGAGATAATTCCATTTGAGAGTAACTGCTTCACGGTATTATGTCTACGACGAATATGTCTAGACTTACCGTTATATATAACATATTGTGCCCTAGATATAGCTGCTTGATTATCCCAGTGTATACATATAGCGGGCACTGGCTTTTGCCACAATAGTATATCTTCTAAGAATTATCGAAGCCATTCTGCTTCTTCTCCAGCCTTATCTAAGGCTATGAATTCCGATTCCATAGTGGAACGAGCAATACATGCTTGCTTAGAAGACTTCCATGATACCGCTGCTCCTGCTAGAGTAAATACGTATCCGCTAGTTGATTTTGATTCCTCAGAATCTGCAATCCAATTAGCATCACTGTATCCTTCCAGTACAGGTGGATACTGTCCATATCTCAAGTCATATTCCTTGGTATGTGATACGTAACCCAATACTCGTAGTAGAGCGGTCCAATGTAAATCACTAGGATTGCTAGTGTATCTCCTTAACTTGCTTATAGCGTAAGCAATATCGGGTCTAGTGCAATTCATCAAATACATTAGACTTCCGATAATCTGAGAATACTCCAACTGGCGTATTCCAGTTCCTGTATTCTTATGAAGGTGGACGTGTGGGAGAAAAGGATTTGTATTCGCTTTTATCCCATGATCCTTGAATCTTTTTATCATCTTATCCACATAGTGAGATTGAGATAGACTGATTCCATCTGGTGTTCTGATAATTTTAATTCCTAAAATTACATCAGCAACCCCCAGATCCTTCATGTCAAAACTGTTGGATAACATTCTTTTAGTGGACTTAATAATTTCAATATTAGTCCCAAGTATCAACATGTCGTCTACATAAAGACAAACAATGATACATGCATTTCCAACTGTTTTCGTGTAAACACACTTATCGCATTCATTGATAGTGAATCCATCTTTGATCATGACACTATCAAATTTCTCATGCCATTGTTTTGGAGCCTGCTTTAGACCATATAAGGATTTTATCAATTTACACACCTTGTGTTCTTGGCCCTTGACTATAAATCCTTCAGGTTACTCCATATATATCTCTTCACTTAATTTACCATTTAAGAATGCAATCTTGACATCTATTTGATGGATATCTAAGTTATGCAATACTGCAATTGCAATCAACATCCAAATGGACGTTATTCTTGTTACTGGTGAATAAGTATCGAAGTAGTCAAGTCCTTCCTTTTGTCGATAACCCTTGGCTACTAATCTAGCCTTGCACTTATCGATAGGTCCATCGGGTTTTAATTTTCGTTTGAAAATCCACTTATACCCAATTGGTTTACTGCCAGGAGGCAAGTTTACTAATTCCCAAGTATGATTACTTAGTATGGATTCTATTTCGCTATTTATAGCTTCTTTCCATATTTGTACTTTTGGGGTTGACATTGCCACTTTAAATGTTTGAGGCTCGCTTTCAATAGCGTATGCTATGAAATCTGGACCAAAAGATTTTGAGATTCTAGATCTCTGACTTCTTCTTGGTTCAATTTCCGCATTAACAGTTGGTTTCTCGGGGCTTTCGTCCCTGAATGTCATCTCATGTGTTCTTTTCCCAGAAGTCTTATCTATTTTTCGTTTATATGGAAAATATCTTCAAAGAACATAGCATCTCTAGATTCGATAATCATGTTTACATGAATATCTGGTATTTCTGATTTATGAACCAGAAATATGTAGGCACTACTATTCAAGGCATAGCCTATGAATATACAGTCCATAGTTTTTGCTCCCAACTTAGTCTTTTTAAGTAATGGTGCCAGCACCTTTGCAAGGCACCCCCACATTTTGAGGTAATGGTAAGAAGGTGTCCTTCCATGCCATAACTCAAATGGTATTAGACCAAGTTTCTTGTGGGGTACTCTATTTAGAATATAATTTGCAGTTAATAGAGCTTCTCCCCACAAGTTCTGCGGAATTCCAGAACTTACGAGCATGGAATTTACCATCTCCTTCAAAGTTCTGTTCTTCCGTTCAGCAATTCCATTTTGCTAAGGAGTATACGGTGCTGTTGTTTGATGGATTATACCAAAATTAGCACATAACTCACTAAAATCATTTGATTCATATTCTCCGCCTCTATCGGATTTTAGAATCTTGATTTTCTTGTTGAGTTGATTCTCAACTTCGGCTTTATATGTTATAAACATATTTATTACCTCATCCTTACTGTTTAAAAGATACACATAACAATATCTTGTACAGTCATCAATAAAAGTAATAAAATACTTTTTACCGCCTCTAGTTGGCATAAACTTCAAGTCACACAGATCGCTATGAATTAACCCTAAAGGTTCTGTTTTTCGATCAATTGAGTGAAATGAATTTTTCGCCAACTTGGCCTCAACACAAATCTCACACTTGCGAATTTCTTTCAAGTTGAGTTTAGGAATATATCCCAGATTAGACAAGTTCTTTAATGACTTGTAATTTACATGTCCTAATCTAGCATGCCACAAAATAGGAGACTCAAGCAAATAAACAAAAGATTTTCCTTTATTTATAAGCTTCGGGTACAAAAACGCAGACTTTTTATCTACCACTGCAACATTGGCTTTAAAAGTCCATCAACAAGATAACCCTTTCCCACATACATCCCTCACTTAGTAAGTACAAATTATCTTATTCAAAAACCATTCTAAATCCTTTCTTACTAAGTATTGATCCAGATATCAGATTCTTGCGAATATCTGGAACATGTAGCACATCGTTCAGAGTAAGCTCTTTCCCCGATGTCCACTTCAGGATGACCTTACCTTTTCCTTCAACCTTTGATACGGCTGAGTTTCCCATGAATAGTTGCTCATCTTGCTCTAGTATTTGATATTCAGAGAATAATAATTTCTCAGAGCAGATGTGCCGAGTAGCCCCAGTGTCTACCCACCAATCTTTATTGTTGGTTGTCAGATTCACTTCTGACACCACAGCTGAAAGGCTTGGCGACTCATGGTCGGTCAAGTTTGCCTGTGGGTGGCTTTTCTTATTCTTTTTGAGACGGCTGCGACATTCATTCGCCTTATGCCCCTCTTTGTTGCAGATGTAGCAGATTCCCTTAAAGCGCATGTTCTTGCCTTCTTGGACCTTGCCTTTGTACCCCTGGGAAGTCTTCTTCCAATTTAAGCCTTTGGAAGTAGACGCTTTCCCTTTTGAGTCTTCGATCACATTGGCTTTTGCTTCATAGGAGTTCTTACTGCTCCTTTTCTCGGACTTTCTGTTGTCCTCCTCGATTCGAAGCCTTACAATGAGATCTTCCAACTTCAACTCCTTTCGCTTGTGCTTCAGGTAGTTCTTGAAATCTCTCCACGTAGGTGGGAGTTTCTCCACGATAGTAACAACCTGAAATGTTTCAGGTAGGATCATACCTTCGGCTTCTATCTCGTGCAAGATAAGTTGGAACTCTTGCACCTGACTGATTACAGTCTTGTTGTCCACCATTTTGTACTCCAGAAATCGTCCTACGACGAACTTCTTGGTACCAGCACCCTCAGTCTTGTACTTCTTGTCAAGACTGGCCCATAACTTCTTTGTCGTTGTGATAGGACTGTAGACATTGTAAAGAGAGTCATCCAGTCCATTTAATATATAATTTCGGTAAAGGAAGTCACATTGAGTCCATGCATCAGTTGCGGGCTCTGGTGGATCTTCTTGCAGGAATCTGGCCAGATGAAGAGTGGTCAAGTAGAAGAGCATCTTCTGTTGCCACCTCTTGAATTCTGCGCCATCAAATTTTCCTGGCTTCTCCGGCTTCGGGTTAGGAAGCGGAGTAGGCATCAAAGCTTGTAGCTGCATGTTTGATGCCTTACTAGAGCTATCTTGATTAGTCTCAGACATTTTCTGCAAGTTCAAGCAGAATAGAAGTAAGAAACTTCAATACGTAATTGTCTTAAGATTGTTGGTTTCTGCTTAACAGGAATCAATCTGACAACTATTCAAGATCACTGAAATATCAACAATCTAATTGGCCAGGTCGGCGAATATCAGGTGGGAGGTTTTCCGTTCAATAGAACGTTCCTTAATTTAAGAACCACCTTTCAATTTCCTTCCTTGATTAAACACCAATTAGACTGATATAAATCAGTCTCGATATACTGTTAAGTATATCCCCTGTATAAAGAAATAAATTCACTTATACAGTATTTGGAGTGAGGTACGCTTTTAGAGCGAATCTCCTCAAGACAATTACGTCCCCCGCACCGGTGCTAACGGGTTATTGGACGCTGGTCTCCCAAGATACAACACTCCTTCACGGTATTTGGATAGCACATCCAAATCACCGTACGGTCGAACCGTAGTCAACCAGTACCTTCACAGGATCGTTGAAGCAGCGGGACAAGGACAAATTTCGAATGAATATTTGCCTTTATTTGGAGTAGCACCCACTGTTGAGGACGAAAGAAGGTTGAAGAATATTCTTCTTCAGAAGTCCCAGATTCAGACAACAATTCTATAAAAGAATCTGTTGAATTTTCTGAGCCCTCTTTCAGAACGAATTTTTGCAGAATCTTCTTTGGAAGTCGCTTCGGAAATCGAGTTACGGATTTCCCACTTCTCGCTGGAAGTAGCTTCAGAACTCCACTGCCAGTTCAGAACTTGCTTCAGAACTCTGAGAGAGAGAGATATATATATATATATATATTTCTCGCTGTTGTTGGTGTGTTTTAATTGAGAGATCGGAGCGCTATTTATAGCGCTCCAGGAGGGGCCAACGGGTCTGAACCCAACGAAAGGTTGCAACCTTTCGACCCAACAGTTGGCTGTCCAACTGACGCACCCAACAGTCACAACTGTTGGTAGTCCAACAGTCGCAACTATTGGTATTCCAACAGTCTTCCGTTGGCGGGTCGGATCCGGAGCGGAGCGGGTATGCTCGCAACCTATACCCGTGAGACCTGATTCAAAAAGAACCAGGTCGGGTAGGGAACCCGAACCCGAACCCAGACCCAGGCCCGGACCCGAGCCGGCGGCCGCCGCCGCCAGCGGCGGTGCGCGCGCGCATGTGCGGGCATAGTTCCCTCCCAATCGCGCGCGAAAACTCCAAGTACCCAAAGGGTACGCCCTTTGTTCTCAATTTTCTCTATTTAAACACCATGAACTTCCATCCCACGGCCAATGTGGGACTAAATGTTTTTAGCTACCTTTAGTCCCATTTTGATTTTGAATTAGGCAATCTTTAGACTTGAATATCTCATTCATTCGAAGTCGGAATTGAACATGTGAATATACCACGTTCATCCCCAATGAAAGGAAAATACACTCCAACTATCATCCAATTGATTCGATCAACGGATCTCGCCATAATTCAACTCGAAGATTCACATTTATATTCTTCATATTCCAGCACATATAGTGTTGACACGTGGATTGGCAATTTTTTTGCAAATTTATAGGCTCATATTTATAGCATCATTGCGTTGCTCATGCACTTAATCAGAAGAATGCAGACTTGCTCATTTTGAAGAGAAATTAGCAATTTCAGACTTATTTCTTTTATTCTTTGATTCCCTCATTAGAGAAGCTTTCAAACAGACGTCAAGTCCCATTACATTCCACTCTCCTTGTTCTTCTGGAGCCACTGAGCAAAGACGTTGGCAGTCTGGGTGTCGGCCCTGTGATGCTTCTGGGTGAACTCCTGCAGCGTCCCCCAGGTGAAGTCCGGGTAAGCCCTGGGGTGATCAGCGTCCACGAGCGCCTCCGGCGCCTGCACGATCTTGTCCTTCTTCGGGCACAGGAAGAACACCAGCGACTTCCTTGCCGCCTCGCTGTTCACCACCGCCCGGTGCATGCAGCTCTTGTACCTCTTGTTCGTCAACGCCTTTTCATGCCAAAAAGATGCATCCATTAGTATCCTCATTTAGTTTTTAGGGTTGATTATACAAAAAAAATCACTGAAGCTAAAATGAAATTTGGAATTTCTATTCAAATGGAAAATTTTGAATTCATGATTTTAGGAGATTCTTATACTTTCTCGTCCTATCTAAAAGCTCACCTAAAAAGTATCGAATTACTTTTTTTTTCCCCTTCAAAAATCCACATAAAATCAAGTATTTTTGAGATTTTGTTAAACATTCAAACACATCCTAACTTCTTATCTTTTTTCTTTTCAAGTAGTGATATTCAGACCCACCATCCTCTTTGTTTATCTATTTCCCCCCTTTGTATAATGGTCACTTGCAAGTCACACGATGGTTCATTTTAACTTATTTTTCATCTTAACTGTTTGGTTGTCGTAACTGGCCGTAATTCGTAGTTGTAATTGGTAAAGTCTTTTACAATTGTAAATGAGTTACATGTATATAAATTTTACGGTGTTTGGTTGGTAATATAAAATTGTAAAGTGGGAAAGTGTATTGTACTTTACGGTGTTTGGTTGTCGTAATGTATAAGTCGTAAGTGAAAAAGTTGACCACAAAATTAACTATTTGGTGATTTTAAAAGTTTTAATACTGCAAATAAATATTTAAAAAGTTAAATATTAAAAAAATTTAATATTAATAAAAAAAAATATTACAAATTTGTATGACCACAAAATTAACTGTAACTGGGCTGTAAGTGAGTGGTTACTGGGTTGCAAGTGAGTGTTATTTGAGTTATGTAAGTCTTTTACGAATTACGGTCCAAACAAATGCCGTAGTTGTAACTGGGTAGTAAGTCATTTATGAATTACGTAGTTTTACGAGAAACAAACGGCCCAAGCAATAAAACTTCAGGAAGAAATTCTGTAATTTATCCGAACTTAATTTTTCATATAGGCATAAGTTTAGAAAAAAACAAAAATAGGGAGGCAATTAATAACCATGAATGTATCCCCAACGTTGATGACAAAGGTGTCAGGCTTAGGGCTAACTGTGAACCACTTGCCATCGACACAAACTTGGAGCCCGGCAATGTCGTCCTGGTGCAGGATGGTGAGGGAGGTCGGATCGTAATGGGGGCCGGTGCCGAGGGTGAGGTCCGGCTTCGGGCAGGAAGGGTAGTAGTTCACCCTAAAGATGGACTCGTTGTCGGCGTAAAAGTCCCTGAACGTCGACCGGCCGACGCCGAGGCTCAGCCCAAGCACCTCCAGTATCTCCAGGCACAGCTTGCTCATGGCACTGGAGTAGTCCTGCAACACCTTCCTGCATGCAAGCCAGCCCGTAACAAAATTAGAATTAGGATAATATCTGGTAGTGTTAAAAAATCCATTAGATTCAGAAAAATAGGAAGCTCTAAAAGGATTATAATTCTAAATCTGTTTGTATTCCTATAAAAATCGATGTCAAAAATAGGGATATAAAATAAATTTACCCATATTGTTGGAAGTCATCACCCAAGGTCCGGACCACGTACTCCTCCGCGCCATTAGTCGGGATGGTGAGCGTCTCCTTCCACGGCAAATTGAAGTGAACCTCCCGGTAAAACTACTCGCGTACCCAAATATCTCCCCAATCTTTCTTTTCGCCCTCTCCTTCTCGGCAAGCGACATAGAGAAGAACTCCTCGGTCCGGCGCTGCGCCTCCACCAGCAAGCCCGAGTCCACCCCGTGGTTCGTGACCTGAAAAAACCCGTGCTTCTCGCACGCCTCCCCGATCTGCCTGGCAATCTCTACGGCGGCGGCGGGGTCTCCAGAGAGGAATCCCCCGATGTCGATGACGGGGAGGACGAGTTCCTCGCTGGCGTCGGGGGCCGGCCGGTCCTCCTCGGACCATACAAGCTCGGTGGGGATGTCGGCCTTGCCGCTCAGGACGGCAGCGTCGAAGACGAAGGGCTGCATTGTTTCAGTTGCCATGAGATTGGGGTGAGAATTAGAGGGAATTGCTGGAAGATGCCTGAGAGTGAGTGAGAGAGAGGCGGCGGTGACTGCGTATATATCGGGCGAGGGAGGAGAGGGGTGAGAGGATGAATCTTTGGGGTTCGGGGCACCACCTGTTCCCACACAACAGGTAATTTACCTGTTGTGTGGGAGCAGGTGGTGCCCACACCCACACACACACACACACACCCACACACACACCCTGTTTCCCACACAACAGGTAAATTACCTGTTGTGTGGGAACAGGTGGTGCCCCAAATTCGAATCTTTGAACGTCCAATGCATGTGGTACAACCGTCGAATTTGTACTTGGGCAGTTCTGTTGGCACGTGAGGTTCGGTTCATGTGTGTAAGCAACACACCTCATAAGAGGAGGATCAATTATGAGTTGACAGGTGAAGTCTGATTTCAGAATTAGAAAGTTTTAAAGTTTTTGAAATACCTCTTAAATCTTATCACGTGTCATTATCTCTCTTATAACATGTGTGTGGGGACGGAGATACATGCCCTTGTGCATGGGATTCTGAACTATATCTTATTATGCATGCTTTTTGAATCACATCTGCTTTTTATTTTATAATACGATGCATTGTATGTGGCATTGCCCCGTGGGAATGCTGTTATTGCAACAATGGTAAGTTCAAATTGTTGCATGTAAAACAATTTATGCATGAATCCTTCCTAGACTATGAATAATTATGGAAGTAATATAGCCCTGTGGAAATTTTAATTAATGATGAGATTATGATTTGATTTATTCGTCTGATAATAAAAAAGAAAGGAATGAACCTTGATTTTGATAAATATGGTGGTATGTGCCGCGGGTGAAGAACGATCAGGATTGGGTCGGGTTGGATACTAATCTTAGTTTGATCCGACCAACTACCAGTGGAGGTCCAAGCCTAGCCCATCTCCAGCTGGGAGGTCCAACCTAACTATTAATTTAAGTAACTTTGAGGCTTTTTAATGAGAAAATACATCAGTTTTGACTTTTTACTTTTAATTATCATCTCTAAATTTAGTAACAAGCTATAGATAGCTTATTATATAGATTAACATAGTGGGTTGGGTCTAATTGGGCTTGAATTTGGCCAAGACGAGTGCAGGATTGGGCTGGGTTTTATGGTCAACTTAGCCCAACAACGACTCACTGTTGATTTATATCACTCATAGAATTTTAGTTTACTTAGTCTTCTCATAATGTAAACCCATTGAATTATAGTATCAATGTAAAAAAATTGAAAAAGATTATAAAATAATTGGAAATATTGGTGATAGGTTCTTAAACTTTGGAATATTTTTTGACTAATGTAAATTAGTTTTGCTGACCTATAATTTAACATGGATGAATATACAATCCTAACAATGTAATATAACAAAGTACACCTAAAATGAAATAAATCGTGTCACGAACCTTCTCTTTATTTTTTGTCGCCATCTCTATCTTCTCCACATTCTAATTGTTTCCTGCAATGCATGCAGTAATACAAACACAAGAAAGAAACAGAGTCAGTTAATTATTAACCGAATTCTAACAAATAATCATTGGAGATTTAAGAGTAATTGAAGGCCAAGAAAAAGAAACGACTGAATAATTTATAAAAGACAATGGCACACATTCAATTCCCTTTCTGCTGACACTTGCTCAGTGTTTGAAAAAAAAGAAAAAGGAAAAATTAGATTATGAATAAAGAGGCATCAAGTTTAATCCCCACAATTATCGAATTGGGGGATTTAATATTGATAATTAGTAAAGGGTGTGTGTAGGCTGGAAGGTGATCTCTTTCCTGCTTCTCAAAAAAAAAAAAAAAAAAAGGAAAAAAAAGAAAAAAAAAACGAAGATGAAGGGGTATTTATTGAATCTTATTTCCCACGAAACACTAGAAATATTTATGAAATGAATTCGGTACCTTTTCTTTGTTTTTTCTTTTCTTCAGATTTATTGGCACGCAGAGAAAGTAAAAGAGAGTGAAGGCACATTAAAAGAGAGGCTGATGGGTTGAATAGAAATTGGAAAAGAATAGGATTAGTTGGGGGAGAGAGAGATTTTAGGAGATAATTGTTATGAAAATTGAATTTGACTGTTTATATCATAATACTGCAAGGGAAAAAAAAACTCTAATTAAAGATAGATTCCGCTAGACGCTGGTGATTCTACTTTAAAAAGTTTGGAACTTTTTAATTCTAAAGATCATCACAAAAGTTTATTGTACTTTTGATTAAATTTAACAATTTTGTGGCTTTGATGAACTTTCTCCATTCTCTAATCTTGAGAGATTTAGATTTTTATCTTAATCGTTTTGCTTTATTTATAACTAATTTTTTTTGTTTATTGTTAAAGCATTTGATAAAAATATGTTTTTTAAATGTGTAGATAAGCATCTACTTTGGCTTTGTATTGTACATGCAAACATGCAAATTTTTTTTAAAGCTAAACATGCTAAGAGTACACTATTATTGTCTCATTATGCATAATTGGATTCACATTGCGTTTTTAATCAGTTAAAGCTTGTTGATCCATGTCAGCTGAAAGACAAATTTGGTACCAAATAGTAGTTTATATAGAGATACAGTAGAAAATTTAATAATAACTTTACTTAAAAATTCAAGCATTCAGCGTTATTATGTTGCGAGCCATCACTTTATGTCATCTAGGGGTGGCAATTCCGATCCTACCCGCTAACCCGACCCGTAATTTCTGGGTTTGGGTTTAGCCTATACAGGTTTGGGTTATAAACGGGTCAACCCATCCGACTCAATAGTTAACGGTTCAGGCTTGGATTTTAGTTTAACCCGATTACGACCTGATTAGACCCGTTTAAAATTATCAAATATATCATGTATGCATGTTATGGACTCTAAATATGTTATTACTTTGGTCTTGATTTGATGTTATGAATGTTTTTTATTTGTTTTTTATGAAATGATAATTTTTTAACTTTATTTTGTAAAATTGGATGTTAATTATATTGTAATGTATTTTAAAAAGAGTTTAAAATTCTAAATGAGTTAATTGGGTCTAAGTGGGACGACCCGACCCGCCGAACCCATTTAATAAACTGGTCAG
The DNA here is from genome assembly GCA_038442645.1 of Agave tequilana. NCBI lineage: Eukaryota > Viridiplantae > Streptophyta > Magnoliopsida > Asparagales > Asparagaceae > Agave > Agave tequilana. The sequence goes on from JAVJIF010004785.1 coordinate 221,898, forward strand.
GCGGGTCACCCCGTCTAACTTTGGATCGGGTTTGGGTTTCCTATTTTGACCCATTTAATAAACGAGTCAAGTTTGAGTCAGGTATATATAAGTTGATTTGAATATGACTCGATGCGATTAGACTCAATCCGACCCAGTTACTACTCCTAATGTCATCTTAACCCGACTCGACCCGACGCAATTGCCATCCTAAATTGTCATCTTTCATCCAAATAATCAGGTCTTGGCCTCACAAACCTTCTACTAATACCGTGGCGTTCTTCAAATCATAGTTATTGGACACTTATGTCCGAGGAAGCATGTTTTGACAGAGACACCATACCATATTGAAAAAAATAGTGAAATATTTCCAATACTCATAGGACACCGTGTTTATAATATTGAGATATTTTCCCTACATTCTCGAGTTGCATGGGAAATTCATGTGACTATATTTTATTGTTCGAGAAATCAAAAAAAAAAAAAAAAAAAAAAAAGAGTTAGTTAGGGAAAGATATTGAAAATCTATTTATATATAAGAATTATTGAAAAAAAATATTTGCATTAGTTTGAAAAAAAGAAAATTTTAAAACTAAGTATTGAATGAAGAATATGTATTGTGAAAAAATATATAAAATTATATGTAAATAAGAATTACATTTCAAAGATTTTCTATATGGCTATTTTTTTCCTTTTAAAAAACTTATCTCTGTCATTTTCTTTACAGCAACTTTTAAATCAGCTGAAAAATTTGTACAAACAGACACAAACATACGTACGTATGTTTTCCATATTTTTTAGAACTGCATGTCCCGTACTTGTATCCCGTACTTTTTCGATAACAATTTCTCGCAACTCTTTTTTTTTTTATATCCAGGCTTTTTCTGTTTTCTTTTTTATGTTTTCTATATTAATCATAATATAGAAAAGGTCACTGGTCACCTCAATTATTCACCTATATTTTCAAGTATCTGCCATTATTAACGCTATGAATAATTGAGTATCTAACTGAAACTCAATGCTCGCTTGAACTGTATCTGACTGCGTTCCTATTCTAAGTTCACCTCTTGATTTGGATCACCCAAGAGAACACGTAATTCAAAATGAGAAACAGAAGGCGAGACTAATCCAGTCTTTATTCCAGTAAACCCCAACACTCATGGCACAGGGTTGTTGTCTTTGTTTAGTCCCACATCGAAAGTGATCTGAATTAGCTTTAAATTCATCTCGCTCCTAGACCTTAGCACGACTTTGAGCGGACTTCTTCGTAGAGATCTACACAGTTGGAGGATCAGTCTCAGGCGGCTCCCTGTGCCTCCTGAGATGGGTTCGAGGTTGTCCCCCATAAAATTTTTTCCACTTTTTTAGGTAACTTTGATTTTTTTTTTTTTTTTTCATATTTAAGTAATTCTAAGTCAATCCAAAATTTTCTCTTTAACTACCGTTATTTTCATATCAAAATGTTGAATGCATGCATCTTCTTCAGTATAGCATGTGATGTGTATGTAGAAATGCCCAGCTCAATTTTCTTCTACAGTCTTAGAAAATTTTCAGTTCTAAAACCTTCCCTTCTTTTTTACATTCATATTTTCGTGTATGGAGATTTTAATTTGTTTAGTGAATAAAATAACGACTAAGAATTTAGGTTTATTGGTCAGTCTAAATTGCAATCTCTAAACATATCTTGTTATCTTGTTAGCCCACTAATGCTGGGTATACTACTGCTATTACTTGTTGGGTTATGAGGAATCACTTTTGGCTCTAAAGAGGAGAATTGGATCCTTTTTTTTTGAGTATAGAAGATTATTGCTAGAGTCACTTTTTCTTAGTTTTTTTTTTTTTTTTAGATATTATTATTTGAAATGTAGGTTTCAGTGCTTCCACTGAGGTGGCATATCTTATTTTTGCCAACCATGAAAGAACTAGAGGGCAGTTTAGTACTTAGTTGTGTGAGAATTTTCTTATAATGTGTGATATTAGGCCACATAACAATTTTAATTCTTAGATGCCGCGGTGGTAGCTGAGTTAAGGAGTTGTCCGATGAGGATGGATCGATGTGGGAGGGAGGCATGAGCTGATGAATGCTTTAGTCGACAAGATATTGAAAGTTATTGGGGAATCTGTGTGTCCAAGCATAAGTTTCATATGTCATCTTTCTCCTATGTAGCACGAACAATTCTGTTGTGAAGCTATATCTATGTCGACTATGTGTCAGATACGTATCGAGCATAATGATTCTTGCCCTCTCTTCATTGGTATTGGCTACTATTTTCCATTGTCATCCGCATTGTGATAGTGTGTCGTGTCGTGTGTTGTTCATGTTACGCTTCTTGGATGAGATCAACAATGTAGAGGACGATCATTCTCAGTTGGTCTTGGCACAGCCTGACATGGGCTCGACGAGGTTGTCTGATCAACAAGGTAATGTTAGTTTTTTTCCCTCTCAGTGCATCAATTAATTACAAGCATCAATACAATGTTAGATGATATTAGCATACCGCATATGATGATAGGTAGGTAATGTTGAACTGCTCAGCTCAGTTCCTGAGTTGAACAAGCTTACTACTTTCCAATTCTACAGCCTTATTAGCTAGAATTGGCGGCCAAGAATCATAGAAAGAACAACTAAATAATTGAGGAAGATAGTAGGCTTGAAAACTTTTGATACTCATTAAATAATTGTTCATCATGATGATGACATTACTGTGCTTATTACTTTTCCAGTTCTTTGGGAGGTTTCAGAGTTTCCCAAGTCTGCTGGGTACTTCAACTTTAAATAGATAACAATAGCTGTTCTTGGACAGTGTCATTTTTATGTGTGTGTCATGATTGCCAAGTAGAAATTGCATTCTAGCTTACACTAACAAATTAATTATCATGATATAATATTGGAATTAAGTGTGTGACATGATTTCCAAGTAGAAATTGCGTTCTAACTTACACTAACAAATTAATTATCATGATATAATATTGGAATTAAATCTAACTTACACTAATAAATTTTAATTGTTTTTGGACATGGTCTACTGCCTGAACATTCTGCTAATAATCATTATAGGATGAATAAAGTTTCCCTTTTCTTTCTTAAATCTAATGAGGCTTGACTATGTATTTCTGGGTTCAGTTTTATTTGTGCGAGCCACACACAAACACACATATTTTAAGGTGGCTAATAAAAACACCACATCAACAATAAAAATTTCTTTAATGGTAAGGAAAGTGTCTCTTAACAATAAAAAATACTTGTTATTGGCAAGGATGCCAATGTAGGCCTATTTCATTGGCCACCTTAAAGTATATGTATGTGGTTCACATACATAAACCGAATTCTCTATTTTTTTGGTTAATAATGTAAATTGCTAACAGTAAGGCATTCTTTCTAAGAGTTTTTGTTGTTTAAAAAAAATCTAACTGGAACTTGAATATCTATTTCTGGGTTCAGTTCACTAGTGTGAGCTATACACAAATGCACATGCTTTAAGGTGACCAATAGAAAAGCACCCAATACAATTTTGTTTTATGTAAGCAAAGTGTCTCTTACAAATAAAAGAACATTTCTTATTGGTAAGAATGCCGACTTGGAGCTATCTCATTGGCCACCTTAAAGTATGTGTGTGGCTCACACACATAAACCGAACGCTTTATTGCTTTGGTTACTAATGAAAATTGCTGATAGCAAGGACCAAGGAGTCCCGAGAAATCAGATGAAGAGAAGTAGAACCCCCCCACAAATTGCTAATAGTAAGGAGTCCATTGTAGGAAATTTGTGGAGTCGGAGCCTTCCTTTGCTATAGCCTTTCAGTGAATCCTCTCTCTCTCTCTCTCTCTCTCTCTCTCTCTCTCTCTCTCTCTCTCTCTCTAACTTTAAGGTTATTAATTGCTAAAAAATGGCAAAGATTTCATGGTACTCATTAGATTATCAGATGAAGATTGATTCAATCATGTTTTATGCTTTCAAGTTATAGATAAGAAGTTTTAACAAAAATAGAGAAGACAACCATTAAATCTCATGATCAAGCTGCAGTTTATGGTGAAAATACTGGTCACCAAGACCAGGTTTGCACTAGACTTCAAAATATGAAATTAGATTAATTTAGGTAATTGTGATGAAACAATGTCTACATGGTTGTACTAGATTCTGTTCTAAATATTTGATTAGTGTGTTGTGCTCATCTTGTTTCTGCACCTTCATGCAAAATGGGTGAATTTGTTATTGCATTTGCTTCCATATCTTAATTCAATAGTCGAGAACTGTTGTGCAGACTCTTGCAATATTACCTAATTGATCAATACGTTTATTTCAGGCGGTGGTATTTCTGCCTAGTCAATTGCAATAGTATGCTAAATTTTGAAGTCCGCGGAGCATCTTGACTTAACGTGTGACCCTCCGTGTCTTGACACTTTTGTGTACGTACCTTACCTTATTTGGGTGATGCCACCTTGTAGTCCAAGAGAGGCTAATTACAGCTAAGAGATCCGGTCCTGATACCATGTTAGAATCTAATTCTCCTCGAAATGTACCTTGTTAGGGAGATGCCACAAGTCTAATATGAAGCACTAAATCTCCCTTCACATAACCGATATGGGACTATCTCCTAACACTTGTATCAGGATCTTGAACGCTGTTTTCCTTTAAAATTCAATGGTTTCGATATTAGAAAACTTGCTAACCCCTCTGATACAAGTCATAACTTTGCTGTAATGTATTCGGCTTGCTTCCATATGAGACTGTAATTTGCACCCGTCAACCCGTAAACATCTCCTATTCTACAGGAAATCATTATCAGCATAGTGTCCTGAGCTACTTTATGTCAATATTTCCTCATATATCTGCATGTTATCTCAAGAGCATCTGTAGGCACAGTTTAATCACATAAATTCAACATTTCAAGCAATATAAGCTCTTTGCATCATGAAGTAGAATTTGTTGAACCAGTTTTAGCTACAGCTTCATAGAGAAAAGCCTTGGATACAGAAAGAAAATGATTATGCAGTCAAACTTAATTAGTAACAGAATCTTTTACAAGCCGCCTGCTGTATCAGACGCGTGATAATTTCCTCGGCATTTTCATTTTTTCCCTCCCTCTTCATTGACACTGCCTCTGGGATTAGATTTTGTATTGGTGTACATTTGCCTTTCATTAACATGAAAATGAACTTCAATGCTTGTTTGGTCAGCATCTATCTGACTGAATTCCTCTGCAAGGTCTCTCCTCTTGATTTGGACCTCCCCAGAGAACAATTATTATAAAATAAGGAACAGAAAACAACTTAATTCATCACTCAAACAAGCGATTATGGAGAACGTTCTTTAAGTTTAGTCCCACATCGGCTGTGTAATCAGACTTAATTATCATTAAATTATTCTTGCCCCCCGTCTCAAGCACTATCTTACTTGAACGGGATCTATTCTAGAGGATTGTACAACTGTATTCTTGAGTTTTATAAGGAGACAGGTAAAACACAGTCTGATGTTATCGTTGGGGAGACCTTTTCGCAGATCAACACAGTTAGAGAGGAGATTGTTCTCAGGCGGGTTCTCTCCTGAGATGGGCTCGAGGTTGTGCGACAGCTGCCCCAAATTATTTTCTCTTTTCTAGGTAACTTTCTTTAATTTCAATTTTCATTCTAATATCAATTTTTTTCTCTTTTCATTGCCATTATTATATTGATGGAAGAACACTACTCATTAATCGTCTCATATCAAAATGTGGAATGCCTCTCCTTCAGTGCAGCGTGTGATGTGTTTGTAGAAATGCCCAGCTTAGTTTTTCCCCTGGAAGATATATTTTGGGTAATTCTAGTTTCAATGCGATGCATTATTATATCAATTTATAGATCATTATTCATTACTCGTCTCTTATCAAAATGTTAAAGGCCTCTTCTTCAGTATAGCATGTGCTGTGTTTGTAGAAATGCTCAGCTTAGTTTTTGATCCGGAGCTATTTTAGGGTAAGTTTAATTATCAACATGATGCATTTCTTGTAACTGTAGTATGTAGAAGTGCCTAGCTTACTTTTCCTCTGGATGTCATGTTTAGAATTTTCAGTTTCATAACCTTATCTTTTATTATACTTTCATGTATGGCATTTTTAATTTATTTTTAGTGTGAAGAAGCTGCTGATCAAGAAGTATATTTTTGCTCTCAGTCTAAATTGCTCAGCCTAAACAGATACATCACATTGACCCAATAAATGTTGGTCCACTATTACTAGCATTTGCATTAGTTGATTCGATGATGGTGACTGCTATGGCAATTGCCAGTTAAGTTTCTTACTTGAACTGCTGTTGATTCAATTGTCAAGCACCACCAAGTTAATGAACGCCAATGTGAATTCTAATTTTGTTGCTTTGTTTCAGGCATATTAGTTGGTTCTTCAATTAAGATCAAATAGTTAACTCAAATGTATTTTATTTTCTTATTTTGATAAATGATACTTTCTCCTATGATCTTACAATCACAACCCAGTAAATACTGAGTGCTAATATCAGCCGTTATAATGGACTGTAATAGGGATGAAACTTCTTATTTTACTTTCATAGAAGCAATTTATATTTATACATCTTCATTTGCACATGATCGTGTTCATGTTTCTGAGTTTGCAGCTGGTAATAAAGGAGCTAGCCTTAGTAAAATGTCATCAAGAATAGGGTATAAATTATTTTTCTCTAATTTGTGGGGTCAACAAAGATGAGTTGGAAGTTGCCTAAGTTGATTAGATTTATGTAGTTAGTAAAGTTGCCTTTGCTCAGTGATAATTAAGCCAATTCCTGCTTGATTTCCAATGTTGATAAAGGAGGAACAAGAGCTTAAAGGAGGAAGAAGAAAGAGGTTATCATGGAGTGTTCATGTGGGACATCTGCACTCGGAACTAAGCCTGCAATCATCAAATACAGTGATCCATTTTACTTTTGATTACATTTGTGGAGTATTTATTTTTTCAAATTGTTCTTTGAAAGTCCTGCAGAACCAGTGGGGCTGCAGTAGTGTTATCCACCCGAATCTTCTATTTTCTTTTTTATAACAGAGGGTAGCTCATAGGGCTTCCACCACCCTCAGACTAATTCCCTACACACCACAACCTAACCTCATCGACTGTAATGGGAAAATTCCGGAGCATAACCCCGTGGAAAATATCGTCCCTCATTAGATTCGAACTTGTGCCTACTGGGGAGCAAACCCAACGGCTTACCGATGGGCCACATGAGGATTGACTCATATCTACTGTTCGTTGAAGTGTTTATAGCCACTTCTTCTGTCACCATTTTATTAGACTCCCACTATCATGTATCAATCGATAAGTCAGAAACTGTTTGCTTTGAGCCTCACTTTTGACATGACGATATACTTTTAAATGAGATTTTCTTATATATGCCCCCAAATCTTCTCTTTTATTAAAATTACCCCCAAATCTTCATATTTCTAAAATTATCCCTCAAATTCTTAAATTTGATCAAATACCCCCATCGTTAAATTTTTAACAATTTAGAGGTAAGTTTACCAAATTACCCCATTCTTCTCTCTTCTTTATCTCTCTTCTCTGACTCTCTCTCTTTCTCTCTTTTAATGCCCTCTTCTCTCTCCCTCCCCCCTAAAAAAAAAAACCCCATCGGGTTTGGCACCGGGTACGAGCACGACGACGGCACCGGCTGCGGCGGCGGGAGAAGCCAAGGTCATCTTGACGATAGCAAATTTTGAATCAAAACTAAGAATCATCACAACAACAAACAGATCAATTAGGACAAGCTATACTCTCAACACTATAGTGATTCTAGATTTCCAAAAAGGCTATGAACTGATTGAATTCATGAGATTTTTTAAAAAAAAGTCAAAGTAAATTGGATCAAAGAACTCCCTCACATCCTCCTTGCTCGTGGCTCCTCCCTGCTGCCTCAGGCTGCCACTTGTCGTCTGGCTGCCTCGCGCGTCGCCTGGCCGCGACTACTGTTGTCGCTGCCGTTGTTGCCGCAAAAACCAGAGAGGGAGAGAGAGGAAAAGAGAGATCAAAAGTGAGAATTAGAAAGTGAGAGAGCTAGAGAGAGGATGATGAAGGAGATGAGGGATTTTAGGGATATATGAAGTGAGAGAGAGAGAGAGAGGTGAAAAATGGGATGATTATTCCTTATTTTCCCAATTTAAAGTTTTGTGGTGATTTATCTAGTGAAGCACACTTCATCACACAAATCCCCATACTTCATAAGATCATGCCACCTCACTCACCCAGTTAATTTAATGTGCTTGTATTTGGTATGCAAGTGTATTGTATGTGTAAACATGTATTTAGTATATAATTATTTTTTATGAATGATAAATCTAATTACCCACATACTTATATACACACATGTATTTACAATTATCAATATTCATTCCACTCCAAATTTTTCCACAATATTTCTAAAAATTCAGTTTTACACAAGATTAATTTACTCATCACCTCAGATAGTCCTGTATAATTTCATTAATCAAGATTATGATATTAAATCAAGATTTTAATATCAGGATGTTACAATATACCCTTATGGCGACACATACCACCATATACATACATGTGTACACACCATTAACTTATATATGTATCTGACACACATAGCAATACCATACCATTTTCTCCCAAAATAAAGGGACTCTCCAGATGTGCGCAGTCCACATGCCAATCTATTCCGAAAAACATAATCAGCGATTGGGATAAATCACCACTCAGTAAAATTCACTCCTTCCATGAAGTCTAAGTGTTCTATCAAGTTATAAGTAAGCTATCAATTAAGAATATACAATATACACAACTTGATGTGTAAAGGAGGCAAAAGTTCTCTGAAACAAAAGTAATCAAAAGAAACTAGTAACTTTATACGAGCTTGATAATGAAACTGGAAAATTGTGGAGCTTTTGGAACATTCATTAGTCACTTAATAGTTCTCATACATAATGATATAACAGTACAATCATATAGATAATACCTAAATATACAAGTTAGATGTTGATATGACATATAGTAGATTGGTTGATACAGAATCAACGTCTATAATTTTTATGCCTTAATTCATGCACAATTCTCATGCTTCCATTTATCAATATATATCAATCGAGCCAAATATCGATAATCATGTAGGTGTTACCCAGCAAGGCCAATATAGTTATCCCTACCACATTACACGAGTAGGTCCAGTTAATCTCCATGAACGTCTCTAATGGAGTCCAGTAAACCTTCTTGAACGTCTCTAATGGGGTCCAGTAAAACCTACCATTAATATACTCTCAGAGAAAGTAGAAATTTTTAGTCGGGAAAAAAATAGATAAGCATGTATCTTGCTATAAAAAACAGGTCAAATTCCCAGCACAGAAATGAAATGTATTATTTTATATTATTGTAACTCGGACCTAAATTCTTGTTGGAGGAGTTAAAGGCTTCAAGGAGATCTACAGCCAAAACCTCTATGAACCACATGGGGAAAACTATTTCAGTAATGTACTGAGCTGATTGATAGGTTTCTTACCATAGATTGCTTTAGATGAAATTTCTTTTACCAACATTTTAGTTGCTTTCCTCTAATGAAAATGTAATAAATAATAATAATGAACTTTATTGATTAGTATAATATATTTTCAGTTAATAGATAGATTTTGCTTCTCCAAATTACGAATGCGGAAGTGTAGAGGATAAACTATAGAAATTGACCCTTACCAGAAAACACCTGAAGAGACACCAACTTGGAAAATCAGCACTGTAACATATCTGAGCCACAATCAAATCTCGTGCTTGGAGAATCATTCTGTTCATCATATCCTTTCGTATGAATCCTGGATTTCTGTGACTTGTTAGCTCGGCATCATGGAGACCCACTATGATTTGCTGGTTATCTATTTATCTCTGCTAGCTAAATTATTGATTAATATTCTGTCAATTAAAGTGTTTACATCATCTTTTTCCGTCACTGTGTTGCTGAACTCCATATAGTATTGTAGACGTAATCAAACATTTTCTTTTGGGCTGTCATTTATAGGCAGTATGCGTCAAATAAAAAAACAAGCCTTTCTGAAACCTTT
>JAVJIF010004786.1:0-96425 GCA_038442645.1 Agave tequilana
GCGTCTCATCAAGAAGACTTAGAGCCGACGCCGCGTCTCATTGAAAGAACTTAGTCTTACCTAAGTCTAAGCATTCACAGCCAGGTGGATTCATCCACAGCAACGCAAAGAAGAAGGGGATAAAAATTTTTTTCATATTTTATTTCAAAAATGATAAAAGTAGATACAAACACTCTTGGTGAGCAGAGTGTCCTCTTCTTTACAAAAAAAATAGAGGGGAAAAAAGAAAGAAGGCTAAACGTCCTGGCTCGCCAAGGAACGATTTGTTCCCTGAGATGATGCATCTTGATCTGACGCGCCTTCTCAGCCTCCACCATGGCTTGGACCCTCAGCTCCTCTTCAGATAGGAAGGTTTTTGCAGCCAGCTGCGCTCGCAGAGATTCCACTCTGGAAGAGTGTAGAGACAGACTCTCTTCAGCTCGCGCCTTAGCAGCTTGTTGCTCCTCAAGCTCCTTTTTGATGGTAACGAGCTTCTTCTCATTGAACGCAAGCACAGCTTCCGCCTTGGCAATGGTGTCCGAGCCTGGCAATGGTGTCACGAGCACTGATGATGACTTGCTCAGTGCTCTGCATGGTAAGCTCGGATTCCCTTGAATTGGCAGTTAGTTTTTGACATTCAGCCTGGGAATATTCAAGGCTGCGGGCCTCTGCAGCAATTTGTGCCTCCGCCTCCTGTCGTTCTTGTTCTTGAGCAGCTAGGAGCCTAGTCAGGGTGGCCTGGGCCTCACTAAAAGAGCCAGTATCTTCCAAGGACTCCAGCTCCTGCAGGTAGTCTCCCAGTTGCTCTACCACCTGCAGACACGCCTTGGCAAGTGAAGGGCCTCCGGTTAATTCAACGTTCACGGCCAGATTTTTAAGAAGCGTCTGGGCAAATTGGAACGAGCTGTTTCCACGTAAGATGAGATCAATACATGATCCCATCGAAGCGAAGAATTGCTGCACCATCTGACGTGCCAGTTCCCCCATGCCTTCACCACCTAGGAAGCTTCCCGACCCCTTTTCTGTCACAGGACAGGGGATATAAGGCGGATCTTCTCGCACAAGAGTCGTGCTGGCCGTCGAGACGGCAAGAGCTAGACCGGCCGCTGACACTTCCGGAGGTACTACCTCTGCAGGAGCCTCCACAATCAATGAGGGAGTAGTAAGCACGACCTCCTCAGAAACCTCCACCGAGACCTGAGCTGTATGGCCTTCTGGAAGGGTGCCAACCATCGGACCCTCCGCCTGAACCCCCTCAGTCCTCTCTGCAAGTTATCGCGATGTTAGCCACAATGATAGAAGAGCTAAACATTTAAAGCATCAGAGCTGCCTTACCAGGTTGGAGGTCCGGAGACGTCAAATCCTGCGGAGCGGAAGTCTCCTTGGCTTCAGCAGTAATCTCCTCGCCTGGCAGAGTGAGAGCCTCCTCAGCCTCAGTGGTTACTTCCTCTTCTGCCAGAGTGGAAGGCTCCCCAGTTTCAACAGCTGCCCCCTTTGAGGGTATCTCAGCAGCCGAGACCTCAATCCTCTCAGGCTGGGTCAACTCATTCACCATCTCCTCGACACGCGAAGGGTTGTAGCGTCGGCGTCTCCGGCTGCCCTGCAGCGTGAAAGAAGAATGTTAAAACATCCTCTTCAATATGCAAAGAGAAAATTAGACAGAAGATGGGAAGAGTACCTTCAGTAGGGATAATCGCCAACGATGGTGCAGTCGATGGCTCGCCCCCATATATTTCCTCCTCCGAGATGTGGAAGAATTTGCTCTGATCAGGAAGAGCGGGTTCATCGCCATAGTCGGTCTCGTCTTCAAAGGCGCTTTCCCCCGATATCGAAGAACGACAGCGCAACGCGAGGAAGCTCCGCAACAGGAGCCTTACCTCCAATTACCCCAGTGGTAGGACTAGGGTCGACTGCCCTAAGACTGGAAATGAAGATGCTAGGAGACCCCGGCTGCCGTGCCTCGTCTCTCCCATCATGAGCAGAAAAAGGCTCGGGTTGAACTGAGATGCCTGCAATCTCAACATCCCCTCCAGTCATTATGTCGACCTCCACTGACTCGTCATCTTCGGCGGCAGTGGACCTCGTCAACAAGCTCCCCTTCCTCCCGGTCTTACTGCGCGACCTAGGAGCACGGACTAGGGTGGGGAAATCTTCATCTTCCGACGGTTCCTCAACCCTAAGAGGGACGTCTTCAGGAGAGCCTCAACTCCAGCAGAGATATCTCCGAATTGGGAGACTTCAGCTGTTAAGTCCCTCCGAACCTTCTTTGGGGCAGGCTCAGCAATAGAAGCAGAGCGTTGACTACGCTTGCTCACCAACTGCTTAGACCTCCTTGCCCGCGGCTCCTCCCTCGTGGCTGGTGGCTCAGCCCTTGTCGTTCGAGGCTCTGCCCTTGCCGGTCGCGGCTCTCCGCCCTCGCTGCTTGTGGCTCCTTCCTCGACCGTCTCTTGACCTCCTTATAAGCCTTCAGATACTGGTCGATAACTTCGAACGTTTACCGGACTCTGACCTGGCCTCGAGATGTGCATTGATACTCTCAAGGCATGAAGACTCCGGAACAAGGTCTGGTGTCTGGCTGGCTTGGAAGTACCAAGCGCAGAAGCTGAAGCTCGTGCGGCACTTGGGCGTCTCGTTGGGTAGACGGAATGTTGCTCCCGTCCCTCCAGCCACACTGTAATACCAGGCCCGAGCACCCTCGAACAGGTTCCCTTCGAAGGCGAGCCGAGCATTGGGGTTCCCGACATAGAGTTGATCGTAGCCAAACTGTTGGGCAAAACGGTTCGGCATGTATGGCTCGATGGTGCAGGAAGTCCCTTGCCGGAACATCACATATCCCGGCCGATGTTGATCAACCACCAGAAGATTCCCGCAGGCAGTTGTGTGAAGTCATCCCGACCAGCGATATCAGCGAACAACTCCCGAAAGCCGCACCAGGAACGTCTGGAAAGCAGCGGTTGAGCTGGTAGTTCGTGGCGCAGGAAAGACACTTCCTAATATAATACAGGTAAGTGTCACGCCACTCCGAACGTTCCAGCCGCTGCACAAATGGGATACGAACCGTGCCCCCACGCGCCGCCGTCATTAAAGAAGGGCAATGCATCACGTACCAAGCCATGAGGTACGTATAAGGCAGCTCAACCCGAGGGTTAGGGCGCTTCACCTTCGGATTCCCCTCTGAGTCGACATATGGCTTTCCATGGGGGTCAACAGTCTTCGGGGCTCGCAGAAATTCTTGGCTAACGCCCGTAGCCCACTCTGAATACCGGCACCATAGCCGGAAGAAGAGCTATGGGGCTGCCATGAGCCAGGAGCACCGCCGGTACACCACGTCGGCAACAATAACTTCGTGTGGCAGCGTGGGCACCACACAACGCTTCAACCACAGCATCAAGAAGCCCGCCAACAGTGCTCGACTAGAGATGGGAGTCCGGGCTTGATGGTGAAAGCTTTCAAAAACCAAGTCAGGTCGAAACCGTCCTCGTTCGACTCCGTGGTGTAGAAGCTGTTCGGAGCCTGATCAATCATCCTGTCTTCGATTTCCCTATCAGAGCTGGCAGTCAGTCGGGTTATCGGGAGGTCTTTATTGCTACGTTGTTGAACAGATAACTAGCCAAGACAACTGCTTGACTCCTCCTGATCTCCAGGTAGTTATCTGGCCGCAGATGTGGAAGTGGCACATCACCTCCCAGTAGGTCTCATATATTGCGGGAAACTCTTTTCCAAATGTGGAGCTCCTTAGTGGTAGGGACATATTCCTCATAAGGAATGTCCCCTGATGCCAGCCCCGAGACCTCATGCAGCTCGTGCAGTGCCAGGCCCATCTCTCCAACCGGGGTGAAGAATGTCCCCGTCAGAGAGTTATATCGCTCCAGGACTCCGAAGAAATTGTGAGAGCTCGGTGGAATACCCACTGTACGGCCCTGATCGCCGGGTATAGTCCCACATGCTCTAGCAGCTCTTTAAGATCGGTGAGGACAAAACCCACCATCCTGCTCCACCAATATTCCCCGTAGAATGGATCCACCCATGCGCACGGAACTCGGTAGGATAGTCACCCTCCACTTCCATAAACGAGTTAAGGAAGGTAGCAGCAAGCTGTGGTATCTCCCCGACCGAATATTGGATTTGCGCGACGCGGGGAATAGGCCGACGGTTGACCTGTCATGACTATCATGGCGGTTTACCCTCTGGAAGCCAAAGTCACCAAGGGTGATTTCAGGGACAGATTGGGAAATGTCCCATTCCATCTTCCGAGGGATGGACATGTGTTGGAAGTAGAACAACGGGAACATCCTCTCCATATCCGGAAGAAACAATCGTCCATCCCCTATCTGACGGAGCCATTTGTAAGTTCCTTCAGACACACGACGGCCGTCATCATGAATGCGATCTCCAAAGAAGAAGGCAGGCTTCTCCAGCGGAATGCGAGCATCCGTTGTGAATGCTGCATCGGTCATAAGCGCCCGAAAGGTTCTCCTGTCAACATTAGAGAGCCTCTCCTGCGATCCGGCGACTGATCTCAGCAGTCAATGGGACACTCATTCTTTGCACGAAGGTCAAGCTCTGGTCAGCACCACCTACATGTCCAAAATGGCGCGTCTTGACGAGTGGGCCAGAAACGTGTCGCACTGCGAAAGAAAAGGACACAATCATACTTCATTAAAAGCAAGGAGAAATGCTGAAAAATGCTAAGTGTTCATGACCCAAACGCAGAAGAGATACTAGACGCAGAAGTTATCAAACCCGCGTCCAGACCTGCGAATCTGCGTCCAAACGCAGAAGAGATACTGGACGCAGAAGTTATCAACCCGCGCCCAGACCTGCAAATCCGCGTCAAGTGGCACAAAACGCAAGGATCGAGTCGCGTTTTGCAAACCAATACTTGCGAATTTCTCTAAGTACTTGGACTCAGACGCTAGATTCATGAAAATCGGCAGCTGATGGCGCAGAACGCAAGGATCAAGTCCGCGTTCTGCAAACCAAGACCGCGTTCGAATCCTTCACAACTAGAGATTTTCTAAGTGAAAGATCCGAAACGCAGAGTTTAACGACGCCAGGTCATCAAACCTGCGCCCCGGTTATCATCTCAAGGACTTGCGTCCGAGAATCAAACACGATTCTGTGTTAAGGGTTCTTAGGGTTCTATGAACTTGTTTTAATGGCGAACCCACGCCGAAGAGGCATTTTACCTCGGAAAACAGCCTCCTGCGCAGAGGAAGCGTCTCTCTCAGCCTCGGCGACGGTCGCCCTTGAGGACGATGCACTCGGTTTCATCTTGGGGCCATTAAAGTTCAAAAATCCGAGCGAGTTCGAAGATGAACAGAGAAGCAAATTCTTTTTCTCAGCGAGTGCGTTCGGAGAAGAAGATGCATCTCTCCAACTGTTGCCTTTTATAGGCACAGGGATTCGCGAAGATACGCGGCGCGTGGCCCCGGTAGACGCTGCAGCGAGTCACCGCTTGACGCGTGTAACCAAATCGTTTCTGAACGGAAAAGATCATGCGTCGCAACCCCGCCACGAGTCAGCAGTCGACACGTGGAGCAGTTCATTTAATGAACCAGGAAATCCGCGCGCCAAAAGGCGAAATTTCGCCGGTTCCCTAGGCCAGCTGGCGGCGTAATCATGACATGGCACAGAATTCGCGCCCAAAGAACGCACCTCCTCGATGGACATGCCACGTCAGCCTCTCCATGAATGCATTTGGAAGGTCGCGTCTCTCTAAGAAATTCGCGTCCTTTCAGTCTGGCCAAATATCGCGTCTACCTTCTGAAAATCAGTCGCGTCTCCAGTGCCAAAGGACGCACGATTACAGAAATCGCGCCTTTACAGCAGTACCATCTCTGCTTTTTGAAAAAGAACCTGCGTTTGGCCTCCTGCTTCTGCAAAATCAGTTCAACAGTACACTGACGCAAGCAGACGACCAACCACTCCTGGCTTAAAGCGCGCCAATGACAGACTAAAAGCATCGGAGAGGTTTAGACTGTGCATCTAAACACCCAACATGATCAACTCTGGGAGCTTCAAAGAGTTCAACAGTACACTCACGAAACTCCAGATAAGATCAAACCCGAAGCATCAACAGTCTAGTCATGAAGGCGAACTCAGCTAGAGTCCAAAGTATTTCGAAATCCGTCCCAGTTAACTGCGGAATGTCAAAAACTTTGGAGGGGGTTCTGTAGGCTGTCTAAAAATCACCAAGACAAGCCACCAAAACACAGAGATCCAAGATCCAGGCGCAAGGCTAATGTGACAATCAAGACGCGAGAGATAGCCCGCGTCTCAGCATCAAGGCGCGTCAGCCCGAAGCCCGCGTCTCAGCATCAAGGCGCGTCAGCCCGAAGCTCGCGTCTCAGCATCAAGGCGCGTCAGCCCGAAGCCCGCGTCTCAGCATCAAGGCGCGTCAGCCCGAAGCCCGCGTCTCAGCATCAAGGCGCGTCAGCCCGAAGCCTGCGTCTCAGCATCAAGGCGCGTCAGCCCGAAGCTCGCGTCTCAGCATCAAGGCGCGTCAGCCCGAAGCCCGCGTCTCAGCATCAAGGCGCGTCAGCCCAAAGCCCGCGTCTCAGCATCAAGGCGCGTCAGCCCGAAGCCCGCGCCTCAGCATCAAGACGCGTCGGATCGACACCCACGTCTTGGTTGCAATTACCCCGATTATGGCGCCATCCGCCGCCCATATAGCGGGGAAGTTGGCCCTCATCGTGGAGCACTTTTAGGGGGCACGATCACCCCCTAAAAACCCTAAAAATAGTCCTGTCACTATCGAAGGGAGGACGAATTGACGACGAGAAAGAAAAAAGACGACAATCAAAGGAGAGATCAACGACAGAGAGAGAGAGAACCCTTCAGCGAGCTTACTGAGTACTAGCCGCTCTTCGCCTACCTCCTCCTCTAGAGTTTTGGTAGACGGAGCTGAGTTACTCCTCTCTACCGACCGAAGAGAAGATCCCCGACGGTCCGAACAGTCATCCGGTCAACGGAGAACAAGATTCACTCTCCACCGCCACACGAAGAACCCAGCACTAAACAAAGGGGGAATTCAAGATTCAACATTCCCCTCCCTTGTAACCGGAAGATTAAGCCGGCTGTAATCTTTTCCATCTGATTCCAGGAAGCGTTATACCAGCCAACCCCTCTCCGTGTCAAACACCTACAGAACCCCCTCCAAAGTTTTCGATATTCCGCAGTTAACTGGGACGGATTTCGAATACTTTGGACTCTAGCTGAATTCACCTTTATGACTGGACTGTTAATGCTCCGGGTTTGATCTTATCTGGAGTTGGTCTTCGTGAGTGTACTGTTGAACTCTTTGAGGCCACCAGAGTTGATCGTGTTGAGTGTCTAGATACACAGTCTAAACCTCCCCGATTGCTTTTAGTCTGTCATGGACGCGCTTTAATCCAGGAGTGGACGATCGTCTGCTTGTGCCAGTGTACTGTTGAAACTGATTTGCAGAAGTAAGGACTGAGCGCCAGTTCTTTTTGAAGAGCAGAGATAGTACTGCTTTAAAGACGCGATGCTAGGCCAGATTGGAAGGACGCGAACTTTGGAGAGACGCATCCTTTAGAGTAAGGACGCGAACTTCTGGACGCGACTATGGCTGTGCTGACGGGGCACGTCCATCGAAGAGGCGCGCCTGTTGGGTGCGAATCCGTGCCATGTCATGAGTGCACCGCCACTTGTTCTGGGGAACCGACGGGATATCACCTTTTGGCGCGCGAACTTCCCGGTTCATTAAATGATCTGTCCACGCGTCAAGCGATGACTCGATGCCGAACCAATCGAGCCACGCGCCGCGTATCTTTGCGAATCTTTGTGCCTATAAATGGCAACAGTCAGAGAGATATCCTCTTCTTCTCCGAGCGCATCTGTTAGGGTTGAGAAAAAGGAGTCTTCTCTTTCTCTTTCTATTTCTTCATTGTTCATCATCGGATTTTTGATTAACGATGGCACCCAGGGCTAAACCCACCGCATCATCTTCAAAAGCGGCCGTCGCCGAGGCCCAGAGGGGCGGTTCCTCCGCGCAGGAAGTCTTTTCCCAGGTATAATGCCGTTTAGGCTTAACCTTCACCATTAATGGAAGTTCATGGAACCCCTAAAAAAACTTTTTTTTTTTGGGGAGAACCGTCGACACAGAATATAAACCGTGTTTGATTCTCAGACGCGGTCTCAGACGCGGTCTCTGAGTTGATAACCAAGGCGCGGTTTGATGACCCGGTGCCAGTGAGTCCTGCATTTCGGATTCTTCACTTAGAATATTTCTAATTGTGAAGCGTTCGGATGCGGACTTGATCCTTGCGTTCTATGACATCAGGTGCTGATTTTTTATGAATCATGCACCTGAGCCCAAGTACTTAGAGATTTTTCATAAGTCTTGGTTTTCAAAACGCGGGCTTGATCCTGCGGGCCTCACATCTGGACGCGGATTTGCAGGTCTGGACGCGGATTTTGATAATTCCTGCGTCCAGTGTCTCTTCTGCGTCTGGACGCGGATTCTCAAGTCTAGACGGGAATTTTGATAATTTCTGCGTCCAGCATCTTTTCTGCGTCTGGACTATAGACACTTAACACATTTTTTTTTGATAAGATGTCTGATCAAGTGTCTTTTTCTTTTGCAGTGCTACACTCTTCTGCCCCACTCTCCAAGAAGCGCCACTTTGGGCACGTAGGTGGCCCTGACCGTGATTTAATCTTTGCGCTGCAAAGGACTGTACCTGTAACTGCTGACAGGTCGCAGGAGCGCAAGAAAAGGCTCTCCAATGTTGACATGACAACTTTTCGGGAGCTTATGACTGACGCAGCATTCACAACGGATGCTCGCATTCCGCTGGAGAAGCCTGCCTTCTTCTTTGGAGACCATGTCGGCGATGGCGGCTATTCTATGTATGACGGAACTTATAAATGGCTCCGCCAGATAGGGGGTAGAAGATTCTTTCTTCCGGACATGGAGAGGATGTACCCGCTGTCTTATCTCCAGCACACGTCCATCCCTCGGAAGATGAAATGGGACCTTTCCCGATATGTCCCTGAGATTACTCTCGGTGACTTGGGATCCAAAAAGGTATACCGTCATGATAGTCATAATAGGGCGGTTCTCGGCCTGTTCCCGGGTCGCTCAGGACTGAGCCCCCAGTTGGAGAAACACCAAAACTTGGCACCACTTTCCTCAACGCGTTCATGAAAGTGGAGGGTGATTTTTTTCGGTTGAGTTTCGTGCGCCCGGGTGGATCCACTCCACTGAGAAGTATTGGTGGTACAGGATGGTGAGCTTCATCCTTGCCGACCTTAGAGGCTTATTGGAGCAAACGGATTTGTACCGAGCAGTCAGGGCCGTACAATATGGTATCCCACCGAGCCCTCAAAACTTCTTTGGGATCCTGGAGCGTTACAATCCTCTGACGGGGATATTCTTCACTCCGGTCGGAGAGATGGGCCTTACCCTACACGAGTTGCATGAGGTCTCGGGGCTGGCCACAGGGGATTCTCCCTATGAGGAATATGTCCCGACCACTGAGGAGCTCAATCTTATGAAGAAAGGGTCTCCTCAAGTGTACGAGACTTATTGGGAGATGTTATGTCACTTCCACATTTGTGGTCAGGTAACCTCTTGGAGGTCGGGAGGAGTCAAGCAGCTGTCTTGGGCCAGCTACTTATTTAACGGTGTCAACAAGAAAGACCATCCGGTAACCCGACTGGCTCCCAGCTCCGACAAGGAGATTGACGACAGGATTAAGGCTTCTGAAGGCTTCTACACCACGGTTTCGAACGAGGATGTTTTCGAACCTGACATGGTTTTCGAAAGCTTCCATCATCAAGCCCGGATCCCCATCTCCGATCGAGCACTGTTGGCGGGCTTCTTAATGCTGTGGTTGAAGCGCTGTGTGGTGCCAACGCTGCCACATGAAGTCATTGTTGCCGACGTAGTGTACCCGGCGGTGCTCCTGGCCTATGGCAGTCCCATAGCTCTTCTCCCAGCCATGGCGGCTGGCATTCAAAGTGGGTTGCGGGCGTTAACCCAGACTTTCTGCTAGGCAGGGAAGGCTGTCGACTCCCATGGCAAGCCGGTTGTTGCCTCAGAGGGGCAGCCGACGGTGAAGCGCCCCAACCCTCGGTCGAGCTGCCCTACACGTACTTGATGGCTTGGTACGTGATGCACTGCCCCTCTCTGATGACGCCGGTGCCTTGGAGTGAGGGTTTTGTCCCCTTTGTACAGCGGCTGGAGGGTTCTGACTGGTGTAATACTTATATGTATTACGTTCGAAAGTGCATTCTGTCTGCTTCGAACTACCAGCTTAACCGCTGCTTCCCCGAGATTCCCGGTGCATCTTTCGGGGAACTATATACTGACTCCGCAGGCCAAGATGATTTCACTAGGCTGTCAACGGGGATCTTCTGGTGGTTAATTAACATCCGGCCTGGGTATGTGCTTTTCCGGCAAGGGACTTCATGCACGATCGAGCCATATATGCCGAATCGCTTCGCCCGGCAGTTCGGCTATGATCAACTCTACGTTGGCAAACCCAATGCTCGACTAGCCTTCAGTGGGAACTTGTTCGAAGGTGCTCGGGCTTGGTACTATAGCGTGGCCGGAGGGACGGAAGCAACTTTCCGTCTACCTATCAAGGAGCCAAAGGACCGCACAAGCTTCAGCTTCTGTACCTGGTACTTCCAGGTCAACCAGACACCATACTTTGTTCCGGAGTATTCATGCATTGAGAGTATCAATGCAAATTTTGAAGCAAGGTCGGGGTCCGGTAAACGCTCGCGAGGCGTCGAGCAGTATCTGAAGGCTCTGAGGGAAGTCGGGAGAGGGTCGAGGGAGGAGCCACGAGCAACAAAGGCTCGACAAGTGGTGAGTAAGCGTGCTCGAGGATCTACTTCCACTGCTGACCCTGCCCCAAAGAGGGTCCGGAGAGACTTGACGGCCGAAGTTTCTCTATCCGAAGACATCCCTGCTGGTGTTGAGGAACCGAGGGAAGAAGAGGCTGATGAGGATGATGCCCCCTTAATCCCTGCTCGCAGGTTACGCAGCAGAGGCCCCAGGATTATGGAGGAAGCGGAGCCTGCTGACGAACCGACCGCTGCTGACGAGGCCGAGCAGTTCGAAGTCGACATCATGAGCGGAGGTGATGTTGAGATTCCGGGGGTCTCAGCTCAGCCCGGGTTTTCCTCAGCTCACGAAAGGAGAGATGAGGCACCGCAACCGGAGGTCGACATCATGAGTGATGTTGAGATTGCAGGAGTCTCAACTCAGCCCGGGTCTTCCCCTGCTCATGAAAGGAGAGATGAGGCACAGCAACCTGGGTCTCCAAGTGTGTTCATCTCCAGTCCTCAGAAAGTTGACCCCAGCCCTACCACTGGGGTAATTGGTGGCAAGGCTCCGGCTACCGAGGCCTCTCGCGTTGAACTGTCGTCTTCCTTATCCGCAGAAGAAAGCGATTTTGAGGATGAGGTCGACTATGGTGACGAACCCGCTCCTCCTGATCCGAGTAAATTCTCACACATCTCGGAGGAGGAAATACATGGGTGCGAGCCGTTGACGGCATCACCACTGGCGGCAGTTACTCCCGCTGAAGGTACTCTCTTCACCTTCTAACTTGATCTCCCTTTTCATTTTGAAGAGGTGGTTTTAACATTCTCCTTTTTTGCTGCAGGGTTGGCCGAGGATATTGAGGCTGCAACCTCCTCGCATACCGAGGAGATGGTGCAAGAGTTGACCCAGCCGGAAGGAGTTGAGGCTCCAGCCGCCGACATGCCTCCAGAGAAGGCAACTACTGAAATCGGGGAGACTCCCACTCTGCAGGACGAGGAGGCAACCACTGAGGCCAGGGAGACTTCTACTCTGCAGGATTCGTCCAAGAATTCGACATCTCCGGACCTCCAACTTGGTAAGGAAGCTTTGATGTCTTGAATGTTTCTCTTCTCACCATTGTAGCTAATGTTGAGATAATTTACAGAGAGAACTGGGGGGCTCAGGTGGAGAGTCTGACGGTCAGTGCCCCTCTGGAAGGCCACACAGCTCAAGCCTCGGCCGAGGTTTCTGAGGAGGTCGAGCTCACTACTCTGTCATCGGCTGTGGAGGTTCCTGCAGAGATAGCACCCCCAGAAGCGCTAGTGGCTACTCTTGCTCCTGCCGTACCGATGGTCAACCCGACTCTTGCGCGAGAAGAGCCGACTTACATCCCTCACCCCGTGATAGAAAGGGGGTCGGGGAGCACCTCAGGTGATGATACTATGGAGTTCCTGACACGCAAAACGGTGCAGCAGTTCTTTGACGCGATGCGATCATGCATCGATTTCATCCTGTCTGGGGGTAGCTCCTTCGAATTCGCCCGGATGTTTCTCGGAAACTTGGCCGAGAACATCAAGTTGGCCGGAGGCCCTTCGCTAGCCCAGGCGTGTCTGCTGGTGGTGGAGCAGCTGGGACAAGACCTGAGAGAGCTTCGATCCCTGGAGGATGCCGGCTCATTCCACGAAGCCCAGGAAACTCTGAATATGCTCCTTGCTGCTCAAGAGCAGGAGTGACGGGAGGTGGAGGAGAAGATAACCGATAACAACCGTCTTCTTGAAGGTTTCCAGGCTGATCATCAAAGGCTAACGGTCGAGTCCAAGGAATCTGTCATGATCATACAGGCTGCAAAGCAGGCTATCCTTGACTCTCGGGCTGCTATAGCCAGGGCTGAGGCAATGATTGCTTTTAACGAACAGAAGCTCGCTACCTCTGAAAAGAGGCTAGTGGAGTTGGAGGCTGCAAAGGCACAAGTTGAAGCAAACCTCTCTGTTCGTTCATCCAAGTTGGAATCCCTCCGAGTACAAGCGCAGGGATTTTTTATCTGAGGCGGATCTGCGGGCCCAAGCTCTCATGGAGGCTGAGAAGGCGCGTTAACATAAGATACATCGCCTTAGAGAGCAAATCCGTTCCTTGGCGAACTAGGACTTGTAGCCTTCTTCTTTTTTTTTTTTGTGTAAAGAAAGGACACTCTATTCACTAAGAGTGTTTGTTCTTGCTTTTACCATTTTTTGAATAGTAAAAGTCTTTGAAATTTTCTGTTCCATCTTTATTGCCTTGCTGCGGCGTTAACTCAGACTTTCTTGATGAGACGTGGCATCAAATCATAGAGAGAGACGCGGTCATCATTTCATAGGAAGAGAGACGCGGTCATCATTTCGTAGGAACTTAGGCAGAACTAAGTCCTTTTGATGAGACGCGACGTCAATTCACAGAGAGAAACGCGGGCTTAATGGACGCAGTTTTTGAGTGTGACTCACTGGTCGCAGTCCTTAAGGATGCAGCGCTGGGTTTTTGACTAGGTGCAAAAACCCATCACTACCATGCAGACGCAGCTCCTCTGATGAAGACGCGGTTTGAGCGGACGCGAGGGACGCAGCCTTGCGTATTTTCTGACTAATCCCACAATGGCCTAAGTCTTTTGCTGAGTTAAGTGCTTTCCCTTAAAATGGGCCCCGTTAGCTGAAGGGACGCAACTCTGGGTCACGCGAACATTCCTCTGGAATGTAGGTGGACGTCATTCAGTCTGAAAAGGGGACGCGGATTCCTGGACGCGGCTTTCTCATCTGCGTCTTGATGTAACTTCCCAGGCGTTAAATGCGGCCTGACTTAAAGATTTCATGAGATCTTTGAACGTCAAGTCTTCACTGACGATTGGGAAATCGGGTCGTCCGTTGTTTCCCGAAGCGGTTTGTCCATGCGTCAGTTCTTCATTGGGCTTAGGCGTTAATGCCTTTTAATGCAAAACCGGCGCGGGCGGATTGAGACCAGCGTCTGCGACGCTTCCCGAAGCAACGTTCCACGCGTCAGACTCCTATTGGACTTTGACGGTCGTGCGGTCATTAAGGCCGACGGTTTTGATTAATGAAGCATTAATGACAGTTATCAGGGGCTACCTATAAATAGGGGTTCCTTCTCTCCCTTTAACAGTCCATACTGTGTTCTTTTTGAGAGCGAGTGCTCTGAGAGTTTCTGTCTTCTCCCTTCAAGGACTTCACCAGGGGTTTGCCTCCATGGATGAAGATGACCCAGAGCTTTCATGCTTCTGTTTGGTCTCTTCAGAAGATTACCACTGTCAAGTGATTTCAATAACAGAAAGCGTCTCTCTGAACTCCTTTTATGTCCGCGCTTCGATACAGAGAGTTACACTCTTAATAGAGGCCTCTGCGGGTACGCCTTCTTGGTTTGGCATGACATTTTTAACTCAGCCAGGTTTGAACTTTGATATCTCTTAAAGAGATATTATCATCCGGATGAAGTCTTAGTTGGTGCATTCCTTTTCTGGAATTTGTGCCATCGACTTGAACTTCTCTGGACGCGAGTACAGAAGTCTTTGGCGCTTGGCGCTGGCTTTGCTCATGAAGCTTGCGTTTTAAGGCCAAAGACTTGGATGAATTTCAACTCGGGTTGAAGGTTTCAGACCCGAATCTTGCAACTCCTGTTTCTCCAACAGAGAGATGGCAATTTTTGGCGTCTGATTCTCTGCGCGCCTTGTATCTTAAACGCGGATGTGAAATTAGGTCGCGTTTGAATTCTGTGTGTATCACAGTCTTGCTCGCGTCTGTTTCTGCCACCGCGGAAGTTTGGCTTACTGCGTTGGTTATTCCCGCGTCTGCAGTCTTCAGCAATAACCGCGTTTGTGACTTAGTCTTCTTCTGTCGAAGTGTACTAAGTTCTGAATTGTCTAATTCCCTTGTTTGCTTCTTGCAGGTAGGCTTGATCGTCCTTTTTCAGGTTCGCTGGGCCCCTGGAAGAATATTTCGGCCGGCGAACTTGTTCGATGTTCGTCCACAAGGGAATATATTATGGTCCTCGTCGTCCACAAGGGAATATATTATGTCCCTGACGGGGACTCAACCCTCGCCAAGGTCTCTCAGATCCAATGCACCAGTCATGCCTGCTGGCAAGGGATGGTCAGGGTGAGTATGGCGGCGAGGGGGTTACGGTGGGTATGGTGGCAGATAGCATCCCCTTCCTCTCTCACCCCAGAAGTGACATCGAGGACTCTCCATGTCTGCTGGATGGCCTGCTGGGGAAAGAGATGCTCATGAATGAAGGGTTGCAGGGCTTTCTGCTGCCACCGGACCTCAAGAACACCATTGCTCTTAGCTTAGTCAGCTAGGGCTCTTTCGATGTTTACATCATGCATCGTGGTGCAACCAGCTTCTGATCGTTGCCACAATGTCTGATTCTATTTTGGCACCCTTCCAAACATCTTGCACTTGGAATCAGATGCGGCTTCAAGGAGTGAGTACGGCCTCTGAGAGAGAGGGACTTCTTTGTACTCCTTAAATGTAACACTCAATCTTACTGTATAAGAGAGCGTTTTGTATCACTTTCATGTATCACTTTCATACGCCTGGATATAATAAAAGTGACATTTTTCTTTTTGTCTCTTCTATTGTCTTGAACCTTTTGTCTTCAGTTAGACGCATAGAAGCAGAAAATCTTTGACTTCGTCAAAATTATGATGATAATCTTAATAAGTCAAATTTTGTAGGGAAAGATCCTATTTCAGGAACTTTCACAATACTATCAGAGGTGTAATATTAACTTGACAAGAGATAGGATAATTTTGTGGACCTGTCAATCTATAAAGGAGAATGACAAGTGAAACTTGTACCCCCAGGGAAAATGGGCCTTTATCAAGGTTTAGGATTCACTTGATTAAGTTTAGCTGGGGAGTTGAAGGAAAACACTGTTAATGGTGTAGTATTAACCTAACAATGTTTTTAGGTAGACTTGTTATTCTGTTGAAGAGAATAACAAGTGAGACTAGACTCGGAGGGAATCTAGGAAAATCTTTACCGTTAGAGGTGTGATATTAACTTAACGGGTTGAAAGTAGTCTCGTCAGAAGTGTGATGTTAACTCGACAAGAATGTGAATCAGAGGTGTGATATTAACTTGACTCAGAAGCATTTCAGCTTTCGTTTGGGAAAACTGAAAGTGTCACTGACATAGGTGTGATGTTTAACTTGACAGTGAGGGTAATGCTAGAGGTGTAATGTTGAACTTGGCATTGGTCATCTCAACTCCTATACGGAAGTTCGAGGGAAATTCATTGTCATAGGTGTATTGTTGAACTTTAACAATGACTTAGATGCTACAGGTGTAGTGTTAAACTTAGCATCGTTCATTTCAGCTTCGATACGGAAGTCTGAAGGAAAGTGACTGTCAGAGGTGTAATATTAACTTGACAATAACTTGATTACTGTTAGAAGTGTAATGTTGAACTTAACAGTAATTTGTCAGAGGTGTAATATTAACTAGGCAAGAATTAATTTGCGATACGAGCAATTTTGAGGACCTGTCATCCTATTGATGAAAATTGACAAGTGGAGTTTGGAATGTCAGAGGTATAGTGTTAACTTGACAACAACTGTATTTTGTAGACCTGCCATTCTGTGGATGAGAATTGGTAAGGGATTTTGGAGGGGAGAGTGGAGTCAAGTCCACTTAGGATTTTTAGCAAACCCTCAGCTATCAACAGATTTGAGGTGCCTTTACCAACTACCGTTTGAGTTGGGCTAGCCATGCTATTCCCCTCAGCATGATGAGTTGTCGAAGACTTATGTTGGGCTTAGAAGCCAACATTTTCCTCTATCCTTAGCCGTCGGAGGCGTTGGATATTAATGAAGAAGCTCTTCTTGTTTTGATCAGAGGTGTAATTTTGAACGTGATCGGAGAAGGAGTACTATTAAGGATAGTACTTCTTCAAGAATCTGCCATTGATCGGCATCATGAGTGTATCGCCATTTGAAGTTATGAGGCGATATGATCCATTTGAGTAGACTGACTCGACTACAAATGGTCCTTCCCATTTGGGCTGGAATTTACCTTTTGTCTTGTGCGTCATCACCATGGGTCTTCTGACGGCTAAGACTAGGTCGCCTTTCTTGAAAGTTCGCACTTTAACTTTCTTGTTGAAGGCTCTGGTAATTCGAGCCTGGTAGAGCTCGATTTGCTGTTGGGCCTGCAGACGCTTATCGTCTAAGGCTTCCAATTCTTGGAGTCGCTGTCGATGCTTGTCCTCGGTTGTCATCTCCGCTGTCAAGGCGACGCGTAGAGATGGGATTTGGATTTCCAGTGGAAGCACGGCTTCGCACCCATAGACCAAAGAAAATGGCGTAGCTTTAGTTGGGGTTCACACAGTTGTGCGGTAAGCCCATAAGCATTCACCCAGCTTGTCGTCCTAATCACGTTGACTTTTCGAGACGAATTTCTTGAGAAGCTTGCCAATAGTCTTGTTGAAAGCTTCTGCGAGACCGTTAGCGGCAGGATAGTATGCCGTTGAGGACACACTCTGGATTCTGAACTTGGCACAGAATCTCTGGAAAGCCTGGCTGATGAACTGGGGTCCATTGTCATGGACAATTCGTCGAGGTACACCGAAATGATAAATAACGTGATGTTTCACGAACTTGATCACGTTAGACGATTTTACCTCCTTCAAAGGATGGCTTCGGCCCATTTAGAGAAGTAATCGGTTATTGCCAAAATAAACCGATGTCCCTTTGATGATGGTGGGCTGATAGGACCAACTACATCCATCCCCCACATTTCAAATGGCCAGGTAGAGGTCGTAGAGTGGAGGTACCCTGGTGCTTGATGGATGAAATCGCCGTGCACTTGGCAGGCGTGACATCTTTTGGCATAAGTGATGGCGTCAGCAATCATCTTGGGCCAGTAATATCCCAACCTTTGGAGTCGGTATGCAAGTTTTGGGCCAGGTTGATGGGCTCCACACATGCCGTCATGGGCTTCTTTCAATACCTCATGTGCCTCTTTTTGTGAAAGGCAGCGAAGCAGAATCCCGTCATGCGATCGACGATACAGTGTTCGCGTAATCGCATTATAGTAAATTTGGGGGCTTTCCTTCGAATGGCAGCCGCTTCCTTGGCGTCCTCAGGCAGGATGCCATACAAGACATAGTCGACATAGGGGAATCGCCAGTCTTTAAGCTCTGGCCCGGTTGACAATTCCAGCGCTTCTTTGCCTTGATACTCTCCCTTTGACTCCTGATGGTCTTCGAGGGCAGTTCTCGGGCAATACAGGTCGTGGCTGTAGACGAATATCTTCTCCATTGCTCCAGCTGGAAGAGCTAAGGAGGCCGCGAGGGACGCCAGTGCATCTGCATGCGCATTTTGCCTGCGCGGTACATGATCGATGTAGAAGTTTGTGAACCTCTCGGCCATGTGGATAGTTGCGTTGTAGTAGAGTACTAGGTCTTCATGTCTGACTTCGTACTCCCCGCGAACTTGGCTAACAATGAGTTTGGAGTCACCGTATGCCTCGAGATTTTTAACGCCAATCTCATCGGCGAACTGCATCCCAATCAGGAGAGCGTTGTACTCCGCTACATTGTTGGAGCAAGGCTCAGTTAATGAGACGGCTCGGGGAATCACATAGTTCTGTGGCGAGACGAGTACTACTCCTACCCCCGCTACGATGTGTCCTTTTGGGCCAGTTCTGGATGCACCGTCGAAGAAGAGCTGCCACACTTGACTTTCGAACGATATCTGAGTTAGGCAGGCTTCAGCGACCTCATCTGGGAGATCGTCGTAAAGTTTGGTTGCCCTCGGATCTGGATGCTCAGCCAGGAAATCCGCCACCGCTTGTCCTTTAATGGCCTTCTGTGGTAAAAAGTGCATTTCATATTGAGATAACAATATGGCCCATTTTGCCAGTCGGCCATTTAGCGATGAAGGTTTTGTTATGAGTAACCTCAAGGGGTTGACTTTTGATATGACATTTATGGTTTGGCCTACCAGGTAGTGTCGCATTCTCTGAATGGCGAACACCAGTGCCAAACATTCCTTCTCGATCGGGTTGTACCGAGGTTCGGCTCCGATCATTGTTCTACTCAAATAATAGATCGCTTGTTCTTGCCCTTGATCATCATTCTGAGCTAGTAGAGCTCCCAAGAATGATCCATTGCTCGAACGTATACCAGGAAAGGTTTTTCGGATATCGGAGCTGCAAGGACTGGTGGTTGGGTGAGGTATTGCTTGATTTCTTCAAATGCTTGTTGACAAGCGTCGTCCCAAATGAACGAGACACCCTTCTTCATTAATTTGGCGAAGGGGTGGCATCTTCCGGAGAGGTTTGATATAAACCTGCGGATGTACGCCAATCGTCCTTGTAATCCCTGAGCTCCTTGAGGTTTCTCGGGGGTTGCATCTCCTGGATAGCGCGGATCTTTTCCGGGTCCAAATGGATTCCTGTTGAAGTTACAACAAATCCTAAGAATTTGCCACTGGCCACCCCCAGGAAGGACTTGGTGGGATTCATCTTTAGCTGATGAGCTCGCATGATGTCAAAAACCACCTTCAGGTCAGCTATGTGATCACCCTTAGCGCGACTTTTCACCGCGATGTCGTCAACATAACACTCCACCGTTTTGCGTATTTGCTGATGGAAAATGGCATTCATGGCCCTTTGATATGTTGCCCCTGCATTCTTCAGTCCGAAGGGCATGACGGTATAGCAATATACCCCTAGAGGTGTCCTGAAGGAGGTATGCTTTTCGTCATCAGGATACATTTTAATTTGATTGTATCCTGAGAATCCATCCATGAAGGACATTCGTTCGAATCCACAAGTATTGTCAATCGTGACATCTGTGATTGGCAATGGGAATTCATCTTTGGGGCAAGCCTCGTTTAGATCACGGAAGTCGATGCAGATCCGGATCTTCCCGTTCTTCTTGGCAACTGGGCCAATGTTGGC
The DNA here is from genome assembly GCA_038442645.1 of Agave tequilana. Lineage (NCBI taxonomy): Eukaryota > Viridiplantae > Streptophyta > Magnoliopsida > Asparagales > Asparagaceae > Agave > Agave tequilana. The sequence continues at coordinate 19,714 of JAVJIF010004786.1, forward strand.
TACCCAGTCGGGATGTTGTTCTTCCCTGATGAAGCCAGAATCAATAAGTTTTCTGACTTCTGATTGAATTGCCTCCATTATTTCTGGACGGAACCGTCGCTGCTGTTGTTTGACAGGTTTTGCGTCCGGATTGATGTTGAGGCGGTGCATAGCCACTTGAGGATCAAGTCCAGACATGTCCTCGTAATTCCAGGCGAAGACGTCTATATACTCTTGTACAAGAGATATTAGATCCTTCCTCTCCGAAGGTGACAGGCCGTCACTTATGAAGATGGGCTTAGGATTGGCCTCATCTCCTAGATTGACTTGAACAACCTTGTCTTCTGTGGGTGGCTCGCGATGTTCAAAGCGGGTATCCCAAAGAGTATTTAAATGTTTGATCTAAGGATCTGTATCAGATTGGATCATTTCTTCATCTCCGTCTTCCAGGTGGCTTGTTGAAACCATGTTCACTGAAAGTTCTCTGAAGATGTTGCCGACACTGACATCCGACTCCCATGATGATGTGTCTGAAGAGTAATTATGACCTGATGGTCCTCCAGAATCAGAGGCTGATGGGATCGGAGTCGATATAATAGCCCAACCCCCGGCGCGTCCGATGATAATAATCGGGGGCTTTCCCTTTCGGTACAAAGGATCGAAGTAGCGTTCTCCTTCCTTTGCCGAAGTTCAACCCGGGTCTGTTGGTTAGATCATACCCCATGTTTTTCATCATTTTGAGCGCTTTTGGTTCATAATGACTGAACTGAGGGGATTGCTCTTCGCCTTCCGATTCTTCGTGGGGCGTTGGTTCAGACGAGATTCGCCCAAAAAGAATTGGTTTTTGGCCTTTCCGTCTGGCTGGAACCATAAATATAGATTCTTGCGCATCACCATTCTCCTGGTATGTCCCGAAGGATGATTTTACTGGTACATGCAACGATGTCAAAGCATCCATTGCCGACCAGAGGTCATCATCTACATCAGTGCTAGTATCTAACGGCACTGAATCAGAAGCAAACACAGAAAGATACGCTAAATCTAATTCTTCATTAATGTACCATCCGCCTGCATCATCAGCGGAGGTATTATCAACATCGGGCTTATTAATGCCCGTCACAGGTGGGTCCAGCTCCCACACGCACTCATCTTCTTCCAGCTCGGTGTCGGCTTCATTGCCAGAGTCTGGTTCTTCTGGTTGCGGAACCTCATCTACTTCTACAGATTCCTGATATAGGAGGGAATCTGTGAAATAATTCTCCACTCCCTTGAACGGATGCCTCTCGGCAATCAACGTTCGCACGTTTCCACTCCCGTCAATGTATTTCATGACTTGGTGGAGAGTAGAGGGAACGATGGAGTTGCGATGAATCCACGGTCGTCCCAGCAGCAAGTTGTAGGAGGTGTCAGCATCTATGACGTAGCATGTCACCTCTGTCCTCAGATCTCCAATCTGGCATTTGAGCTTGACCTTCCCCATCGGATGGGTACTGTTGGCATTGAACCCATAAATGGTCGTCTGGGTAGGGCTCAAACGGTGAGTAGGAATCCCGAGATGTTGCATGACCCGGCGAGGCATGATGCTCAACATGGACCCTGGATCTACCTGAATGCGGTTCACCTCAGACGATCCAATATACCCTGTGAAGTACAGGGGTCGATCATGCTTCCCTTTAACCTGCATATCATCTGCTGTGAAGGTAATGCAGGGAGCATTTGGGGAGGTGTGGAGGCAATCCTCTACATCTTCCTCCTTCGGCACCTGGGTCATGAAGACCTCAGCATTTGCTAGAGCTTCTTGTAGAGCTTCTCTGGTCGACTTTGATAGTCTAAGAAGTTCATACAAGGTAATGCGTGCTGGGATGTTGGCTAGTTGAGCCAAGACATCAAAGCGGTAAGGTGTCGTGGATCCTTCCGCTACACCTTTCGAAAGAACTCGAGAAAACCGAGTTTCTTTCTGTTTCTCCACAAGTTGTTTTGTGGAGGGCTTGGTTGGCTCTACAGCTGGTTGTGGAGGGGCTACCGCCATCTCGCCATACTGCTTCAAGTACGGCTGTCCCGAACGGGTTCCCACCATCGGTTGGTTGGGCTCTGCGGCCAAGACTATTGTTTCCTCCTCGGAATCGGTTAACGAGGGAACATCAGTCTCGGCTTCTCGAGAGGAGGCACACACCACATTGCAGGATGAAGCCTTTGCCTTCCCTTTGGATTTCCTGTTGGTCACAGTAGTCCATTGCTGTTTATTGACAAGGTCAGGGTGGACCCACAGGATTTCCCCTTGAGATGTAGGGACAGGTACCAAGCCTTTCTCTTGTTGCTGATGAGGGTCTGTGTTGACCACCCTCAGCTCTCCTCTTGGGATAGGGACTACTCCAGAGGGTGTCGGAGGTTGTCTTCTGAACTGGAGAACTGACATCACATTGGCCGTCACCTTCTTCTGCTCTGGTCGGAGCTTTAACACTTCCGCATCAATCAGAGCTTGAAGGATGTCCTTGAAGACGTAGCAGCTTTTGGTAGGGTGCCCCAGCATCCTGTGGTACAAGCAATAGGTGGGATTATCGGTCTTGCCGACTTCCTCGGGGCGCCTAGCTTCAGGGAGCTTCAGTCGGTTGCTCTTGTTGAGTAATTTGAAGAGCGAGTCGACATGTTCATCCTTGAAGGAATACTGTTTGTTGGCCCGTGGTTGGCTTGAAGAGCCACTTCCCTTGACCAGTTGAGGTTTAGCAGGAGACTTGGTCTCCGCTGCCAAGTTATCCTTCCTTTTGGCTTGGAGGGATGTGTCTGGCGCACGCCTTGTTGACCTCTCGGGCCTGGGCTTACCTTCTTCCGCTCTGACGCGGGCGACAATCTCCTCAGCCTGTTCACCTTGTTGGACTAATTGCTTCCAGGTGCGGCTTTCAGCAACTCCTATTTGAGCAAGGAGTGAGGTTTGGAGATTGTGGCGGCACGTTTCCACCAGGGTAGCCTGGGTCATGCCGCTTGGACACCGGAGTGCCACGTTCCAAAATCTTTCCACGAAAGACTTGACGGACTCTCCCTTTTGCTGCTTGGTGGCTAAAAGGGTAGGCATATTGACCTCCGAGTCATCCTCGAAGAAGCGTGTTAAGAAAAGCTTCTCCAAATCGCCCCAGTTCTTGATAGAACCTTCTGGGAGCTTCATGAACCATTCAAAGGCCAGCCCTTTCAGGGTGCCGATGAACAGACGAGCCAGGATAGCATCGTTATCTACTACATTCCAGGTTTGGGATTTAAAGTAGTAGATGTGTTGGTTGGGTGACCCTTTCCCATCGAATGCTTGAAGGGTTGGAGCCTTGAACTTGGACGGGTATGGAACCAAGTCCCATTCAGCAGGATAGGGCCGGACCACTCCAGCTTCTTGGAGGCCTTTACGGTTGGTAAGGGCCTCGAGGCGTTGCTCCAATTGACTCATTCTTTTAGCATGAGCCTTTCCCTGGTCTTGGTCGCCCTTTACTTGCGACGAGGATTTGGACGAACTAGAAGTAGATCGCGGCTTCTCCTCAGAAGGTTCGGAAGATGAGCTTTCTCCATTTCTCCCTTTGCCCTTCGTCTTTTTAGGAGGAGATTTCCTCCTGTCTTCGAGCAACTGTGCAAGCATCTGCTTGAGGGAGTCGATAGATTCTTGCTGAGAAAGAATCATATCCATTTGTGCCTTCTGGATTTGTTCTAAATGTCTAGCCGTTTCCTCAGGAGTGCCTGTCATGTAGGCGGAGGCCTCCTTCTCAACAGAAGAGTTTGAAGCCCGTGATTCCGCTACGGCGGAGTGAGAATCATTCACTTTAATGCCATGGGCTAAGGCATTATAATCAATCGGGAGAATGGCCCCAGTCCGGGTGCGAGTGTGTTGATACACTCCTTCCGGTTCAGAGTCAGACTCATCCGAGCTGACTGCAGGTTGTTTTCCCTTGCTCCTGCTCGTCATATTCGCAGTGAGCTCCGGGTACTCAATGTCAGAGAAGGTTCTCCTTCTGTGGGAGCGCCTTCTTTTGGCTGACGGGGGAATCAGGGTCAGCTGTCTAACTAAAGACTGCTGGTTCACACCTGATCCGCAACGGCACTCAGAAAGCATATGGATGAGCCGTTGGCAGCAACATGATGAAGTGACCTGATTGGCACTTCTTTTCTTCGTTAAGTAATCCCTCAGATCCACGGGAGGGGGATCGAAGAGATTAGCCTTGCAACGTCGAAGACAGGAGGCATCCATGTGCTGTATAGCATGGGCGCGGGCTTCAGGGACGCGATTTTCGCGCCGCGGCTGTAAGACGAGCGTCTGGCGTCTCTGTTGGGACGAGACGTGATTGGCGTGCTGCCGCTCGGTGCGTCGGGGCAGAGACGTTTGAGAGAGGATGGGTTGCTGGGCCCCACGCCTATGGGCGCGTGCCTCTCGCGCTTGACGAGGCGCAGAGGCTTCACCTTGGTGTTTGGTGAGTTGGTCTTCAGAGGACCTAGCTTGAGGAGTCTCGCGTTTGGGCCGCCAAACGCGGACTTCACGTGCTGGACGTGGCGCGGGCAAGGCGCCAGATTGTACGTCGCGTCCAGCCTCAGTCGGACAACCAGAGGTTCCAACTTGTAGCTGACGCGCACGTCTCCTCTGTCGACGCTCAGCGTTTCGGTTGCGTCGTGGAGGTGGAGAGTGACCAACGACGACCTGATGCTGAACACCAGAGATTTTGACCACGCGGGTCTCTCGAGAGACGCTGACGCGGGTGTTCTGTGCTGCGCGGTTGATCGCAGCGGCAGTTGTGCCTGAGATCACGCGGGCCTTCTGAGAGGCGTTGGCGCGTGTATCTTGCTTGGCACAGTTGGCAGCAGCAGTGCCCGAGAGAGCTTCAGATCAGGCTTCGGGGGCATTCCCCGTCGAGACCCTGCGGCAGACGCGGGTCCTGGGGCTCTTGGAGCCGGAAGAGAGAAACTCTTCGTACTTTGCCTGGTCGAACTCGACCACGAGCGATTCGACCATTTTTCCCTCACGAAGGACGTCATCTTGCGCCACGATTTGCTCATCGGTGACAAATGAAGTCCCCAGCGGAGTCGCCATCTCTTGTTTGCAGAGGAAAAAATCTTCGCTGTAAAGTTTCCTTGAATCAATTGAAAGTTTACAACGGATTAATACTCCGATTACAAGGGAGGAAGGATGTTGAGTCTTGAATCCTCCCTTTGTTTAGTGCTGGGTTCTTCAAGTGGCGGTGGAGAGTGAATCTTGTTCTCCGTTGACCGGATGACCGTCGGGATTGTCAGGGATCTTCTCTTTGGCTGGTAGAAGGAGTAACATAGCTCTGTCTACCAAAACTCTCAAAGAGGAGGTAGGCAAAGGGCAACTTGTTCGCAGCAAGCTTGCTGAAGAGTTTAGCTCTCTCCTGCTTCTCTCTCTCTCTTGATCAGCCCGTTGTTGTCCCTTCTTTCTTCTTCTTCTGTCTCTTGTGTCGTTCCCCGTCTGTGTGTGTGTGTCTTCCCCTCATAGCGGCGGGGCTATTTATAGAGGTTCCAGGGGTGATCGTGCCCCCTAAAAACGCTCCACAATGAGGGGCTGACCTCCCCGCTATGTGGGCGGCGACTGGCCCCATAACCAGGGCGGTTATAACCGAGACGTGGGCCTTGGACCCTCGTACCTTGGGGTTGAGACGCGGGTGTTGAGCCCACGCGCCTTGAGGTTGAGACGCGGGTGTTGAGCCCACGCGCCTTGATGCTGAGACGTGGGTGTCGAGCCCACGCGCCTTGAGGTTGAGACGCGGGTGTCGAGCCCACGCGCCTTGAGGTTGAGACGCGGGTATCGAGCCCACGCGCCTCGATGGTGAGACGCGGGTGTCGAGCCCACGCGCCTTGATAGTGAGACGCGGGTGTCGAGCCCACGCGCCTTGATAGTGAGAAGCGGGTGTCGAGCCCACGCGCCTTGATGCTAAGATGCGGGTGTCGAGCCCACGCGCCTTGATGTTGAGACGCGGGTGTCGAGCCCACGCGCCTTGATGTTGAGACGTGGCTGGCCATCATCAGTCCTGCGTCCAGAACTTGAAACTCTGCCTCTTTTAATGGCTTGTCTTCTAATGATTTTAGACAGCCTACACTGACGTTCACCCGGTCAACGGAAAACAAGATTCACTTTCCACCACCACATCAAGAACCCATCACTAAACAAAGGGGAGATTCAAGTGTGAACATCTCCCCTCTCTTGTAATCAGAGTATTGATCCGTTGTAATTCTTCATTGATTCAAGGAAATTTTACACGAATTTCTCCCACCAAATAAGAGATAGCGACTCCGCTGGGGACTACTTTCTCTACCGACGAGCAAGTGGTGGCGCAAGGTGACGTCACCTATATGGGAAAAACGGTCGAATCACTTGTCGTGGAGTTCGACCAGGCGAAGTATGAAGAGTTCCTCTCTTCCGGCTCCAAGAGCCCTAAGGCGCGGGTCTACCGCAAAGTCTCTTCGGGGATTTGCTCTTGAGTCCGCTCTGAGATCCTCTCAGACGCGACTGGTGAGAAGGATGTCGTGGCTAATCGCATCATGCGTAACGCCCGCGTCAACGTCTCCCAGGAGACCCGCGTGGTTAACGTTCCTGATGTTCAGCCTGTCCATTCCCTTCCTCAGCGCCAGGTTACCAGGGGTTCCCATCAACCCACACGACGTAACCGGAATGCTGAGCGGCGACAGAGACGGCGTGCGCATCAACTACAAGTTGGAACAAGTGTCTGTCCAAAAGAGGTAGAATGCGAGGTTCAAGCCCGTGTCTCTTCTGGACCATTTCAGACACGTGAAGTCCGTGTTTGGCAACCTAAACGTGAGATTCACCAAGCTCGCATTTCTGAAGCACCGCTTCCCAAACGCCACAAGCAGCAACGCGAAGTCCGTGCTCTTCATCAAAGACATGAGACCCGCGCCTCTGCATTTTTACACGGGACCCAGCAGGCTTGCGTTTCTCAATCATCTCTACCCAGATGTGACAATCGGCAACGCGAGAGCCGCGTCTCTTCTCAGCAGAGACGCCAGACTCGCGTTTCAGAGCCACAACGTGAGGGCTGCGTTCATGAGCTCCATGTCTCAGAGCCTTGTGTCTCAGCTTTGCGAAGCAAGGATAACTCTCGCAAGTTGAAAAGCCCTCGACAATTTGAGGCTAATCTCTTCGATCCCCCTCCCACGGATCTAAGGGATTATTTGACAAGGAAGAGAAGTGCTAGTCTGATCACTCCATCGTGTTGCTGTAAACGGCTTATCATAATGCTCTCTGAATGCAGTTGCAGTTCACGTGCAAGCTGACAGTCTAATTCAGACGGTCGACCCTACCTCCCCGATCAGCCAAAAGAAATCACTCCCATAGAAGGAGGACCTTCTCTGACACTGAATACCCTGAAACCACTGCAAACATGACAAGTAGAAGTAAGGAAAAACAACCAGTGGTCAGCTCCGACGAGTCTGACACGCAACCGAAAGGAGTGTACCGGCATACTCGCATTCGGACTGGAGTGATTGCCTCCGATCAATTACAGTGCCCTAGCTCGGGGCATTAAAGTAAATGACTCACATTCCGCTGTTACAGAGTCGCAGGCTATGAACTCTTCTATAGAGAAGGAAGCCTTTATATACATGACAAATACTCCTGAGGAGACAGCCAGGCGCTTTGAGCAACAAGCCCAGGTCCAGAGGGAACAATTCGAGATGATTCGTGCTCAACAAAAATCTATCGATTCCCTCAAACTGATGCTGGCACAATTGCTTGAAGACAAGAGAAAGTCAACTGACAAAACCTCCTCTAAAAAGATTAAGGGCAAACGAAAGGAAGGAGAAAGCTCATTCTCAGTGCATGTCGAGGAGAAAGAGCAATCTACTTCTGAGTCGTCTAAATCTTCATCTAAGGGGGAAGACAACCAAAACCATGGAAAGATTCATTCTAAAAGAATGAGTCAATTGGAGCAACGTCTCGAGGCCCTTACTAATCGGAAAGGCCTCCAAGAAGCAGGAGTGGTCTGGCCATATCCGGCCGAGTGGGACCTTGTTCCATACCCTCCCAAGTTCAAAGCTCCGACCCTACAAGCATTCGACGGCAAAAGGTCACCGAACCAACATATCTACTACTTTAAGTCTCAGACGGGGAACGTGGTAGATAACGATGCCATCTTGGCACGTTTGTTCATCGGCACCCTAAAAGGGCTCGCCTTTGAATGGTTCATGAAGCTCCTAGAAGGCTCCATTAAAAATTGGGGTGATTTGGAGAAGTTTTTCCTGACACGCTTTTTTGAGGACGACTCAAAAATTACAATGTCTACTCTTTTGGCCACAAAACAACGAAAGGGGGAGTCAGTTAAATCATTTGTAGAAAGATTTCAAAATATGGCACTCCGATATCCTAGCGGTATGACCCAGGCTACCCTAGTAGAAACATGCCGCCACAATCTACAAACGTCGCTCCTCGCCCAAATAGGCGTTGCTGAAAGCCGCACCTGGAAATAATTGGTCCAGCAAGGTGAACAGGCTGAAGAAATTATCGCCGAGGTTAGGGCAGAAGAAAACAAGCCCAGACCTGAAAGGTCGACAAGGCGTACGCCAGACGCATCCCTTCAAACAAAAAGGAAGGATAACTTGGCGACAGAAACCAAATCCCCTGTCAAACCTCAGTTGGTCAAGGGAAGTGGCTCTTCAAGTCAGCCACGCGCCAATAAGAAGTACTCCTTCAAAGACGAACATGTTGACTCGTTGTTCAAGTTACTCAAGAAGAGCAACAGATTGAAGCTTCCTGAAGCTAGACGTCCTGAAGAAGTCGGTAAAACTGATAATCCTAACTACTGCTTGTATCATAGGATGCTGGAACACCCCACCAAGAGCTGTTATATCTTCAAAGACATCCTTCAGGCTCTGATTGATGCAGAGGTATTAAAACTCTGTCCAGAGCAGAAGAAAGTGACGGCCAATATGACATCATTCCTCCAGTTTGGAAGATAACCTCCAACACCCACTGGAGTAGTCCCCATCCCAAAAGGGGAACTAAGAATGATCAATATAGACCCTCACCATCAGCAAGAGAGGCGTCTTGTACCTGTCCCCACACCTCAGGGGAAATTATATGGGTTCATCCCGACCTTGTAGACGGCCAGCAATGGACCACTGTTACCAGCAGAAGGTCCAAAGGCAAAGCGAAAGCTTCATCCTGTAATGTGGTGTGCACTTCTTCCCGAGAAGTAGAAACTGATGTTCCCTTACTAACTAATTCAGAAGAGGAAACAATAGTTCTTGTCGCAGAACCTAATCAACCACTCGTGGCAGAAACTCGTTCGGGCAAGTCATATTTAAAAAAGTATGACGAAATAGTGGCGACCCCTCCTAAACCCACTACAGAGTCAGCCAAGCCTTCCACGAAACAACCGGTGGAGAAGCAGAAAGAGCTTCAGTTTTCTAAAGCTCTCCCAAAAGATAACGTGGAAGGATCCACAACACCTTACCGCTTTGACGTCCTGACTCAACTGGCCAATATCCCGGCCCGAATCACTCTTTACGAGCTCCTGAGGTTGTCAAAGTCAACCAAAGAAGCTTTGAGAGAGGCCCTAGCTAATACTAAGATCTTCATGACCCAGATATTGGCCGGACCACGGGAGGAAGATGTAAAGGATAGCCTCCATGTCACCCAAAATGCTCACTGCATCACCTTCACGGCAGATGATATGCAGGTAAAGGGGAAACATTATCGACCCCTATACTTCATAGGGTATATTGGATCGTCTGAAGTAAGCCGCATTTAGGTAGATCCAGGGTCCGCGTTAAGCATTATGCCTCGCCGGGTCATGCAACATTTAGGGATTCCTACCCACCGATTGAGCGCCACCTAGACTACCATTTATGGATTCAATGCCAATGGTACGCGCCCAATGGGGAAGATCAAGCTCAAATACCAAACTGGGGACTTAAAGTATGAAGTGACGTGCTACGTGATCGATGCCGACACCTCATACAATTTGCTGCTTGGACGACCGTGGATTCATCATAATTCCATCGTTCCCTCCACTCTCCACCAAGTTATGAAATACATCGACGGGAGTGAAAAGGTATGGACGTTGATTGCTGAAAGGCATTCGTTCAAGGGAGTCGAGAACTATTTCACAGACTGTCTCCTGTACCAGGACTCTTTGGAAACAAACGAGAACTCACAACCAGAGGAGCCAGACTCTGGTAATGAAGCTGACACCGAGCCAGAGAAAGAAGAGTGCATGTGGGAACTAGATCCACTTGTAATGAGCATTAATAAGCTTGATGTTGATATCCCCACCAATGATGTAGGCGGATGGTATATTAATGAAGAGTTAAATTTGACTTACTTTTCTGTACTCGCTTCTGATTCAGTGCCATCAGATACTAGTACTGAAGTGGATAATGACCCTTGGTCGGTAATGGATGCTCTGACATAAATGCATGTACCAATAAAGTCATCCTTCGAAACGTACCAAGATGTCAGTGATGCGCAAGAATCAATATTCATGGTTCCAGCAAGATGAAAAGGCCAAAATCAATTCTTTTCGGACAAATCAAATCCGAGCTAATGTCTCGTGAAGAGTCAGAAAGCGAGAAGGAACCCCCTCAGTTCGCCCATTATGAGCCAAATGTACTCAGAATGATAGAAAGCATGGGGTATGATCTGACAAACGGTTCTGGATTGAACTTCGGCAAAGGAAGGAGAACACTACTCCGATCTTTCGTTCCGAAAGGAAAAACCCCAGATTATTATCTTCTAACTCGCAGGGGTTGGGCTATGTGTCAACTCCGATCCCATCAGCCTCTGAGTCTGAAGAGTCATTAAGCCATAATTACTCATCGGGCACGTCATCGTGGGAGTCAGATGTTAGTGTCGGTAACATCTTCAGAGAACTTTCAGTAAATATGGTTTCAATGAGCCAACTGGAAGACAGAGGTGAAGAAATGATCCAGTCTGATACAGATCCTTGGATCAAGCACTTAAATACTCTTTGGGATACTTGCTTTGAACAGCGCGAGCCGCCCACGGAGGATAAAGTTGCCCAGATTAATCTGGGAGATGAGGCTAATCCTAAGCCCATCTTTATAAGTGAAAGCCTATCACTCTCCGAAAAAGAAGATTTAATCTCTCTTGTGCAAGAGTATATAGATGTTTTCACTTGGAATTACGAGGACATGCCTGGGCTTGATCCTCGAGTGGCTATGCATCGCCTCAACATTAATTCAGACGTAAAGCCAGTCAAACAACAGCAGCGACGGTTCCGTCCAGAAATAATGGAGGCAATTCAGTCAGAAGTCAAAAAACTTATAGACTCTGACTTCATTAGGGAAGAACAACATCCTTATTGGGTAGCCAATATCGTCCCCGTTGTTAAAAAGAACGGAAAGATCCGGATTTTCATTAATTTTCGCGATCTAAATGAGGCTTGTCCCAAAGATGAATTCTCTCTCCCAATCACGGATGTCATGATTGACAATACGTGCGGATTTGAGCGAATGTCCTTCATGGATGGATTCTCAGGGTATAACCAAATCAAAATGTATCCTGATGATGAAAAACATACTTCTTTTATGACACCACTGGGGGTATACTGCTACGCCGTCATGCCCTTCGGACTGAAGAATGCGGGGGCTACATATCAGAGAGCTATGAATGCCATTTTCCATGAGTACATGCGTAATACAGTGGAATGCCATATTGACGATATTGCAGTGAAAAGCCGCGCCAAAGGTGATCACATAACCGATTTGAAGACAATCTTCGACATCATGCGGGCACATCAGTTGAAGATGAACCCGACCAAATCCTTCCTGGGGGTGGCCAGCGGCAAATTCCTAGGGTTCGTGGTAACTTCCACAGGAATTTATTTGGACCCGGAAAAAGTTCGCGCTATCCAGGAGATGCAACCTCCGCGGAACCTCAGAGAACTTAGGGTATTGCAAGGACGATTGGCATACATCCGAAGGTTCATCTCAAATCTCTCTGGAAGATGCCAACCCTTTACCAAATTGATGAAAAAAGGTGTCTCATTCATTTGGGACAATGCTTGCCAGCAAGCGTTCGAGGAGATTAAACGATACCTCACGCAACCACCAGTCCTTATAGCTCCGGTGTCCAGAAAACCATTTCTGATATACGTCCGAGCGATGGATCATTCTCTAGGAGCTTTACTAGCCCAGAATAATGATCAAGGACACGAGCAAGCAATCTATTATCTGAGTAGGACTATGATCGGGGCTGAACATCGATACAACCCGATCGAAAAGGAATATTTGGCATTGGTGTTCGCTGTCTAGAAAATGCGACGCTACTTGGTAGGCCAAACTATAAATGTCATATCAAAAGTTAACCCTTTGAGGTTACTCATGACAAAGCCATCGTCATTAAATGGCCGACTGACAAGATGGGCCATGCTGCTATCTCAATATGAAATGCGCTTTTTACCACAAAAAGTCATGAAGGGACAAGCGGTGGCAGATTTCCTGGCTGAGCACCCAGATCCGAGGGCAACCAAACTTTACGAGAATCTCCCAGACGAGGTCGCTGAAGTTTGTCTAACCCAGACATCTTTTGAAAGACAAGTGTGGAAACTCTTCTTTGACGGTGCATCGAGAACATGTCCGCAAGGACATGTCATAGCAGGAGTGGGGGTAGTACTCATTTTCCCACAGGACTATGTGATTCCTCGAGCTTTCTCATTAACCGAGCCCTGCTCCATCAACGTAGCGGAATACAATGCCCTCTTGATTGGAATGCAAATCGCCGATGAGATCGGCGTTAAAAATCTCGAGGCATATAGTGACTCTAAACTCATCGTTAACTAAGTTCGCGGGGAGTACGAAGTCAGACATGAAGACCTAGTACCCTATTACAATGCAACTGTCCACATGGCCGCGAGGTTCAGAAACTTTTACATCGACCATGTACCACGCCAGCAAAATGCGCATGCAGATACACTGGCTTCTCTCGCTGCCTCTTTATCCCTTCCAGCTGGAGTGGTAGAGAAAATACTTGTCTACAGCCACGACTTGTATTACCCAAGAATTGCTTCTGAGGATTACCAGAAGCTGACAGGAGACTGTCAAGTCAAAGAAGCTCTTGAGTCGTCAGCCGGTCCAGAGCATAGAGACTGGCGATTCCCTTACATTGATTATGTCTTGTACGGCATCCTGCCTGATGATACCAAAGAAGTGGCTGCCATTAGAAGGAAAGCCCCCAAATTCTACTATAATGCGATCACGCGAACACTGTATCGTCGATCGCAAGACGGGATCTTGCTTCGCTGTCTATCACAAAAAGAGGCACAGGAGGTATTAAAAGAAGCGCATGACGGCATGTGTGGAGCCCATCAACCTGGTCCAAAACTTGGGGATCGACTCCGAAGGTTGGGATATTTTTGGCCTAAGATGATCCCTGACGCCATCACTTATGCCAAACGAGATCACGCCTGCCAAGTTCATGGCGATTTCATCCATCAAGCACCAGGGTACCTTCACTCTACAACTTCTACCTGGCCATTCGAGACGTAGGGGATGGACGTAGTTGGCCCTATAAGCCCACCATCATCCAAAGGACACCGGTTCATCTTAGCCATAACCAACTACTTCTCTAAATGGGCCGAAGCTATCCCTTTAAAGGAAGTAAAGACATTTGATGTGATCAAATTCGTTAAACATCACGTCATCTACCGTTTTGGTGTGCCCCGGCGAATTGTCCATGACAATGGATCCAGTTCGTCAGTCAGGCTTTTCAGAGATTCTGCACTAAATTCAGAATTCAGAGTGTGTCCTCAACGGCATACTACCCCGCCGCTAATGGTCTCGCAGAAGCTTTCAACAAGACCATTGGCAAGCTTCTCAAGAAATTCGTCTCGAAAAGTCAGCGTGACTGGGACGGCAAATTAGGTGAATGCTTATGGGCCTATCGCACAACTGTTCGAACCCCAACAAAAGCTACACCATTTTCTTTGGTATATGGGTGTGAAGCCGTGCTTCCACTAGAAATCCAAATTCCATCTCTACATGTCGCATTGATAACAGAGATGACAAATGAAGAGAAGCATCGACTGCGACTTCAAGAACTGGAGGCCTTAAACGATAAACGTCTGCAGGCCCAACAGCAATCGAGCTCTACCAAGCCCGGATTACTAGAGCCTTCAACAAGAAAGTTAAGGAGCGAACTTTCAAGAAAGGTGACCTTGTCTTAGTTGTCAGAAGACCTATGGTAATGACACATAAGACAAAAGAAAAATTCCAGCCCAAATGGGAAGGACCATTTGTAGTAGAGTCAGTCTACTCAAATGGAGCATATCGCCTCATAACTTCAAACGGTGATACTCTCATGATGCCAATCAACGGCAGATTCTTGAAAAAATACTATCCTTGATAGCACTTTTTCTCCGATCAAGTTAATATTACACCTCTGATCAAAATCCTAGATTCAAGAAGAGCTTCTTTCCTTTACTAGATTGAGCGCTGGCTGCATCATGATGCATGATGTAAATATTGCGAAAGAAACAAAACGCGAAACTTTGGTTTTAGCACTAGTTACTCTTCTGAATGACATCCGACGCCTTCGACGGCTAAGGATAGAGGAAAATGTTGGCTTTTAAGCCTAACATAAGTCTTTGACAACTCACCATGATGAGGGGAATAGCATGGCTAGCCCAACTCAAACGGTAGTTGGTAAAGGCACACCAAATCCGTTGATAGCTGAGGGTTTGCTAAAAATCCTAAGTGGACTTCGTCCCACTCTCTCCTCCAAAGTCTCTTACCAATTCTCACCCATAGAATGGTACGATCATAAAAACACCGGTGTTCATGGACTGGATTCTGTCAAGTTAATATTAAACCTCTGACAAACCAGATTTTCCAATCCCCAGTGGACTCTGTCAAGGTAATATTAAACCCCTGACAACAAAACTCTTTAAAAATCCTCGCTGCTATGTTAATAGTACACCTCTAACGGCAAATTTTCAAAATCCTTACCAATTCTCATACACAGACTGGTAGGTCCACAAAATACAATCATTGCTATGTTAACATTATACCTCTGGCAATGAAAATTTCAATACTCCCTAGTGAGTACAAACCTTACTTGTCTCAACTCTATATGGAGTAGCAAGCCTTCAAATTTGTCAAGTTAACACTACACCTCTGACACTTCAAACTTCACTTATCAATTCTCATCAATAGAATGATAGGTCTTCAAAATTGCTCATATCGCAAATCAACCACTGTCAAGTTAACATTACACCTCTGACAAATTACTGTTAAGTTTAACATTATACCTCTAACAGTGATTGAGTTGCTGACAAGTTCAATATTAAACCTCTGACAGTTACTTTTCCTCAAGCTTCCATGTCGAAGCTGAGATGAGCGATGCTAAGTTTAACATCACACCTCCAACGTCCAGTTCATTGCTAAGTTTAACAATACACCTATGAAAATGACTTTCCCTCGAACTTCCCTATCAAAGTCGAGATGACCGATGCTAAGTTCAAAATTACACCTCTAGCATTACCTTCACTGTCAAGTTTAATATTACACTTATGACAGTGATGTTTTTAGTCTTCTCAAATGAATATGAAATCCCCATTGAGTCAAGTTAACATCACACCTCTGACTCACATGCTTGTCGAGTTAACATCACACTTCTGACAAGATTTAATTCAACCGTTAAGTTAATATCATACCTCTAACGGTGCAAGTCCACTTAAAAAACATTGTTTCCATTGACTCCCCAGCTGAGTCTAGTCAAGTTAATACCAAACCTCTGATGAAAATTTATTTGTAATCCTCCGTGGGGGTACAAATTCCACTTGTCATTCTCATTTATAGATTGGCAGGTCCACAAGAACCATCTTACTCCTGTCAAGTTAATATCACACCTCTGACAGCATTGTTGAATTCCTGAAACAGGATTTTCCTCCAAACTTTGACTCGTTAAGATTATTATCATATTTTTAGCAAGTCAACGGTCCATACTTCTATGTGTCTGATTTTAAAAAAAAAGGAAAGTCAAGACGTATAAGAAAACAAGAAAAAAAATATCACTTTTATTTATATTCAAACATATGGAAGTGATACAAGACGTTTGTTTTGATTGAGATTTACCTGTGCAACAAAATAAAGAATGTTAGATTTAGAACAAGTTGTGCAAGGTTCTCAATTCGAATCCGCGGTAGCAGTGGCTATGCGGGTCGTGATCCTCAGGGAGGGACTAGCGATGGAAGCTTTGTCAATAAGTTATCTCTAAAGTTTTTATTATTTTAATGTTAAGTTAGGAAGAAAGAAGATAGAGAAGAAGAAATGATATTTACAATGGAAGAAAAGAAATTGAGAATGTGGTAGTGTGAAATCTAAACTAAAGAAATAAAAGAAAGCAAACTACACATACATACCTCTTCAGTCTGCTTACCTTTGAACCGTTGCGACGATTTACCTTTTCTTGGAAGGCGTACAAGTATGGCGTATAGGATCGTCCGCCTTCTTGATCTACACTATGAAAATAAAAGACAAACTATGAAGACTTGTTCATCGCCATAGGCCATCAAGGGCTCTTCTTCGGCTAGGCAGTCTCGAAGAGTTGGTTCTCATGGTGAGCAAGACATTAGAGAAATAACAATAGAAGAAAACAAAAACTGAGATACACAAGAATCAACAAGAATAAAAGAACATAACATAATAAAAAAAAGAACGAACCTCGATTCGATTTATTTAACAATGGCGGAAAAGCAAAACTTACACCGATTGTCACCCTCAGTACAAGTAGATCTCCTTCCTCCATGAGAACATCATCTCCTCTCAGTTTACAAAAAGAAAAAATAGAAATTACAAAAGAGAAAAGAAAATCTAAACTAGAAGAAGAAAGCCTAAAACCCTAGATTTGGCCCTCTGGCTCTGCCTCTGGACGCTCTTCTCGGTTGCACTGCAGGGGTATTTATAGGTGCAGAAGGAGGTAGAGTCCAGTTTGAAGTCCTCCACGAAAACCCTTACCAGGATATGATTGAAATGTCGCGGAAACGCGGCTTGGGCCGCGTTTCCGCGGCTCATGTGTGGCCTCTGG
Organism: Agave tequilana; assembly: GCA_038442645.1. Taxonomy (NCBI): domain Eukaryota; kingdom Viridiplantae; phylum Streptophyta; class Magnoliopsida; order Asparagales; family Asparagaceae; genus Agave; species Agave tequilana. Next base: position 36,734 of record JAVJIF010004786.1, read on the forward strand.
CTACACGCTTTGGCGCGTGGCTTCTCCTGGTCCGTTCATCTGGGCTTTTGTTTCTGGAAGTTTGATCCTGGCTCTTTATCTTGGGATTTAGATATAACTTGGGAAGCAAGTTACCTAGATCCCAAATCTTTTCCACGAATTTCCTTCTCTTCTTTTAGCTTTTATCCTCATCCTGCAAGTGTTTAGGGTTGAATAGAAGTCTATCCTTCCCTCTTATTTAATATTTGCAACTTTGGCCCTTGTGTATTTGCAATTTTGACAATTAATATTTGCACTTTTGCACTTGGGCTTGAATATGGGCTTTTGGGCTTCTTTTAGGCTTTATTTATTATTAAAATAAGAACTCAAGGCCTGCACACAATAAATCATAAAATATTAGTAAATGTGCAGAATTATATGAATAAATATGAAAATGTGTTGGTAAATGTCATGATAAAAATGCACTTTTCACTACCAATCACACCCCCACACTTATCTTTTTGCTTGTCCTCGAGTAAAAATCAAAGAGAAAAAGAAAAGAAAAATTAATCTAACCTAACTCACTTTCGTAGGAATCACGGTTGCACTTAGCACGTGCAACAAGCCGTTAAACCTCTAGGTTACCCTAGAGGACGAGTGTTGTCTCGTGAGGGTTTTCAGCGGATTACACCCACAAAATCCATAAAAAGGAAAATATTTGAAATACTTTTGAAAAGACTAAGTAATCTATAAGTTTTAGGATTATCATTTTTATTCATTCTTTAAACTTTAGTCTTTATAAAGTCAATTGTTTTCCATTTTAGGTAAGGATCAAAATTGAATTTTTGTATAGTCTTTTTCGTTACCCTAAGTCATATGCATCCTTATGAATTTATACTAGGAATTCCTTAACTTGAACTCTCATGCCTCTATATATATATATATATATATATATATATATATATATATATATATATATATATATATATATATATATATATATATATATATATATATATATATATATTTTAATATGTATAACTCATCTAATTTTCTTTCGTGTAAGCATCAAGGCTTCTTGAGGCCCTCATACCTAACTAATTGACTATTAGATGTGTTAGTACATATATAAGTAATTTTTCCTTAATTTCCTTAGGTTTCTAATCCACCCATGTAACGAACTTAAAGTCGGTGGCTCCCAAACCGGTCGGCTTTAGGGCACCGGGTGAGAAAACACCCCGCGGACTTAAGGATTCGAGTGAACTAGGCCACAATACTAAGGGCTTTATTTCATAAAATCACCTTTAGGCGTGAATACTTATGCTTCTTGAGGCACATGTATCCAGCTTAATCAGTAAATTTCTCTCTCTTTTTTTTTTTAATATATATGAGGCACAAAGGTCTTCGTCTTAGAATCCTAGATATGCATTAGGTATGCACATTTCATTAAGGTAAAAATCAAGACTAATTAATTATTCAATTTCTCCTCCTATACCTAAAATTTAAACAATTTATTTATTTTGACCAAGTTTTTAGAAATCCTAATCATGATTTTCCTAATCCTTAAAACTAACTTAGATTTCTTTCAAAAGATAAGTCAAAATATTGTCCTTTTTATAATTATAATTATTATTATTATTATTATTATTTTTAAAATTTTTTTTTATTAGCAAATTTTTGTTAGTTTCTAACTATGTTAGTATGTTAGTAAAGCCTACCCCCATACTTATCTCATGCATTGTCCTCAATGTATGAATGTATGCATGTATGCATGAAAAAGAACAAGGGAAGGCAGAAGTTACCTTAAGGTGGTGGTTCCGGTGGTGGTCTAATTGGTCCACGAAATGCGGCCCAATCAAGATAATGTGGTAGTTCACGGGACCTACCTTTATTGACCTCTTTTTATTTACATATTTACAGTCCCCAGAATGAATAGGATCATGGAAGATCCTCTCGTGAAACTTACTCCCTTTACATTACCAGTCCTGGAAAATCATCACAGAGTCATGGTCTATACCTATGTCAATAAAAAGAATGTGACTTGATAGAATGGTTCACTTGGACTCAAGAATGATCGGTTCAGAAACTAATACCGACTCAGGAAAGAAACTCAAATCAAGTATGGGTTCAGGAGTCGGGCTAGGTTCAAGAATTGGGTCTAAGTCAAGAAATTGAAACTCAAGTTCACAATCATTTTCCCACAATTGAATGTGACTCAATGTTGGTGATTCAAGTTCAGGAATGATAGGTGTGGGAATCAAAACTGACTCTAAAATATTACCTAAGTCGGGTAACAAAACAGGAGTCAATAATGATTCGGGAATTTGAACTTGATCATAGATTTGGGAATCTAGGTCACATATCTCATTAGTTTCAATCTCATAAAAATTAGAACTTGCCAATTTGTCAAGGGGACTTTCAAAAGTATGAAATTGGTCAAATTCACTATGATGATCTTCAAAAATGGGTGATTCAATTTCATGATCTATGGGCACAGGAATAAATGTTGGCTCAGAAAGTTGGTCCAAATTGGGTAAGGATACTGGAGTCAACATAGATTCGAAGATGGAAACTGAATCGCAAAGTTGGGGATCGGGTTCACATTCACAATCTAATTCAATCTCATTGAAATTAAAACTAGCCAATTTGTCCAAGAATTGAGATTGGTCCAGTTCATATTGATGTGATGAAATTAAATTTTGATCAAGGTCTTCTAGATAGGATGATTCTTGGTTCCTGTCAACTTGGTTGGTAAGTTCAAGAATGTTTGAAAGTCTAGAAATTTGATCATTCATTATTTCTTGCAACCGATCCACTTTTTCTTATAACCCACTGAATGGATCATTGGAGGATTGAAACATTGGTGATGTGGGAAAAGACGTGTACGAAGATAATGGTTGAACAAGTGGTTGACCATATGGCTCAGGGGTGTTGAATCCCCATTGACTCTGTGAAGAGTAGTGAGGATTATTCCAATCTTGTTCATAGTATTGGGGCTGGGGCATGTAATGATTCGGATAAGACCAATCTGGCACACTAGGTTGGTTAGAGTTATGATATGCCGGGTTGGTAATATCCGAAAAAGAGGTTGGTGTATAATATGGATCCTCATTAAAATTGAAAATTTATTGTTATAGGCCATATCACACAAAACAAACAAAAGAAAAAGAAAACAAACAAAAAACAAACAAAAAACAAAAAAGAAAAATTTCTAACCTAGTTAGGGTAGACCTATGACCTAGACGACTCCTAACTGGTTAGACTGTCCACGAGAGGTAGGGTGCAGACTTTGACCACAAGTTAATCAGCCAGGTCAGGGCAAGAGTGGTGGGAGGTTTTCCGTCAAAGACGTTCCTTAATTAAATAACCACCAATCTTCGGGCTTTCGGCCCTCAATCCCCTTCCTAGACACTGATTTGGCAGGAGTCAACTTCCAGCACCGTTCCCCCTTAGGATAATCTCCTAATTGAGTCCGAGAAGTCCCTAGGGCCAATGTCTAGTCAATTTTTAATTAGGGTTAGGGTTGTGAGTGCTTGGAATATGATTTTTGGGCCAAGGAAGGGTGATTAAATCCCCACCTTATCCTGTTAATGGGTTATGCCCTTAAAATAAATTTGTGCAAGTGTACAAAATATGTAAATAAGATTCACTCAAAGCATCAACCAAGAGATGAGTCCTATTCTACATGCAATGCGAACGTACCTTGCTCCAGCTCTCTTCAACAGTAAAAATAAAGGAATTGAAAAGACACGTGCCTAATATGCAAACGTCTAATCAATTTTTATCTTTAACAACAAGTATTTTACTGTTGATTAATTAGCAGTAAGCAGGGTTATCACAGAACAAAGTTTAACAGAGAAGTAGACAGATATTGCAATTTGCAGCAACCTGCAAAAAGATGGATCAGTAGGGAACTACTCAGGCCGCGGTTTCGCGGCAATTGCCGCGTTTTCGCGGCTCTGAAGTAGGCTCTTGTGCTCTGCCTTCGAGGGCAGAGGCACAGAGTTGCTATATGTCCACTTCTGCTGTCAGTTTCCCTGTTCTCCAAACCTGCAAACAGAAAGAATAAAAGAATTAGTTAAATTTTTTTTATTTTTAGAGAAAAACTTACCGTCCCTCCCCGGCAACGACGCCAATGTTTTGATTGAGATTTACCTGTGCAACAAAATAAAGAATGTTAGATTTAGAACAAGTTGTGCAAGGTTCTCAATTCGAATCCGCGGTAGCAGTGGCTATGCGGGTCGTGATCCTCAGGGAGGGACTAGCGATGGAAGCTTTGTCAATAAGTTATCTCTAAAGTTTTTTTATTTTAATGTTAAGTTAGGAAGAAAGAAGATAGAGAAGAAGAAATGATATTTTCAATGGAAGAAAAGAAATTGAGAATGTGGTAGTGTGAAATCTAAACTAAAGAAATAAAAGAAAGCAAACTACACATACATACCTCTTCAGTCTGCTTACCTTTGAACCGTTGCGACGATTTACCTTTTCTTGGAAGGCGTACAAGTATGGCGTATAAGATCGTCCGCCTTCTTGATCTACACTATGAAAATAAAAGACAAACTATGAAGACTTGTTCATCGCCATAGGCCATCAAGGGCTCTTCTTCGGCTAGGCAGTCTCGAAGCAATTGGTTCTCATGGTGAGCAAGACATTAGAGAAACAACAATAGAAGAAAATAAAAAATGAGATACACAAGAATCAACAAGAATAAAAGAACATAACATAATAAAAAAAAGAACGAACCTCGATTCGATTTATTTAACAATGGCGGAAAAGCAAAACTTACACCGATTGTCACCCTCAGTACAAGTAGATCTCCTTCCTCCATGAGAACATCATCTCCTCTCAGTTTACAAAAGAAAAAATAGAAATTACAAAAGAGAAAAGAAAATCTAAACTAGAAGAAGAAAGCCTAAAACCCTAGATTTGGCCCTCTGGCTCTGCCTCTGGACGCTCTTCTCGGTTGCACTGCAGGGGGGTATTTATAGGTGCAGAAGGAGGTAGAGTCCAGTTTGAAGTCCTCCACGAAAACCCGTACCAGGATATGATTGAAATGTCGCGGAAACGCGGCTTGGGCCGCGTTTTCGCGGCTCATGTGTGGCCTCTGGCCACGCGCTTTGGCGCATGGCTTCTCCTGGTCCGTCCATCTGGGCTTTTGTTTCTGGAAGTTTGATCCTGGCTCTTTATCTTGGGATTTAGATATAACTTGGGAAGCAAGTTACCTAGATCCCAATCTTTTCCACGAATTTCCTTCTCTTCTTTTAGCTTTTATCCTCATCCTGCAAGTGTTTTAGGGTTGAATAGAAGTCTATCCTTCCCTCTTCTTTAATATTTGCAACTTTGGCCCTTGTGTATTTGCAATTTTGACAATTAATATTTGCACTTTTGCACTTGGGCTTGAATATGGGCTTTTGGGCTTCTTTTAGGCTTTATTTATTATTAAAATAAGAACTCAAGGCCTGCACACAATAAATCATAAAATATTAGTAAATGTGCAGAATTATATGAATAAATATGAAAATGTGATGGTAAATGTCATGATAAAAAATGCACTTTTCACTACCAATCAACGTTCTCTTATACAATAAGATTGAGTGTTATAATAAAGGAGTACAAAAAAGTCCCTATCTCTCAGCAAAAGGTTGCACTTACTCCTTAAGGCGTTTACATTACTCCAAATACAAGATGTTTGGAAGAGCGCCAAAGAAGGGCAGAGCATTGTTGTGACGATCGGATGCTGATTACATCATGAAGCATGATGTAAACATTGAAGAAGCCCATCGCTGACCAAGAACAATGGTGTTTCTTGAGGTCGAAATGCAGCAGAACCTTCTGATTCCACCCGACCAACTGGTGTAGGCCATGATCCTTCGTTGATGAACATCTCCACCACCAGAAAGTCATCTAATGAGTATGGGTTTTTCGTCGATATCACTTCTGGGGGTAAGATTGGTGAAGGGAGATTCTGAGACCTTACAGGTGACGTCCTCTTTCCCGTGACCTGCATGAGGACCATACCCACCACCATACCCACTGTGACCATGACAAACCCGGGGGCACTGCCGGTACATCATGTCCAATGAGTTCTTGACGGATGTCATCAGTCGCGCAAATCCTCGTCGCCCATGAACAGGAGCCTTGATTTCTCCGGTGCTTGACCATCGAACGAGTTCGCTGGTCGATATATTCTCCCAAGGGCCCAGTGAAGATGCGGAAGACTGACTGAAACTGCCAGAACCTGCAAGGAGCAAAAACTTGAAGGTTAAAGTTCTGTTAAATCAAGACTGTAAAAGCAGACGCGGACTTCAGATCGCACAGGTCTGAACGTGGTCTGGTTTTAAACCCGCGTCCAAAATACAAGACGCAAAGTGGACCAGACGCAGAAGTTGTCACACCCATATTTGGAAAACAAAAATTGCCGCATCCAAGTTCAGAGGCCTCGAAGAGAATTAAAATTCTTTGAAGTCAAAAACCTCAAACGCGAGCTTTATATGCAAAACTCGCGTCTCAAAGTCCAAGTACAGAGTTCATCACACTTGCGTTCAAAGGATTTTGAGTTAGAGTTTAAGATCAATCAACTCGCACTTCATCAAGAAGTCTAAAAGACGCGACTTCCAAATAATGGGCGCACCAGTCAGACTTCAAGAGAAGGTCAAGAGAGTGAATCTCTTCAAGGGACAGGAAAACAGAAACTCAGTGGGACTGAGTATTTCATGGCAAAAGTAGTTCCTTCCCGCAAAAGAACCCTCTAGAGGTTGAACTTTATGCATCAAGGCACGAATATAAAAGGTACTCAGAGGGATGCTTTTTGATCTTGAAATCACTTGACAGTGATAATCTTCAAAAAAGATTAAAGGAAAGCATGAAAGCTTTGAGTTTTCGCTGTCCATAGGGGCACATCCCCTTGAAGGAAGAAGATTAAGTCAAGATGAAGACCCTCAGAGCGCCTATTCTTAAGGGAAACACTCTAAGCAATGGATTGTTAAGGGGGCGAAGCCTATTTATAGGCGAGCCATAAGGCCTGTAATTAATGGCGTAAAAATCAGAGCCATCAGCCTTAATTCTTGCACGAACGTCAAAGCCCAATAAAGAGCTGACGCGTGGATTGTCGCTTCGGGAAATATCGGAGGGCACAACTCCTCAATCGTCAACGCTGACTTGGCATTTAAAGATCTAACAAGATCTTTAAGACGAGCTGCATGTGACGCTTAGGAGGTTGCGTCAGGCACAGAATCAAAGGTCGCGTCCTGAGATCCGCGTCCTTTCATGAACCCGAAAAGCTGCGTTCCTTTCATTCCTTTCGAAAGGGCCGTGACCGCGTCTCTTGGAGTGATTCAGAGCCGCATCTCCTCAGCGAATTGGATCCATTCAGAGGTTGCGTCTTGAGTTCGCATCAACTTGTAAAGACTTAAAAGCTGTGTTCTGAAGCTTGCGTCCTCAACAATCAGAGAGGACTTGCTTCATTCTCGAGGAGCTCAGAACTGCGCCTCCATTGCAAGATGAAAGTCATATCTCCATCATAAACTCAATACAGCCTGAGCCTGAGTTTGCGCCCTATCAAGGGACCAGAGCCGCGTCTCTATTGAGCCAGTGCTGCGTCCCCATCAACTAGCTGAGATTCATGCGTCAGTCTGGAGGAGCCTAAGACCGCGTCTCCACTGCATCCTGAATTCTGCATCTTGACAGAATTAAAGGTCGCGTCCATGGATCCATGTCCTTCCATAACCAGAGCTGCGTCTCTATTGAGCCAGTGCTGCGTTTCCTAGAATCGCGTCTCCACTGCATCCTGACAGAATTAAAGGCCGCGTCCATGGATCCATGTCCTTCCATAACCAGAGCCGCGTCTTTATCAGAAAGAAAATTTCGCGCGTCTTCCTTGGTGAGCTTGAACGACGTCTCCGTTAGCGAGTCAGAGTCGCATTTCCCAGAATCGCGTCTCCACTATAAATGAGAGCCGCGTCTCGCTCAAGAGCTCAGTTCAGCTTGAGTTTATTATTCATGGCCGACTAAAGACTGTGTTCCACAAATTGAGTTCATCTAAAGCTAGCAAAGAACTTGAAAGGATAAAGATGGAGCAAAACTTTGAAGACTTTTATTATTTGATTCAAAAATGATAAAAGTAATACAGACACTCTTGACAAATAGAGTGTTAAAAAAATGGGTTTCACAATACACTCACGAAGATCATATTTCAGACAGGATCAAGCTCAGAGCATCTCGAATGATTGTCAGTCCAATCATGAGAAGTATGAATTCAACCAGAGTCCAAAGTATTTCGAAATCCGTCCCAGTCAACTGCGGAATATCGAAAACTTTGGAGGGGGTTCTGTAGGCTGTCTAAAAATCACTAAAGATAAGTCATCAAAAAGCAGAGTCCAAACTCCAGACGCAGGGCTAATCATAGCCATCACTGCAGCACCAAGACGCAGGCCTTGTGATCGGTCACATATATTGCATACATATTGTCACATTTCCATGCTTGTTATCTAAATAAATCTTATTAATAAGTCCTATTGTTCTTTATAAAATGCAGGCCCATTGCTAAAGGATAGGCCAGAGAAACGAGCCCAAAAGTCCATTTAATTCAGAATAATTCGAAATCAGGGAATTAGGGTAAATCTTGGCATATCAGAGAGGTTGAAAACCGGTTGAAATGAATCTTCCTGAATCAAGCGGTTGAAGCCAACAAATCAAAGATCATTTCGTCAAATCAGGGAGCTGCAACTGTAAATCCAACAAGACAAAAGGAAGCACAAAGCCACGCCATCTGATCTTCCACCTGGATGTGGCCAATTGGCTACATCCAGGCCGCGGAACCACGGCTTGTTGGTGGAGATAAGGGGAACGTTTGCTCCCCTTATCTCCTCACTCCCTGCCCTCTGGGTTTTTGCCTATAAAAGCTTGGGTTTTGTACTGAAAAATGAGCGAAGACTAGGATTAGAATTTTGTTTATACTTTAAGGTTTAGGCTCTTTGTTAGGTAGTACAAAAGTTGTATTTTTGTTTTACAATTTGTAGTTCAGTACAAATACTTGTGAGAGAGAGGAATTGAGTGCTTGTAACTTGAAGATTGAAGTGACATCAATACAAGAGTCGAGCTACATTTTCTTCTACTCATTTTACGGTATGTTTTACTTTAATTACTTGCATTGTAGCTTGTTTCCCATGAGTAGCTAAATCAGTTTTCTGGGCTCACTATTGTACCTCTCTCCAATTCTTCTTCTTTTCTGATTTTCATGAAAAAGACCCAATGAATCATTTGCATGCCTAACTTAAAGCCTTTCTTCTTGAAAGTGTTCTTGAAGGCACATGAGGATGGTTTGGATCTTTAAACTCCTATTTCTTTTAAGAACGTTTCTTGAACTGTTTTTATTTCATACTTTCTTCTTCGCGCTTGATGATTTAACATTTGATTCAAAATGATTTCTTAAAGAAAAGAGTGAACTCTTCCAACCATCTTATGTGCTTTACCTCAAACTTTCTAAAGTCAACCCTAAGTTTTGCCTATGATCAAGTTGAGGCACTTAGGATTTCAATAGAAGAATAAACGGTTGAGTAGTGAGATAGTGAGCCCAGATTTTCTTCTTTATTAAAATCAACCAAATAATTTTCAAGCTTTTTAAATCACCTTCTCCAAAGCCTTCTCCAAAGTTGCAATTTCTCTTTTAATCATCTCCTTCTTTCCATTCTCTTTTCAATTAAAAAACGAGCACAATTCTTTGTCATTAAACGAAACACCGAAAAGCTTTTATCGCATTCCTCCTGTGGACACGACCCGTTAGCCACAAGCTACACGGTAAATTTCTTAACTCTTTGATTGTTCTTTGATTTTTACAATCAATTTTTGGCGCCGTTGTCGAGGAGGGAACGGTGTATTTGTTTTTTAACAAGTTTGGTGTGTTGTTTCAAGGACTTGAAGATTCAGATCTAGCATTCAAGCTTTGCAAGAGAAGACTTGCAAATTCTGTGCCCCTACTCTCGAAAGTGGGAAACAGAATTTCAAGAAATTGCGTTGCAAAAGTTGAAAATTTCATTGGACTACTAAAACTCTTTTTTTTGCAGGACAATTGCTCGCAAAAAAATTAAGTTTTTGTACGTTATATTCTTGCAATATCTGCTATCCACCATCCCTGTTTTATCCAACAGTAATTTGAGTGATTGTTAATTGCTTAAAAAAACGTTTAGACTTGCATTCTAGGCATTTGTCTAATTACGTTTATTTTACAATTACTGTTGAAGATAGCTGGAGACAAGGTATGTATGCATAGCATATAGTTTAGGAAACATTCTTGGGTGATATTTGCTTTTGAATGCTACTTTTCTGTATCTTGCACACTTTGCACAAATCAATTCTAAGGGCAAAACCCAAGTCAAGATAAGGTGGGGAAGTCATTACCCTTCCTTAGCCCACAAACCATCTCCAAGTACGCACAACCTAAGCCTAAGTAAAATCTGATAGACGTTGGCCTTAGGGACATCTCGAACTCATTAGGAGATTATCCTAAGGGGGAAGGTGTTGGAATTTGACTCCTGCCAAATCAGTGTCTAGGAAGGGGATCAAGGGCCGAAAGCCCGAAGGTTGGTGGTTACTTAATTAAGGAACGTTTTTGACGGATAACCTCCCACTAATCTTGCCCTGACCTGGCTGATTAGCTTGTGGTCAAAGTCTACATTATACCTCCAGTGGACAATCAACCAGTTAGGAGTTGTCTAGGTCAAGTTACCTTAGACTAGGCTTGGTTGTTTTCTCTTCTTGACTATTGGTGAACTTGTTTGTGATAGTGTTTGTGTATGCAAGTGTGGTCAAGAGACCCTAATTCATCTAGGTTAACTAGAAACACATCACTACCCAAGTTCGAAACAAGACCAGATTCGGTTATGGATCGACCGACATCTTTGCAGGATAGGTTCTATCCCATTAGAACATCACTTCCATCCTGCATCCAACTTCTATCGGTTGGTGAACACAACTTTGAGCTTAAGCCACAGTTCATCAATACACTCCCTAAGTTCCATGGCTTAGAGTCCGAAGATGCTTATTTCTTCATAAGAGAATTTGAGGAAGTATACTTAATGATGAAAATCCCACACCTTGCAGATGATGCTATTAGGTTGAGATTTGTCCCATTTGCTCTTAAGGACTTAGCCAAGAAATGGCTCTATAGCTTAGCGGCCGGCTCTATCACATCTTGGGATGGTTTCATCAAGGTCTTCTTGAAGAAATTCTATCCAATCCACAAGACCGCTCTCGTTAGGAAAAACATCATGCAGTTCAAGCAAGAACCTAGTGAACCGTTTTGGAGGTACTTTGAACGCTTCAAAGACCTCCTTGTCCAATGTCCTCATCATGGAATAGAGAAATGGTGACAATGCCAAATTCTTTATGACGGTTTAGACTACTCGACCAAGACCCTCTTAGAAAGCATGTGCTAAGGGGGATTCTTGCAGAAGGATGAGCATGAAGGATGGGATTTATATGAGAATCTAACTGAAAAGACCATCCAATGGGAACCTACTAGTGAAAGCTCTAGGAATCCAAACTCTATCTCTTCAAAAGGAGGTCTCCATTCAATTGAATCATCCATAGCTAACGAGGCTAAGTTACCTAACCTAGCGAGAAGACTGGAAGCTTTAGAAACTAAGGAACCAAGTCCAGTCAATCAAGTTAGCCCAAACTAATTTCCAACTCCAGGTTGTACTTACTGTCAGGCCATGAATCATGTGTTTGAGGAGTGTCCTGTATTTCAAGCTCACCAACACTTTTCTGAACCGATGAATGTGGCCTTTTCAAGGCCGAACAATGATCCTTATGCTCCAACGTACAATCCTGGCTGGAGAAATCACCCAAATTTCTCATGGAGCCAACAAAATAATGACCACCCATGGTCAAACCATGCAAGCCACTTTCATCATTCCAATAATTCTTCCAATCATCAGCCCAACTTTTCCAATCACCCTCACAATTCTCCCAATAATTTTTCAAATTATCAACAAAATTTTCCCAACCAAGCTCCACCATCTTCCTTCCAGAATCCTCAACTCGAAAGGAGAATGACTGATTTTGAAAGAAATATGGAAAGGTACATGAAGAACCAAGATTCCCTCATGCAAACAATACAGAGGCTAGAGGGTCAAATGAGCCAGTTAGCCAATCCATAACATGAGAGGCAAAAGGGTACCTTGCCCAGTCAACCAATTATGAATCCTAGGAATTCACAACAAGCTCATTTGGTTGAGGATCAATCACTGAATCAATGTAATGTTGTTCATACATTGAGGTCGGGAAAGAAAGTTGATAACCAAGTGTTAACACCACCTAATCCTAGTCAGCACAATCACACTTCAGCATCCACCTCATCTAATCCCACTCCTCCTAAATTTGATGAATCTGAAAAAGATAAGTCAACCAGTCATGTGCACCAGCCTATAGCACCATTTCCTAATAGGCTGAAAAATAAGCAAAATTCACACATGGATAAGATAATTGAGATCTTTAATCAAGTGAAGATAAATGTGCCACTTCTTGATGCCATCCAACAAGTCCCATCTTATGCTAAGTTTCTTAAGGACATGTGCACCAAGAAGAGAAAGACTAATGTACCTAAAAAGGTCTTCTTAGCCATTAACATTAGTGAGCTACTATCGGGTCCGATCCCTGTTAAGTACAAGGATCCAGGTAGTCCAACCATTGCCTGCACAATAGGACAAGCCGAGATTAGTCTTGCACTTCTTGACTTGGGGCAAGTATCAACTTGCTTCCATTCTCAGTTTATCAACAACTCGGGTTGGGCGATTTTAGTCCAACTTGAGTCACTATCCAACTGGCTGACTGTTCAGTAAAAGTCCCAAATGAGAGATTAATGATGTTCTTATCCGGGTCGGGGAGTTTATTTACCTTGTCGATTTCATAGTTCTAGAGACACAACCTGTGTCCAACTCCAATCATAGGGCTCAAACTCCTGTTATCCTAGGGCGACCATTCCTTGCTACTGCCAATGCCATCATCAATTGTAAGAATGGGTCCATGAGGTTAACTTTTGGGGACATGACTAGAGAAGTCAATGTCTTCAACCTAGAAAAATAACCTCGTAAGATAAGAGATCAAACATTTGAGGTAAATTTTGTTGAAAATAACTGTGATGAAGAAAGTGAAGATATAGAAGATGAGTCGCTGTTTCTTAATGAATTATTTAATGAATGCGATTATCTTGATGAGAAGGCATATGTCGGAGATCCTAATGTTAGAGTACCCTTTAAAAAGGGGAAATTTGATTTGAATATCTTTACTTTTGATGAGCCAACCAATAATGTATCGCATGAGAATATAATTCAAGAACCTCCGATTGACATACTCTTTGAAAACCTCTTCGAAGAAGAACTCATGTGTTTGGATGAACCAACTAGGGATCATTTGGTTAAATATACATTTCTAGGGGAAAGTGTTGACCTAAGCTTTGAGGAGATCTATGGAACTGAGTTAGAATTCTTAGGCATTCATAATGAAGAAGTTCCAACTGAGAAGTGTGGCGGAGATAAATTTTTGAATAATGATTGTAGCAATATGAGAAAGAAACACCTAAAGAAGGTGAGACTGGGGAAGAAGGAAGCTAAAATGACAAAACAATTGGCCTCCCCACTATGCCCTATAAAGAGGACCCATTGGAATGATGGGAAGAGAGCTAGAGGGATAAGACCGAAAAAGATCTAGGTGTGGGAGAAACTTGATGTTGTACATATTTCTGTATAATATATGCACCTCTTTTACATTTCATTTCATGCATGTATACATTTCTTTCATACATTGGGGACAATGCATGAGATAAGTGTGGGGGAGGGTTCTAACATGACTAATATAACTTAAAAAAAATTGTATATATATAAAAAAAAACTTTTTGAAAGGTAAGAACAATATTTTGATATATTTTTGTAAGAAATTAAGTCAATTTTAAGGAATAGGAAAATCATAATTAGGATTTCTTACACTTGGTCAAAATAAGATGACTTGTTTGATTTTTAGGGTTAGGAAGAATATTTGTGAAAGTAATTTAGTCTTGATATTTACCTTGATGAAATATGCACACTAAATACACTTACACACTTAGGGTTTAAAAACAAAGACTCTTATGCTTTATAAAAAAAATATATATGTATGAAAAAAAAGAAAAAAATAATAAACAAATCTAATTATTGATTAGCTAGGTGCTTTGGCCTAAGCAAGCCTTGGTATTTATGCAAAAGATAATTAGATAAGTTTGAAAAAAATATATATATATAAATCCTCTGATTAAGCTGGGTATTTGTGCCTCATGAAGCATAAGTATTCACGCCTAAAAGGGGTACATTTTATAAATAAAAACCTTGGTTTCGTGGCCTTGTCTGCTCGAGTGTTTAAGTCCTTAGGGGTGTTTTCTCACCTGGTGCCCTAAAACTGTCCGGTTTGGGTGTCACTGACTAAATGCTCGTTACATGGGCAGATTAGAAAGACTAATGGAATTGAGGAATAAATACCATCAAAAATAATATAAATAAGGCATAGGAGTTAATGTTAAAGAACCCTTAGTCAACTTCACAGTCACGATGGTGCATACGACTCAGGGTACATTAATAGACTAGATGAGAAAAAAAATTTGACTCCTTACTTTGATTGATGACATGTTGTTGAATAGAGACTAAGTTTAGGAATGAAAAATTTGATATTCCTTTAACTTATAGATTACTTAAACTCTCACAGATATACTTCAAATATTTTCTCTTTTCAAAATGCTTTTCGAAAATACTAACTTTTTTCTCTTTCTTTATGGATTTTGTGGGTGTAATCCACTGAAAACCCTCACGAGACAAAACTCATCCTCTAGGGGTAACCTAGAGGTTTAACGGCTTGTTACACATGCTCAGTGCAATTGAGTGACCTGCGAAAGTGGTCTAATAATTGAATAAGATTAGTTTTGATATTTTGCTCGAGGGCGAGCAAAAGATAAGTATGGGGGTGTGATCGGTCACATATATTGCATACATATTGTTACATTTCCATGCTTGTTATCTAAATAAATCATATTAATAAGTCCTATTGTTCTTTATAAAATGCAGGCCCATTGCTAAAGGATAGGCCAGAGAAACAAGCCCAAAAGCCCATTTAATTCAGAATAAATTCGAAATCAGGGAATCAGGGCAAATCTTGGCATATCAGAGAGGTTGAAAACTGGTTGAAATGAATCTTCCTGAATCAAGCGGTTGAAGCCAACAAATCAAAGATCGTTTCGTCAAATCAGGGAGCTGCAACTGTAAATCCAACTAGACAAAAGGAAGCACAAAGCCACGCCATCTGATCTTCCACCTGGATGTGGCCAATTGGCCACATCCAGGCCGCGGATCCGCGGCTTGTTGGTGGAGATAAGGGGAGCGTTTGCTCCCCTTATCTCCTCACTCCCCTGCCCTCTGGGTTTTTGCCTATAAAAGCTTGGGTTTTGTACTGAAAAATGAGCGAAGACTAGGATTAAAATTTTGTTTATACTTTAAGGTTTAGGCTCTTTGTTAGGTAGTACAAAGTTTTTTTTTTGCAATTTGTAGTTCAGTACAAATACTTGTGAGAGAGAGGAATTGAGTGCTTGTAACTTGAAGATTGAAGTGACATCAATACAAGAGTCGAGCTACATTTTCTTCTACTCATTTTACGGTATGTTTTACTTTAATTACTTGCATTGTATCTTGTTTCCCATGAGTAGCTAAATCTGTTTTCTGGGTTCACTATTGTACCTCTCTCCAATTCTTCTTCTTTCTGATTTTCATGAAAAAGACCCAATGAATCATTTGCATGCCTAACTTAAAGCCTTTCTTCTTGAAAGTGTTCTTGAAGGCACATGAGGATGGGTTTGGATCTTTAAACTCCTACTTCTTTTAAGAACGTTTCTTGAACTATTTTTATTTCATACTTGCTTCTTCGCGCTTGATGATTTAACATTCGATTCAAAACGATTTCTTAAAGAAAATAGTGAACTCTTCCAACCATCTTATATTCTTTACTTCAAACTTTCTAAAGTCAACCTTAAGTTTTGCCTATGATCAAGTTGAGGCACTTAGGATTTCAATAGAAGAATAAACGGTTGAGTAGTGAGATAGTGAGCCCAGATTTTCTTCTTTATTAAAAATCACCCAAACAATTTTCAAGCTTTTTAAATCACCTTCTCCAAAGTTGCAATTTCTCTTTTAATCATCTCCTTCTTTCCATTCTCTTTTCAATTAAAAAACGAGCACAATTCTTTTTCATTAAATGAAACACCGAAAAGCTTTCATCGCATTCCTCCTCGTGGACACGACCCGTTAGCCACAGGCTACACGCTAAATTTCTTAACTCTTTGATTGTTCTTTGATTTTTACAATCAATTTTTGACTTGCGGTCGGTTCCGTACACCAGCAACGGAACACCGTGGGTCGTGGTCTCGGCATGTACGGGTGATTAGTCTCTAAATATGCATATTTTATACCACATCTTTACATTTATTCAATATTAAATTCTATTAATAACACCTTTCTTGTATGTTCCTAGGTCCATGGTGTGGAATGAAGAAGAAGCCCAAAAATCCCATTTATTTGGTGACTTAAAGCCTACAAAAATAGTCATTGACTTTGGAAGGAGGATCTGTCAAAACTGGGTGCACATATTCAAAAAACCAGTAGGTACAACTG
The DNA here is from genome assembly GCA_038442645.1 of Agave tequilana. Classification (NCBI taxonomy): domain Eukaryota; kingdom Viridiplantae; phylum Streptophyta; class Magnoliopsida; order Asparagales; family Asparagaceae; genus Agave; species Agave tequilana. The sequence continues at coordinate 53,374 of JAVJIF010004786.1, forward strand.
ACAGAGGAACAAACCAAAAGACTGCAGCAGGTGACGACGCGGACGCGCCCTAGAAGGGCCACGAAAACGCGACAAAAATCGCGTTTTCGCAGCCTTCTAGTAGGGCCTTCTGGGGCCGCGAAAACGGGGCAAAAACTGAATTTCCGCAGCCTTCTGGTGGGGCCACTTGTCGAGTTTTGACTCGTGGCCCCGTGATGCCTCCCTGGTGCCCCCCTTTTTCCTATAAATACCCTAGGTTTTTCAGAACAGAGAGAAGAAGAGTTTTTAGGGTGGTTTTTATGGTAGTTTCCTTTCTTTAGTTTAGTTTAGTTGTTCTTCTTCTTCCTCTTTTATATTTTTTATTTCTTACAGATCATGTAATAGGGAAGAGAGTAGTACATAGGATGAAAGCAAGAGTGCTTGTAATGGAGGGTAACACTCTATGAAAGGTTCTCTCTTTATCTCTCCTTCTTTTCTTCTCTCTAAATCCTCTTATATGTTTAGCTAATTTTCTCTCATGGTAACTAACTACTAACCACTAACTTGCTTACTCCTTACTTGATAATCACATAAATCTAATAGCCTCTACTTGGCCTTGCTCTTGTAAGAGCCATTGATGGCTCATGATGATAGATTCTAACACTCTAACATCTAACTCTCTAATAAGTTACCATTACTTTATTCCATACTTGCTCTAGTTAATTTTGATGGTTTAAGTGCAGCTTGCACTTGTTTGTTGAGTTGGATGTGAAAGTGATCTTATAGGTCATGCTTTAAAACGCTCTTGAACCAAGGACTAGTGATGGCCAAGGATACATGTGAGGCAACTATCACTAAGTGGTTAGCATGGTTAGTGGAGCTATTAGTAGTTAGTAGCCATGAGTTTTCTTTTCTTTTAACTTTATTTTAGAAATATATCAAAAATCACAAATATCACCTCTTCAATGTTTCTATCTTTGTTACCACCGTACTCTTCTCTTTTCATTCTTTGTTTTCTTTTCTTTCATTCTTTAAAACGTTGAATAAACTTTAGCACACACGTGAACATACCATGAAAGCTTCTATCACCTCCCGTCCTTGTGGATTCGACCCGTTTTAGCTTCTATGCTATAACGGAAGTATCGAGGAAGCCAAAGCACACACTTTAATTTCTAATTTCAAAATGACACTTTTCGTGCGCGGTTTTCCCACGATCAAATTTTGGCATCATTGCCGGGGATGGGAACGGTTTGATCTCACATTTTTTTTAACTTTTCTTCTTTATTTTTGGTGTGCAGGTCAAATTTTTAGGATTGCAGAAGTCCACACTTGCTTGCATCTTCCTGCCAAGAAAGTAGGGAGCAAGTGCTTCAAAAATTGTTGTATGGTTGGGTAAATTTTTATGTATTGCTATCTTCTGCTGCTAGTCTTTTATTTAGATTACCTATGCACTGTAATAATTAAGAACTAAAATACAAAAATTTGATGCTTTAAAATTGTTTAGGCATTTGCATCTAGATACGTGTCAATTTCCATTCCAATACACTGTATTTTGTTTTTCCATTGTGATTTGGACCGAGGTGTACATATTGCATTGCATATAGTTAGGACAAACATGTGGGTGATTTATTCGCTTTGTATTTTCATTCTTTATCTATATTGCATACTTGCATGAATCAAAAATTAAGGGCAAAACCCAACATAAGATAAGGTGGGGAAGTCATTACCCTTCCTTAGCCCAAAAATCACCTCCCCACTCATACAACCCAAGCCTAAATAAAATTTACTAGACATTGACCCCTTAGGGGCATCTCAGACTCACTTAAGAGATTAACCTAAGGAGGAAGTTGTTAGAGTTTGACTCTTGTCAAATCGGTGTTAAAGGTTGGGGATTGAGAGTCGAAACCTCGAAGAACAGTGGTTTGGCATAATTAGGCTCGCTGCTCCGGCGCGGATACCTCTCACTAATCTTGTCCCTACCTGGCCAATTAACTTGTGGTCAGATTCTTAAAATGTACTCCCCATGGATAGTCTAACTAGTTAGAAGTCATCTAGGTCTAGGTCAACCGTACAATTTTTCTTTTTCTTTATTTGTTTATTTGTTTGTTTTTCTTTTTTGTAATTGTGATATGGATTTCAACAACAATAATTTTTTCAATCCTAATATGAATCCATATTTCACCCTGATCTCATTTGACTCAGATAACTCTAACCCGGCTATGTACAACATGGACCAATTATATGGCAAGATTGGTTTATCTGACTCAATATGACCCATGCCCCCAATTCTATGACCAATATTTTCAAAATAATTTTCACGCTGTACAGAGCCCATGGGGATTCACCTCCCCCGAGTCAAATTTTCAACCACCTTATCCACCATTTTCTATCCCATACTCTGCTTCAAATATCCTTTTCCTGAACACCAGTTGAAGAATTAGAGATACAAAAGAGTATAGAAGCCATGCTTGAGTCCCAACAACAAATTCTTCAAACATGTTGGACTCATCATTTCAACCAAATTATCAAGAGTCATACTTATCTTTTCCAGTCTTACCGATTCAAAATGAACAACCATCAATCCTGAAATTGAGTATGAAATTCTTGCATGAGTCCGAACGATATTCTCAAAACATGTTGGACTCACTATTTTTCTAGTACCAAGCTTCACATCTTTTTCAGAATATCTAACTGCAAAAAAATCCATCCTCGAAATGAGTACGTGAGTTTGAGGAATAATCACAAAATCGAATGGACTCACAATTTCACCACAATTTCCAAAAACAACTTTCACACTCACCTTTTCAAGAAGAACCACTTGCAAAGAGTATGGAAGACATGATTCAGACTCAAAATTCTGTTACCCGGCCTATCAATAGGTTAGACTCAATAATGAGAGAATTGATCAATGAGAATGAGAAAAATCTTTCTTGTCAACCTTTGACCAATTCTTATGTTCCTAACTCTATTGATTGGACCCAAGAATTATGTTATTTTGGAAACCATCAATTTCAGCTCATCCATTTAAACTTGACCAAACTCTAAAATTTGAAAGTCCTATTAACATTTTGGCAAGTTATCCCATCCCTGAAATTGAACTTGAGCATGAATGTGATCAAGATCCATAAGTTGATAATTCTATTTCATTTTTTGATTTAATAATGACTTCGGTATCTTTACTAGATTTTTTTCATATTCCGAAGTCAACATTGAATCCAGTATCAGTACACCATGAAATAGAATCACCAATATCTTTCGATCACACTTCGTTAATGGGGACAGTGTGCAAACATCATTTCTTTGGTTTGGACTCCATTTTTGAACCGATCTCAACTCCCACTTTTGAATCTCGACTTGACCTAAGTTACATTCCCGAGTCGGTATTGTTTCTGGTCCATTTGAGCACAAATCAATCATCTTCCACAATCACACTTCATTGTTGGACAAGGATATTGAACAAAATGACTTAGTAATTATTTTTGAAAATTAAAAATTGAATGGGGATACTTTTTAAATAAAATCATACACTTCTACATTCTTTTAATGGGTCATATTAGAGAGATCACTGGTGGGTTTCTTCGAGATCCACAATATTTGAATTAGGCCGCATTTCGTGGACCAATCAGACCACCACCGGAACCACCACTATGAGGTAATTTTTTTCTCTCTCCATTTGTTTCATGCACATACACATTCACGATGCATTGAGGACAATGCATGAGATAAGTATGGGGAGGGTTTACTAACGTAGGTTTCTTTTTTTTCTACACTTCTTTTTAGAAAACTTTTTAGATTTTTTTTGTATAGAAACTTTTTCCTTTTCTTTTTACAAAACTTTTTGAAATAAGAGAAATAGTTTTGATTTATTTTTAAGAAAGTTAATAGGATCTTAGCAATTAAAAAGACCTAAAATTATGAATTCTTAATCCGAGTCAAAATCATAGATCTAGAAATTTTAGGATAAGAAAGTAACATTGGAAAGATAATTTGATCTCGAATTTTTTGCCTTAGATATATGCACTTCACATTTATTCCAATTTTTTTTGGGATTGAAACAAAGACTAAAAATGTCATAAAAAAAAAAAACAAAAACCATAAAAGTCACTTATTGAAGCTAGGTAGTTATGCCTTAAGAAGCATGATTATTCACGCCTAAAATGGCGGACAAAAATAAAATAATCTTCTTTAGTTTTGTGGCCTTGTTTACTCGAGTTCTTAAGCCGGAGGGATGTTTCTCATCTGGTGCCCTAAAATCATCTGGTTTGGGAGTCACCAGCTAAAGGTCCACTACCCAAGTAAACTAGAAAGTCTAAAAAACTAAGAAAAAAAGAAAAAAAATATTTTTATGCAAATAAATGGTATGAAAGTTAGAGTTGATATCCCATGATTTTCACTGTTCACAAAGTGCATATTTTCTAAGAGTTTTAAGAAAGATCAAAGAATCCATTCAATTATAAATTCTTACATTTAATTTATAACAAGATTTTGCATTTATAACAAGATTTTGCATTTAGACTTAGTAAGGAAGAATAATTTTTGATTAACCTATGATCTTGGATCACTTAAATTTTGGCAAAAATATTTCAACACTTTTCTCTATTTCAAAAAGCGTTTTCAAAATACTAACATTTGATCTCTTTCTTTTTGGATTATGTGGGTGTAATCCGCTGAAAACTCTCAGGAAACAAAACTCCTCCTCTAGAAAAAACCTAGAGGTTTAATGGCTTGTTACACATGCTCGGTGCAATCGCGTCACCTACGAAAGTGGTGTAATAATTTTCTTACTTAGTTTTTTCTGTTTTGCTTGGGACGAGTAAAAGATAAGTGTGGGGGTGTAATTAGTCTCTAAATATGTATATTTCATACCACATCTTCACATTTATTTAATATTCAATTCTGTTAATAACATCTCTTTTATATATTCCTAGGTCCATGGTGTGGAATGAAGAAGAAGCCCAAAAATCTCATTTATTTAGTGATTTAAAGCCTACAAAATAGCCATTGACTTTGAAAGGAGGATCTATCAAAATTAGGTGCACATATTCAGAAACCAGGAGGTACAACCGACAGGGAGACAACCAGAAGACTACAGCAGGCGGCACCGCGGCGGCCCAGAAGGGTGGGTAAACGCGGCAAAAACTGCGTTTCCGTGACCTTCTAGTGGGGTCACGTGTCGAGTTTCAGCTCGTGGCCCCGTGATGCCTCCCTAGTTCCCCTTTTGCTTATAAATCTCCAGGGTTTTCAGAACAGAGAGACGAAAAGTTTTTCGGGTAGTTTTTAGGGTAGTTTCCTTTCTTTAGTTTAGTTTAGTTGTTCTTCTTCTTTCTCTTTTGTATTTTTAATTTCTTGTAGATCATGTAATAGGGAAGAGATTAGTACATAGAATGAAAGCAAGAGTGCTTATAATGGAGGGTGACACTCTATGAAAGGTTCTCTCTTTATCTCTCCTTCTTTTCTTATCTCAACTCTCTTACATGCTTAGCTAATTTTTTTCTCATGAAAACTACATACTAACCACTAACTTTCTTACTCCTTACTTGATAATCCTCATGAATCAATAGCCTCTACTTGGCCTTGCTCTTGCGAGAGCTATTGATGGCTCATGATGATGGATTCTAACACTCTAACATCTAACTCTCTAACAAGTTACCATTACTTTATTCCATACTTAATCTAGTTAGTTTTGGTAGTTTAAGTGTAACTTACACTTGTTTGTTGAGTTGGATGTGAAAGTAATCTTATGGGTCATGCTTTGAAACGCTCTTGAACCAAGGACTAGTGATGGCTGAGGATACATGTGAGGCAACTATAACTAAGATGTTAGTATGGTTAGTGGAGCCATTAGTAGTTAGTGGCCATGAGTTTTCTTTCCTTTTTATTTTGTTTTAGAAATATATCAAAAATCACAAATATCACATCTTTAATGTTTCTATCTTTGTTTTCACCGTACTCTTCTCTTTCTATTCTTTGTTTTCTTTTTTCTTTTCATTTTAAAACGTTGAAGAAATTTTAACACACACGTGAACATACCGTGAAAGCTTCTATCGCCTCTCGTCCTTATGGATTCGACCCGGTTTAGCCTCTATGCTATAACGAAAGTATCGAGGAAGCCAAAGAACACACTTTAATTTCTAATTTCAAAATGACACTTTTCGTGCGTGGTTTTCCATGATCAAGGTACCCACTGCAAACATAACCCATTGTTTCATCATCAGTTTCTAATAACAAACTCGACTTACTCATATATGAATGTATGTGTGTTAGGATGCTACGACACATACCTCGATATATGGATCAGACGAGTAATAATAATAAGATGCCAAGTAATAATTCGTTATGTAATTTTGAAATTCAGGTTGTAGACTTCAGATTACGATAACGTGAGATATGTGATATATAGATGAGAGTTTCCTTATTTGGGTTATTCCTTCTATGTAATTATCTCATAAAACCGTAATTTGGGTTGTACTGCTGGTTTTGCTGTATTTGCTTTCATCGAATTTTAATTCGGATTACTGATTTTGTTTTTTATTGTTATTATATATATATATTCTGGTTTACCACTTGTGTACTACTCCACATATCTCATACTGTTACCATATTGTATACAGTCAGTCTCTTGCTTGACATTACACTTATACTACTATACTTAACCTCCTAACTTACTGTTGATTTTATACAGATTCTTTGGTTACCTTATAATCAATGCTTCTTACTGATTCATACTATTCTCTTATACTGTTATTGTGGACAGCTCAAGTTGTGTGTACTCAATCGATGGAGACATGAGGTATATGGTATACAGATGAGGGTTTTCTTGTTTGGATTATCCCCCTGAGGTATCAATCTCATGAGCCTATCTACTGAGCCCATAAAACTGGTTTTGTCAAATCTGTATATTACATCATTTGATGCCTTAATCATGTTCGGGCATGTATGCTCACGACACGATTTTTAACACATGTTTTTGATTCGAATTTATCGATACACGTGTGCTTGTCCCTGCATGCCACTTGGCATTCATCACACTACTCGTTGGAAAATTTTGACTCCCCTAGATCTGCATGTCCAAATTCTGGAGCTTAGAGTTTGTGAATTCTCTTGGTTGCTGATCAAAGTGGCATAGTGGAAGGTGGATCATCAGCAGACCGTCCAGAGTCTTTTTCTTCTAGGCCACCTGTTTGTCTCTCGAGTTTTTCTTTTTGTAACTTGTGAGCATTTTTTGTATTGTTCATACTTGTATATCTCTTCGTATTCTGCATCATACTTGTATATCTCTTCGTATTCTCGCATTTGCGCCTATCGGTGATGTAATAGAATATTGTGTCATATCATGTGATAACTTTGTAATTGTGCTCATATGTTAGAATATATAATGCACCACGTACTTTCATACTCTGATTCTTTCCTGTACTGATGCTTAGAGTATATATGTGAGGGTATTTTTGACCTACGTATATACATCATAGTAACGTCTCCATACCCGCGGGAATGGGGTGTTACATGGTGGTATCAAAGCCTAAGCTCTCACATCTATAGTACAACCAGTCGGAAAATTAATGATAATAAAATTTGCAAGTAGAATGCATGAGTCCTAGTTATATAATCCAACTACAAGTACAGAGTTATCTATTTCTTCTTGATCATCCTTCCTTTTGATTCCTGAATTCCTTCCATCTTTTCTCTATTCTGATTTTTGTCGTCTTAATACCAACTTAAGATATAGGTAGACTAGCAAGGTAGAGGTAGGACAGAGGTGGTTCACTCTTACTCTATTCTGGCATTCTTTGACCCTACTACACTAGATTGTCTTATATTGGGTAGTTCTTCGACTTCACATCTATTTTTATACAGATGGATGCATCACGAGGGTTATTACTGAAAGTAGGATTGTTATCACTTATGTAATTAGACAGATTATGCCACTAGGTGTTATTATGAAATATACTACCGAGCTCAGGGATACTTTGAGGATAGTATTCAGAACTTATCTTGGTTAATATGGTTTCTTAAGCATATTCTTCGGAGCCATAATGCCTAGCAGTCCTTATGGATTTGATGAACTAAGAATCTCGCTAGCCTCGTCAAGCAAGAATCATGATCTAGACATGTGAGATCAACCAGGCGTGGGTTTTACTGCACCCTAACGCTTAGCATTTAGCATTATGTTACACGCCAACTTCACGGCATGAGCTTCACTAAGTGCGAGCCTTGCAGAGCGTTGGTCTGTCGCACCCTAGTACTTAGAGCCGAATGTTGTGTTATGCAATGACCCACTTGAGCTTGGCTTTGCTCATGGCTAGTTTCATTAGTGTATAACACTCTACTTTCGTTTCCCGAATTTTTTTCCCGCCTAACTTATTTTCATTGATTTAATGAATCGGGTTTTTTCGCGTATCAGAACAAAACTTGTCATTATCTTTACCAGCGATCTATTTGACCTACCTTGCAGGGCTTGGGTACTCTCTAAGTACTCGATCTATAGTCACGTTAACATCCAGATGACAGTTATTATAGATTCTCGGTTATGCTTTTCAGAGTAATCAATGTCCAGCAATCAGAACTTGTTATTATTAGTTTGTTCTTCAATCATTTATTTATGACCAGATTATCAAGTTTTCTTTATTTGTGATATTTTAATCCGCATCTAGAAAGTACATATGAGACATCCGGTAGTCTTATTATATAGACCCTTCGTCAGGAATAGCATCACGTCCAGTAGAGTAAGTATGAGTTCTGAATAAATAGTATCGTATTCTTAGGTTTTATCATTTCAGAAAGAAGTAATCTCCATTGATTCTAATAGAAATTTAGACAGAGAAAGTTTGGCTTGTTCCAAAGTCAGCTTATCTCATATTAGTCTGGCGAGTCTGTCTGCTGAAGTTCTTGAGATATTCTCTTTTGAGCAGTTATCAGATCAATAGCAGTATGGCACCGTCAGAGGATTTATACAGTAGGAAGTGCAGAAGGCATCTAGTCCCGAGATTTTTGTTTAGTCGATTGGGAGAACTACCCCTAGTTATTCATATCTTAATTGGTATAATTCTCATTCCTATCATTTTTGTGTTCATCTTCCCCTTATCAAAATTTCGAGGACGAAATTTTTCTAAGGTGGATGGAATGTAACACCCTGTTCCCAGAATACGTACCTAGATATGTATTCTAATTTCTCAATTATATTCTTTTGATGTTTCTCATATTTATTTTGTTTTATGATTATTTATATCATTATTTGGTATTTAGATCCGAATTCCTGAATTCAGAATCAACCCAAGTCTGAATTCGGGACACAATCCCAGTGTATTGATTGATTTGACCTTTCTAGTAGTCAGATTTGATCAATTTCAGTTTCAAATATTATTTTTTAATATTTTATATTTTTCATGATTTTTTGAATTTTTTTGAATTAAATTACAAAATCTTCAAAACTGGTATCTACCAGTACTGCTGATCGATTCTCAAATTTTTAAGTTATAAATGGAGTTGAATTTTTAGAAACTGCTTTTATATTATTCCTTATAATCACATTTTCTATTTAATTACATTTTTGAGGATTTTTCTGAATTTATCGAAATTCAACTGGATTTGGTGTCGATTGGTATTGCTGGTTGATCTCAGGATTTTTATTTTGAATTCACCATGTGCCTTAATATATTATTTATTATTTTTAAAAATTTTTAGGGATCGTTCTGAGTTACTTTCGAAATTTTATCCAGATATTTTTCTTTTATTTTTTTCTATTTTCCAATTTTTCTCCTCCACTTATAATTCCCTCCTTCTTTTTCTTTTCTTTTTTTTTCTTAAAAATTTTTCTCAAAAAATTTCTCCACCACACAATAAATATCTCCAAACCACTTTTCTCTCTCCTCTTATAACGCGTACCTCAGCTCGTACCCAGACGTGGACCTGAGCTCCGCGTCTGGGCTTAACCCAACAAATGCGGACTTTATTCCCTGAGAGACGCGGATCTCATCACAACACACACAGACACATATATTATATACATTACTCTCTCTCTCTCCCCCCCTCTCTTTTCATCTCTTTTTTCTTCTTCTTCCTTCAATCGTAGCCATCCCCTCGTCCTCCTTGCCCTAGCGCCAGTGGTCTGCCCATGCACCACTATCACTCCTCTCTCTTATTCTTCAACTCCAACTCTATCTTCACAACACCATCACCATCACCTCCTTCTTCTTCTTCACCAAACAATCCCAACAACCATCAACTTCTCCACCATTTCCACCACCACCAACACCACAGTGTCCACCACCAACCTCACCAAACTTTCTCCTCCGGCAAGCTCTTCCATCCTAGCCATTTTTGGCTTCTGAAACTGAGCTTCGGCAACACCTTAATTCACCTCCCATTACTACACTTACACCCCTACATTATACCTTCTCCTTCCCCCTTCTTCTCTTGGCCGACCAACTTGGCCGGAGTGCTGCCGTCGGCATGTGGTGGGCCAATCGGCCTTGGTCCCCTGTGCGAGAGCTGCTCACGCAGTCCCCTTCTTCATCCTTCTCCTTTTCTTTTCTTTCTTCTTTCTTTTTTTCTCCTTTCTTTTCTTTCTTCATTCTCTGTAATCTTTCTAACACTCTATCTAGTTCTCTCTTTTACTCTCTCTCTCCCCCCTGACCATTAGCCTGGCCACAGCCTGGATTACTGTGGTCTGCTCTCTCTCTCTCTCTCTCTCTCTCCACTTATCACTGTCTCTCTCTCTTCTCTTCTCACTGTCTCTCTCTTCTCTCTCTCTCTCTCTCACTCTCTCTCTCTCTCTCTCTCTCTCTCTCTCTCTCTCTCTCTCTCTTCCTCCCTGTTCTGGTTTTGTAACCCTCTCTCGTTCTTCTCTCTCTCCAGCTCTCTCCATCTTACTCTTTACCGCTTTCTCTATCTCTCTCTCCCTCTCTTCTCACTCTAGCCCTTTTCTATCTCACTCTCTCCTGCTCTCTCTCTCTCTCTCCTGCTCTCTCTCCTCTTCTCTCTCACGCTCTCTTTCTCTCTCTATCTCTGTCTTCCTTCCTCTTTCTCTCTCCTCTCTCTCCTCTTTTTATAAATATAAATATATATTTATTATATATATTTCATATTTGAATGCATACGCGTGTTTCGTATTGGAATTCTGGACTTCGGGGATCTCGCGACGCTTTCCAATATATTAGGCGAGTGTTCTCGCTTTCTTTTAGGTTTCCCCACTTTGACGGGTTGATTTGTATTTTGGGATTGTATAATTATTGTACGGGGGTTTTGTATTTGTACAGGTGATTTTGTGGACTTGTATTGTACCCGTGGAGTGTACTGTATTTTGTATGGGGAATGTTTGTAATAGTATAGGTCATTTATGTGTTCCTGTGTTTAGTTCTAACATCTTTTCCAGGTACTTGCTCATCTTTTGGGCTTAACCACTCTGTGATTTTACTATAACCTTCGAGTTTAGCCTCTCTAAAGTTTTTAAAGTCCTCTGGACTTTTTATATGTCACGCTTGGTAGGCAGACCTAGCGTCAGCACTTTATTGCTAACTCTGTTCGAGCGTAGTTGCCCCGTGAGCACGGTTGTACTATGAGCAGTAGTATGACATTCATATGCATGCTTCGCTATGTACATTTTGCTTTACCGTGAGCGGTAATCACGTCGAGCGTGATAGCATCTAGTGTTGTACATTAGCTTCGCTCCAGCTTGATTAGCTTCGCTTGGATGTTCACTTGCTTGCTTACTCGCTTGCCTACTCGATAGCTCAATTAACTCTTTTATTGATGGTTGTGGAAAATTTGAAACCTTTACTTACACTATTTTTCAAAAACTGCACTTTTCTTTCAGGCCCACTGTTCGTCTCTCGAGTTTTTTCTTTTTATAATTTGTGAGCATCTTTGTACTGTTCATAATTGTATATCCCTTTGTATTCTCGCATTTTTGCCTATCGATGATGTAATATTCATGTAATATTGTGTCACATCCTGTGATAACTTTGTAATTGTGCTCATGTGTTAAATGTATAATGCACCACATATTTTCGTACTCTATTTCTTTCCAATACTGATGCTTAGTGTATATATGTGAAGGTATTTCTAACCTACGTATTTACATCACAGTAATGTCTTCATACCCGCGGATTGGGGCGTTACAGCCCAACTCCAATGTCAGGAGTTGTTGTATTTGACTTCGAGTCGACCATTGGCAACAGCTACTTTGAGTAGCCAAATCGGTCGACCGGCTGGTCGATCGGAAGTTTGTCAAATTAGGTAAAACAGCTAGTTTTTTATTTAAACTGTTTTTGTCTATTCACAAACAGGCATTTTTCACTTTATTAAGAGTTTAACACCTGTTTTGTGCCCAGATTTATCCTTTAATATATTTACCTATTGCTTATAAATAAGATTCATTGGAGAGAGTTTCTAATCAATTTTTTTATTTAAGAAAAATCTAGAGAAAGTTTTGAAAAATTGTTGGAAAATTTTCAAGTTTCAAGAGCTTTGGTTCCAACTCATTTTCAAGTTTTTAAAGTCTCAAGTTCATTCATTTCGACTAATGCTTCATTCACACAAACTTCTTGATTCTCAAATTTCATCTCTAAATTATAGAAAGTTGTAAAGAGAGAGTTTGTGATTTTGTGGTCACCAAAAGGTTGCATTCTTTATTGGCTTGTGCTCACCTTTGTGTAGAGGTTTGAAGATTGGAGTTGGAGCTCCGGGTCTTGTGTAAACCGTTGTTGTGGTTCCTTTGTGAAAATTCTTAGTGGATAGTGAAAATCCTTCACACGGTGAAGGCGGGAACGTAAAGTGAGTTGCTCGAACCTCGAAATAAATTCTTTGTGTTTGGGATTGCCATTTGTCGCACTCTTGTTCATACTCTATTTTTTATACATTGTTTATTGCATTCATTACTCTTTATTCTACTAGCTCTATCTTGCTTGCATCATTCAAACTTGTCGGTTTTTTTCATTCAAGCAAAGAATTGTGCACCTCAACTCTTAATCTAGAGGAATTTAGAGGAAAAGTTCTAGAGCCCGTAATTGGGGATCCTTCTTCACTTCTTATTTTAAAGTTGACTGTTTGTTCATTTTTAATTTTGCATTTCCGTTTTGATTAGTATATCACATATTCACGCCCTCTAGGTGACTTTCATATCTTGTCGGCTGCAGACCTTTAATTTTTTTTGATATTACCTTTCTTTAGGATCATTACAGGGTACACTTTTGGCCACCACAGCTTAAGATAGTGACAACAGATTATTCCCACTAGCTTTTGCTTGTGTAACACCAAAAACTAGGACAATTAGAATTGGTTTATTAGTAGATTGTGGAAGATCTTGTATGAAGTGCCCGAACCATATGTTTCACTACACCAACTGGTGTTCATGTCCGATGTTGACAAGGGGCTTGAAGTACCATTGAACGGTATTTTCCTTATTCCTTGCACTCTCGTTGTTTGCTCCATCTCATGGAAAATTACAAGAACAGTTGTAAAAAAAAATATTTGTTTAAATTTGCACACTTTCCTAGAATTAATAAAAATGTTACAGTAGACGGCTTACAAGTATAATGTTGAAGATTACAATGCACAAGTGAAGAAAATCAATAAGAGGTCTGTACTTGCGTACCATTTGCTTTTGTCCTGCGAACCAAAAACTTGAGCCAACACATTCTTCCTGAGAATGAGGTATGTAGTTTCTATCCACTATGTATAGTTTCCTCTTATTGATTTCCTCTATTTTAAGTTTTTGTTCATGATTTTATGTTTGTATCCATCATATTAAGTTTTTGTCCATAATTTTAAGTTTTTGTCCACTATTGTTACTTTCTGTCCATGAATATATGTTTTTATCTACAATATTAAGTTTCTGTCCATGATTTTAGGCTTTTATCCATATTTAGTATAAATTCACTAATTAGTCACAGTTGTGTTTTTATCTTATATTTTGTCAGATATGGACATATGACTTCTAATTGTGTCGAGTCATATAACAGCTGTATACGTGAGGCTAGATTTCTCCTTGTGGTACAAATGGTTGACCATATATACATTCAAATCATGGACCGCATGAACACCAGAAGGCAGATGGATGAGAAATGTGCCACTGTCCTCTGCCATGAACCGCAAAATATTCTAAATAAAAACATGTCAGAATCTTTTTCCCTAATGTAATAATGGCAGTCAATGATGTGTATGAGGTCTTCGACTTGCGTACGGTTGGAGTTCGACCTACACTGCGTTCTTGCACATGCCATGAATGAAATGTTACTTGCATCCCATGCAGACATGCATGTGTCATCATTTGGTTCATGCAACATAGCATAGCAAATTACATAGATGAGCACATGATGGTGGAGATATTCAAGTGAACTTATGCCCCAACGCTACATCCTATTCCCAATTTCGACAAGCCAAGGTATCATTCTCCAATATTCTATCCACTTAGTATGATTCTATCTACTTTTTTGATATTATGTCCACCTTTCCAGGTATATGTCCACATTTTGGAATATATGCCCACATTTAGGAATATACGTCCACATTTCGGAATATATGTCCACATTATGAATTATATACCATTTTCTCTCATTACTATCCAATATGTAGACTTTGGTACTAACTTATGTCTCACATAAGTAATGAAGGAGACTCTACAAATATGACCTCCAATAACGAATAAGAGTCGTGAGAGGAACAAGACAATGCAAATCAACAATCGATTTGTAGCGAGCCCAATTGCCTGCAGTAAATGCTAGAAATATGGACACAATCACCGTACTTGCAATGATGGGATAAATGAGAAATAATTGACCCTGATGTGGTGAATGAGAATCTCAATAATCCTACTTAGTAATCAAATTGAAAATATGGGTTTTCCATTTTATATATATATATAAATTTTGGAATATATGTCCACATTTTGGGAAAAAATGTCCAAAAAATGAAATATTTGACCACTTTTTTGGATTATATGTCCATCTTTTGGAATATATGTGCACATTTTGAAAAATAAATCTCCAACTATTGGAATATATATCCACGTTTTGGAAAATTGAATAATATATGTCCATATTTTGAAAATGTGTCCAACTATTGGATATATGTCCATATTTTGGGAACATGACTACCTTTTGGAATATAAACAATCTTTACAACAAACAAAAAAATTTAATCAAGTTTTAAAAATTGTTCTTTACTCAAGGTGGAGAAATTCAAGCTAACTTATGCCCAACGCTATATTCTATTCCCGATTTGGACAAGCCAAAGGTATTAGTCTCTAATATTCTGTCCACCTTAGTATGTTTCTATCCACTTTTTAGCATTATGTCCACATTTCTGGTATATGTCGACATTTTGGAATATATGTCCGCATTTAGGAATATATAACCAAATTTAGGAATATATGTCGACTTTTCAGAGTATATGTTAACATTTCAGAGTATATATCGATGGTTTCTAAGTAAATGTTCACATTTTCAAAAAAAAATTCCACCTTATGAAATATATGCCATTTTTTTTACAACCAACAAATTTTTTAATCTATGTTTCAAAAATTATTTTCTGCTCAAGGATGTAATGAGCCAGTGGTACAGCTAGTACGACAGATGGTTTGTCTTCATTACTTGGCCTTCCACCAGCAACTTGGCACAGATTTTCGTCCGGTGCACCATTAGGGACTTCCCAGTAGGGATAACTTTATGGAGGTTGCCGCTCCAAATAGCTACCCTCACGTACTCATAAAGAAATATACCACAATCATAACTGCAGATGAAAAAGGAAGATTGAAAACATATAAGAATGGTGGACAGAAATTGAGTTAGGTAGACATATAATGAAAAATGTGGATAGAAAGCTATTGACAGAAATTAACAGAATATTCACACCTATTATTTTGTTGCTGAGATTCCAACTGGTTTAGAGAGGTGCTTGACAAATATGTGAGCCAGCGTTCTGCACATAGCCATAAGACACTTGAGGATTTTCTTGGCGCTAGTGATGTACTTCTTCTGAGGAAGAGAACTATAGTGGCCAATCTCATTCCTCTCGAAGTCAATCTTGAGAAGGTGCTAATGTGTCTCACTACAGAGAGGAATCAACAGAATCAGCTGATACTCGACAACGTATTGCCCCACATATAAGATGAAGAGCTCGTTCTGCTCTTCCTTGTACTCGTACTGCAGGACGTTCTACAAAGAAAATATATAACAAAAATTGGACATCACAAAAGTTAGACATAAATTATAAATATTGGACAAAAAACACAAATTTTGGACATAAATAGAAATGTTGGACAGAAAAATCGTAAAATTGAACAAAATTTACTTACAAAAAACCAGGGATGGACTATTCCAATCTTCTATATCGCTTCTTATATTGGTCATCCTATAACCGAATCATCTCCCTCCCAAACAAGACATCAACCATCTTACAAAAATGGTTTTAAAACATAATGTTAAGGAATATATAAAGGCACACGGAAGCAAAAGCTGAAGAGCATAAGCTAAAAATTAGAAAACTCACATTGTCCCCAAGCATACAGCCTCGAGGATCTGCAGAAGGTCATGCAACTTCATCAGTATATCTCTCCAAGACAAAATAAAATGGTTCCTCGGGTTTAAAAGCTGAACAAATGATTAATAAGTTGGACAAATACTTAAAAAGTTAGACAGATATTTGAAAGTTGGATATATACTTAAAAATTTTGAGAGATACTTTGAAAGTTGGAATATACTTAAAAATTTGGACAGATACTTTGAAAGTTGGACATATACTTAAAAATTTTGACAGACACTTTAAAGTTGGACAGATAATTTAAAAGTTGGATAGATACTTATAAAAAAATATTAAAAGTTGGACATAAACTTTAAAAATTGCACAGATAATTTAAAAGTTGGGCAGTTACCTAAAAGTTGGACATATACTTAAAAAATTGGATAAAAACTTTAAAAGCGGACAGATAATTTAAAATTGGATAGTTATTAAAATATTGCCCAAATACTTTAAAACTTGGACAACTTTAAAGGTTGGACAAATAATTAAAAAGTTAGAACAATTTAAAAGTTAGATAGTTGCTTAAAAAGATGGACAGATACCTAAATATTTGGACAGAAACATTAAAAATTGGACAGATTATTTAAAAGTTGGATAAATACTTTAAAAGTTAGACAGATACTTTAAAAGTTGGACAGATTATCAGATAAGTAGACAAAAAGTACCTGCGTTATGAAAAATACCCAAGATGGAGATATCACAACCTTAGCAGGCTTCTGGCATCCCCGACCCTTCACATTCTTAACAATGCTGGTTAAACCAGCAGAGTGTGCGGTTCCATCCTTGTTGGACCAGGGGTACTCTCTGATTTTGTCTAATGAATACAAAACACATGAAGTTATTCGATACTAATCAAGTTCAAGTGTTTAAGTTTTTCAGGTTCAAAAGATAGTTTGTTTTACCTTCCTCATAAGAAAAGTATTCAAATCTCAAGATGACGTAATTTTGGACGATCAAGATTGACTTTTGAAGAAGCCTACTTGAAGATTGCTTGAAGACTTATAGAACCGATGTAAGAAAATAAATTGTTTAAGTGTAGAATATAAAATTGATGCTCAAGGAGTTACACAAAAAATACAAGTTTTCATATCTAATTTTTCGATTTTGGTATTTTACAAGGATTGATTTTTGATACATATCCTATATTTCTCAATTTGTTATATATTGTTTCAAACATGTATCTCATAGCCTACGTATTGCCAAATCAAATCTCAACTGGTTTAAAATATTTACAAATGAATTTAATATCAAAAATTTTCTTTAAAATATTTTTTTGGGTTGGGACGGTCGACCGGACCAGTGCAATAAATTATACAGCTGGCAGCCTGTGCACTTGTGCATGTGTACGTTTGTCGAGCGACTGACCAGTCAACCGTCAAACCTAACGACCGGACGGTCGAGTGACTGTCAGAATTTTGGAGCACCCAACTCTCTGCTCAAATCAAATGATCGAGCGTTCGACCGAAAAGTAACGACTATTTTTTTATTTAGGCAACCGGTCGACTAAAGTTCTGCAACTACTACAGTAATGGCTAGTTTTTAAATTTTTTCTCCAATAAGTATATTTGCTTTTTTTTGGGTTTAATTACCCTACTAATACCCTGATAGACCCCTCTAATGATATTTATCTCTTACATACATACATATATATATATATAGTTCATTTGGAGAGGACTAAACAAAGGGAAATCTTTTGATTTTGAGAAATATTTTAAAACAGGTTTATTCAAAGGAGAAAGTTTTCTAGTTTCTTTGTTTCAAGTGCTCTCATTTTCAAACCAATTTTTACAAGTTTTCAACTCTTAAATTCATTCATTTCAATTAAATTTTCTCTCTAACAAAACTTTTTTGAGCTTTACTTCTCATTCCATACTATAGGAAATTGTAGAAGAGAGTGTTTGTAATCTTTGTGGTCATCAAGAGCTTATAAACCTCATTAGCTTTATGCAACCTCTTGTGTAGAGGATTGATAGTTGGAGTTGTGTACTCTGGTCTTGTGTATACCTTATAGTTCTTTTGTAGAGGTTCCTCTGTGGAAGATCCTCAGTGGATAGTGAAAATCCTTCACGCGGTGAAGGCAGGAACGTAGAGCTTTGCGCTTGAACCTTGAAATAAATCTCTCATGTTTGTGATTACTCTCTCTTGCTCTACTATATTTGCTATTGCTTACACTTGTGTTTTTACTTTCATTACATTTGCTTGCATTATCTCTACTTGTCGGTATTTACTCTATCAATCAAGAAGGCAATTGAGCACCTCAACTCATTGTCTAGAGAAATATAGAGGAGAAGTTCTAGAGCCCTTCATAGGGAATCCGATTTTACTTCTTAATTTGAGTTAACGGTTTGCACTATTTATTTTATTTGTTGCATTTTCGTATTTGATAACTATTACACCTATTCACCCCCTCTAGGTGTACTTTAATTGGTATTAGAGCCTTGACTCTAGTTTTTGGTTTAACTACCTTAGAGAGATCCTCTTGCTAATCACTCATTTGCATCATTTGCTTGTTTATCATACTAATAAATATGACCGAAGGTATTAAGACTCCACTCAAGTTTGGTGTCCTTAACTTTCTTATATAAAAAGTTATGATGACCGTTTTCTTGCAATCTCTAGGAAGCCAGGTTGCAAAGGCTGTGACTAAATCTTTTAGTGCACCCGATGGTGATGAGGACACTTGGTCCGAAATTGCCACCAAAAATTTGATACTAATGCTAGGGAACAGTATACCTTACTCAAGCCTTGAATGATGATGATATTGGTAGGTTAATTCATTGCAAATTTGCATACGAGATTTGGGGTCATACTTGGTTGTCACACATGAGAGGACATCACAAGTCAAGAGAGCAACATTGATCTCTTGCGTTCCCAATTAATATTTTTTCATGAATGAAAATGAATCCATTGATGACATGATTACCAAGTTTACTAAAATTACAAATGATCTTACTTCTTTAAGCGATAAAATTGACAATAACCAAAAGGTGAGGAAGGTCTTATGTGCACTTCAACTATCATGGGAGGTCAAGTCTTTGGAGCTTAATGATAAGGAAGAGATAGAATTTATTAGTCTCTTTGGGAATTTAAAAACCCATGAGGTGAAAAGAAAGGACAGAGAGGAGAAGGCACCACAAAAGAAGATCCTTACTTTCAAATTCACTCCTACCATCTCCGATGATGAAGAAGATGACTAAGAAGATGATGAGGATTTGTCCTTCCTTATGAAGAAGGGAAAAAAGATGTACAACTAGGCTAAATTCAACAATCGAAGAAGATGGCAAGGGAAGGAGGACAAGAGATTGTTTGCTACAATTGTAGGAAACCCGTATACATCGTTGCCGAGTGCCTGGAGACCATAAGCAAACCCACAACCTCCAAGAAACCCTACAAAAAGAAGGACTTGAAAGCAACATGGGATTAGGAGAGTGATTCTGAAAAAAAAGGTGTATACGGCTAATGTGTGTTTCATGGCAAATGATAACACACCCAAGGTAACATTCGAGTTTTCATTTAATGAAAGTGAGTTATCTATGCATGATTGGCTGAAGCTTTTGAAGAATTTTCCAACAATTATAATTTTCTTAAAATGAAGTATTTAAAAGTGAAAAAAGAAAATAAACTTCTTCAAAATCAACTACTTGCTATCTCCAAAAAAAAGACTTTATCTTCTACACTTTAAAAGACAAAAGGATTTTGATGCACATAAAATCTCATGCAAAGCTGAATTTCCTATCATTCATGAAAATGAGATTTTCACTTTGAAAAATAAAATCAACACTTTGAGTAATGTTTTAAAAAGTGTGAATTAAGAAGGCTAGATTAGAAGCCATGTTTTCAAAGAGGAAAACTCAAAGGAAACCTCACACTCATCATGTTTAACACTCTTACAATCATGCTCACACACAAACATTCATATGCTCACTATACTACTCATGCACATGCTCATCATGCTGACACACATCATGCATTTTTATATGCCAAGGTGTATACATGCACCTATTGTGGCCACAAAGTTCATTTGGCTAAGTTTTGTAATGATAAATTGAATACATTCAATAGTGATATATGGGTTCAAAAAACTAACATTTTAGGACCCAAAAAAGTTTGAATACCAAAATTAACTTCTACTTTACATGACATACGTACGCACCAAGGCTCCAAGACGCAGGGAGCGGTGGTACCTTGATAGTGGTTGCTCAAAGTACATGACTTAAGATATCAACAACTTTAAAATTCTATCAAGGTATCATGAATGTGACACCATCACCTTCGGAGATGATTTAAAGGGTAAAATCGTTGGTGTAGGTAATATCATGATTAACTCATCTCCTTTAATTGAAGATGTTGTTTTGGTAGATGAACTTAAACATAATCTATTAAGCATTAGTCAATTATGGGACAAAAGCTTAAGAGTTTTTTTTATTACTCTACTTGTGATGTTTTAAATAAGAAATAAATACTTGCGTTCTTTCTGGTTACATGAAAACAATGTTTAAATGATTGACATGCTTAACTTAAAATGCAATTTCACTTGTTTAAATACTTTTAATGAAAATTCTTGGTCATGACATAGGAGACTAGGTCATATTTTGTTTGATCATCTATCCTAAATTAATTCTAAAAAATCAGTAAAGGGTATTCCTAATTTAAAATATGAAAAAGATTGTATTTGTGATGCATTCCAACTTTGAAAATAAACCAAGTCCTCTTTCATCAATCAAGGATATCATGACATCAGGACCTTCAGAATTGATACATATAGATTTGTTTGGTCCAACTAAAACCAAAAGTCTTAGTGGTAATCGATTTTTTTTGTTTTAACTGATGATTTCTCAAAATTTGCATGAGTTTTCTTTTTAAAACATAAAAATGAAGCATTTTCGCATTTTAATGTTTTTCGAAAAAGGGTTGAAAAAGAATTTTTTTTTAATTTTACGCATTAGGAGCGATAGAGATGGTGAGTTTGTAAACCACTCCTTTATCACTTATTGTGAAGAAAATAGAATTAAACATGAACTTTCATGTCCTAAAACTCCACAACAAAATGAAGTCATTGAAAGAAAGAATCGCACTCTTCAAGAGATGGCTAGGATAATGATTAGTGAATTAAGACTCTCTCAATATATATAGGTTAAGGTTGTAAATACCTTATGTTACATATCAGATAGAGTTTATTTTTACAAAAATACTTCTAAAACCCCTTTTAGATTTATTACTTAAGAAAACCAAATGTTTCCTACTTTAAGATTTTTAGATGTAAATGTTTTGTTTTGAGTACCAAAGTAATTTAGGAAACTTTGATCCAAAATCCTTTGAAGCTATTTTTGTTGGGTATTCAAATACTAGTAAGACCTATAGAGTCTTCAGTAGGTGAACTTTGACTATTGAAGAGTCATGCATGTAAAATTTAAGGAATCTAACTCTCTTGTGAAGAATGTTGTAGAGATTGATTCCTTAGTGAAGACATTGAAAAGATTCCATTGAAGGACTCGCCGGCTCAAGAAGATGAAAACAAACTACAAATAGTGAAGTTCAAGATATTGAAGCGGAATATACTCAACCACTTTCAAAGGATTGGAGATATGCTTATAAGATATCCCAAAGACCTCATCATAGGTGATGTATCCAAAGGGATACCTTCTCGCTCTAAACTCTATGATATTTATGGCCATTTTACATTTATTCCTCATATTAAGCCCAAGAACATCCTCGAAGCTGAGGGTGACTTATATTGGTTGCTTGCAATGCAAGAAGAGCTCAATCAATTTGAGCGCAATCAAGTTTGGTGCCTTATTCCTAGACCCCATGATAGACCAACTATTGGAACTAAATAGATCTTTAGGAACAAGTTGGATGAGTCAGGAAATATTATTAGGAATAAAGCTAGGTTAGTGGCCCAAGGTTACACCCAAATTGAAGGCATCGACTTTGAGGAAACCTTTACACCTGTAGCACGGTTAGAAGCCATACAGATGATACTTGCATTTACTTCTTTCAAAGATTTTAAGATTTTTCAAGTGGATGTTAAAAGCACATTTTTGAATGGTTTTATTGAAGAGGAGGTGTATGTTGACAACTTCTAGGGTTTTTTGATCCTACACATCCGAATTTTTGTTTTCAAACTTGATAAGACTTTATATGGTTTAAAACAAGCTCTAAGAGCTTGATATAAAAGATTAAGTTATTTTCTTGTTGAAAATAGTTTTATTACAGGTAAAATAGATACTACATTATTTACAAAGCATGTAGACAATTATGTCTTAATAGTACTAATATATGTTGATGATATCATTTTTTGATCCACTAATGAAAAGCTTTGTAAGGATATTAAATCATGAATGAAGAAAGAGTTCGAAATGAGTATGATGGAGAGCTCAACTACTTTCTTGAGCTCCAAATCAAGCAAAGGAGTGATGGGATCTTTGTCAATAAAGCCAAGTATACAAGAGAACTTATTAAGAAATTTGGGTTAGAAGATGTGAAAATTAGTAAGACTCCTATGGCTACCACAATCAAGCTTGACAAGAATAACAAGGTAAAAATGTTGACATTAACTCTATCGTAGCATGATTGGTAGCTTGCTTTACTAGTGAAAATATACCTAGAGGGGGGTGAATAGGTGTACAAGCTAATCTAATGAAAATGATGTGGAATTTAAAACTATTTATGCAAACTAAAGCTATTAAGATAGCACACAAGGTATAACATAAGAGTGTAGCCGAATTCCCAGTGAAGGGCTCTGGACTATCTCCTCAGGATTCCTCTAGATTAAGAGTTGAGGTGCCACTATGGCTATCTTGGTTGAATATAAGTGTGAGCACACAATTCCAAGCATATAACAATAGAGCACAAGATATATCAAGCATATAGAGATATAAGCAATGTAAGCATGCAAGATATGTAAACACAAGTGAGAGAGAGGAGAGAGAAAGCAATCGCAAACATGGGAGATTTGTTTCGAGGTTCGAGCACCCTTACTCTACGTTCCTTCAACACTATGAAAGATTTTCACTAAAAAATGATCCCACTGGATCACTCGGTGCCGCAATACCTACAACGAGTTCACACTAGAACTCCGGACCCACAAGTCCCTCCCTTGTTCCCGCAAGAACAACACACACAAGCACACTAGCTACTTGCTGAGGCCGCACCTCTGCACCGAGCTCCCATAAGAACTCGAAACAACATGAACCCGTAAGTTCGCCTCCTCAAACACAAAGATGAACACTTGGTGATCTCTACACTTGGATCACCTAAAAACACTCTCACAACAAGATCCCTAAAGGATTGATATAACAATGAATAGCTCAAGTATGTGTGAGAAAAACTAGACAGAGTAGTGGAGAAAAAACTCAAGAAATATCTTTTGAAAACACTCTTGAAAATCTCTCCTTTTGATATGGAAGTATTAGCCCTAAAATAAGTGGAGAAAACCTCTTAAAGAGATGGGAAAAACTAGCTTGAAAACCTACTCCAATCTTATGCAAAACAGCCCAAAACAACCCCAATTTATAGATTCCTAAAATTAGCCGTTGGGGGACAACTCAGCAGGAAATCCTGCTGTCGATCAACCGCCCGGTCGACCGGCCGACGGTCAAATTTTTTACCGTTGCAGCCTGCCGTTCGACCGTGCACAGGGCTTGACCTGCCGGTCGACCGCCCGGTCGACCGGGGCCAGATCTAGAGTGCACAGCTCTCTGGACGGTCGACCGGGTCGATCGATCGGCCCTCAAGCCAAATGGCCTGTGCACGTTTGTGCACATCGGTCGATCGCCCGGTCGACCAACTTCTGTCGCAGTCGACCGACCGGTCGACCGGCAGAAGGCCTAAACTGAAAATTTTGGGGATTAAAAACTTGGTTTATAAATTCTAATAAAATCCAGAAAATCACTAAAAATCTATAAAAAATAAGTTCTTTGAAATACTTTGATGTACAAACATGTGTGATAAAAAATTAACATATATTACAAATATTTTGAACCATTTTAGCGATATAGAAATTTTGCCTTAAATAAAAATCTGTATTTTTCAAAAACGATCTCCAAATTGAAAAATAATTTTTCTGAAACTTCTTCAAATACAAAAATAAGATATCTTAAACCCTTTTGAAGCTTGGTGTGTATGGATATGATCCATACACATATAAGATGAAATATCAATGTTTTTGATAAAAGCTCTAAAATAAGTTTTGATAAATATAAAACTCAAACAGATGATATAGAAACACCAAATAAGTTTTTCTAAACATTTGAACTAATAATGTGTGTGGATGAAATCTAAAACACATATAAACTATATAAACTCATTTTGATGAACTCTATTCATAAACACAAGGATGTACTTTGAAGCTCAAATACCAAAACGGTATTTTCTAAAATAAAAACTTTTTTATGAAATCATATATAATTTTGTGTGTGTGTATATGAGCTTGAGCAATCCACAACTAACATATCCTTTACATTTATCTAAAAATAAATCTTTACACTTACAAACATGACACAAGACTTTACGAAATCTTCTCTTGAAAATCTTCTTCTCCTTCTTGACTTGGTCCAAACTTGATCCATGAGCTAGACTCTCTTTTGAGTACATGATGCAATCTTGATGCGCGAGCTCTTACGTGTTAGCTCCCAAAAACTCCTTTATTGAAGCTAAATACCAACTAAGATCTTGATCAAATATCTGAGACTAATTAAACACAAGATCATTAGTACTATAACTACATGAGTTATCATCATCAAAACTAGAGCGATGGGCCTTTGGGCCAACAACTAGATGGCTAATAGGCCAGACATTATATTTAGTATTATTTGTGTGCAAGATTTCAACCTTGTCCTAAAAGTTTTATTTAATTATAGTAAAACATATTATTAGATATCTTAAGGGCACCATTGGAATGGGCTTATGATATCTGAAGACCGGACAATTCTCAATGATGAGTTATTCAGATGTCGATTATGCCGATTGTAGAGTAGATAGGAAGAGTACTAGTGGAACTTGTCAATTTTTTGAAAATTATCTCGTCTCGTGGTCCTTCAAGAAACAAAATTCTATAGCCCTCTCAACCACTAGGTGGAGTATGTTGCGGCCAGGGTTTTTGTGCACAAATTCTTTAGACGAAACATACTCTCCTTAATTATGATTTTTTATGATCACATTAAAAATATTTTGCGATGATACTAATACCATTCATATGACCAAGAATGCAAATCAACATAGTAAGACTAAGCATATAGAGATTGCTTGAAGACTTATAGAACCGATATAAGAAAATTGATTATTTAAGTTTAGAATATAGAATTGATACTATCTTTTTGTGTTCATATTTCTCCATATTGAAATTTCAAGGATGAAATTTTTGTGAGGTGGGTAGAATGTAATACCCATTCCCGGAATACATACATGGTACATGTACTATCTTTTGCTCATATTTTTCTATTTTCTTTGTATTTATTTTTCTTTTAGTATTATTTTTGTTATTATTTTAGCAGCGGATTCGGATTTGTGAACTCAAAGTCAGCCCGAGTCTGAACCCAGGACTTGATCCTAGTGAAACTACTGATTTTATCATTCTGGTAGTCAAATTGGACCTCTTTCAGTCAGGATATTAATTTTCAATACTTTGGTTTTTTAAATTTCCTAGATTTTTTCAAATTATTTTGCAAAATCTCCTAAAATTGGTGTCGACCAATATTGCTAGTCGATCTCAGGATTTTATATTTATAAATGGAGTTAAATTTCTAGAATATACTTTTATAATATTCCTTAGGATCATATTTCCTATTTTAGAGCATTTTTGGAGATTTTTCTGAATTAGTCAAAATTCGACCGAACAGTGTCGATCGATATCACTGATCGATTCCGCGATTTTTAATTTATAAACTAGACTGAATTTCTTAAATCTGATTTCATATTATTTCTCAGAGTAATATTTTTTTTTTTTAGAATATTTGGGAAATGTTCTAAATTAGTTAAATCTTACCCCATTAAAATTATATATGTATTTTTCTGATCCGAAATTTAGTCCGGATATTTTCCTTCTTTTCTATTTTTCTCTTTCTTTCTTTTTCTTTTTCTTTTCCTTTCTTTTCTTTTCTTTCTTCCACTTTCTTTTCTTTTCTTTCCTTTTCTCCCACCATCTAAAATTTTGTTTTCTTTCTTTCTTTTTCTTCTTTCTTCTTCTTTTTCTTCTCATTTCTTTTCTTCTCCTTCCCCTCAAAACCGAATAGCAACACATCTCCCCCTCTTCTCAAAATTTCTCTCTCCTCTAAATTCTCTCGTTCAGTCTCCAATTTCTCTCCTTTTCTCTCCAATTTCTTTCTCTCTCTTCAAGTTCTCTCTCTCCCCCCTCCTTCAATCTCTCTACTTACTCTAGATGGCGACCAACCCTACTCCGGCGAACTCTAGCTGGCCAAACCTCCACGCGGGCAGCACCCCTACTCCGGCTATCTCCCCTCCCCTCTACTTCTTTCTCCTCTCCACCACAATCCTCACCACCTTCTCCATTTGCTTCCTCCAACATCTCCACCATCCAAAATTCTCCATCTCCACTTCAATCCCACCACCACCTCCACCATAATCACCACCACTTCTATCAAGCTCCACCACTAACACCATCTCTCACTTTTCCTTCCTTCTACTAAC
Source organism: Agave tequilana (assembly GCA_038442645.1). Lineage (NCBI taxonomy): Eukaryota > Viridiplantae > Streptophyta > Magnoliopsida > Asparagales > Asparagaceae > Agave > Agave tequilana. The sequence goes on from JAVJIF010004786.1 coordinate 80,494, forward strand.
TTTTATTTGTCCACCACCCACAAAATCCCCACAACCACCACCTCAATCTCCATCAAACCCACAAATAACCACCTTTTCCTCCTCCCTTTCCTCCCACCTGGTCGCATGCCATCCCTCTGGCTAGCCCTCTCCTTGGCCATGTGCGCGCAGCCTAGACCGTGTGCTGCCCTATTTTTCTCTCCTCTTGTTTTGCTCTTTTCTCTCTCCTCTCTCTATTAATTAGTATTTGAAACCATATTCGCATTAATTACTTAGAGTTTCCAGAGTTCGCGATGTGTTCCATAATTTTAGGTGACTACACTAGCTTTACTTGTGATCTCCCACTTTGACGGATGAATATTATATTTTTGGGAAATTGGTTGTGTAATTATTGTTTTTGTGGAATTGCATTTGTATCGATAGAATACATGAATCAGTGTTCTAAGTGTTGATTGTATATTTGGATGTATTTGCACTTGTAATTCCTATATTTGGCCATCTGTTGTAATTATTTTGATTTATTTGTAATTTTATATATTTTTGGGACTAATGGTGGTGCAGGTTACAGATCAAGACCCTCGAGTGAATTATCCTTCAGGATCTCGTTGAGAGACCGCTTTGTGGGCTACTCAATAGGTTTCCTCGCTTTGTACCCTTTTGGATTTCGTGGTAGCTTGGCAGTGTTGTTCGCCCATTCAAACTGGTGAATCATACTGTGGTTCTTCTTGTTGTTATTATTGTTGGTCCCGAGATGATGCCAATTGTGGAACTTTCTCTGTTGGCACTTATGGATCTAAAATACGAAGTCAACACAAATACTAAACAAAGAAGGATTAAGTTAAACAAATAAATAAACTTGCAATAAAGGAAATCAAATCTCCAAAAAGTTTAGACAAACGCAAACACGAGAGATTTATCCTGGTTCGGTCCTCGTGACCTACATCCAGTCCCCAAGCCACCCGCTTGAGATTTTCCTTTATCCTTGATTTTGTACACCCAAAATCACAACCATGCACACCACTTGACAAATCCCTTTTGCCAAATGTGTACACCTTCTCTCTGCACCAAGAGAACAAACTCCACCTTGTACAACTGCTTCTACACCAAGAAGACACCCGTGTACAATGATTGCTTTGAGTATTACAACACTTTCCTATAAGCTTTGGTATTGTGTATGAATGTGGACAAGGTCTAGTATAGGAGAAAAACTTCAGAGAACTTCACAAAGGAATTTGAATTTGGTGAAGAACTGAAGTGGAAATCAGTTTTCAGGTTTGGCAGAATTTTGATTTAGAAAACTGAAGATTAGGATTCTGATTTGGCCTTTAGAATAACAACCCTTTATATAGCTGCACACTAGGGTAAGTTAGGGTAGTTTATAGGTGCAATTCAAATGTTTGAAACGTTGGAAAACGTTGCACAAAAGATCAGATAACAGAAACTGTCCAACAGTCAGAAACTGCCTATAGTCGACTTGCTTTTTGAGTTAGTCGACTGTACTAGGCAAATTTCTAAAGATTAGTCGACTAGTATTGACTATAAGTCGACTAGGTCAAGATAAACTCAAGTGACAGTTTTTTGGATAACTGAATCAAGTCGACTGCAACTCCTTTATAAGTCGACTGGATCATGGATTAGTCGACTAGGGAAATAGGTTTAGTCGACTACAATTGCTATTAGTCGACTAGGTTGTCTGTCAAGTCGACTAATGGACAAACAGAGAGTTGGGTCTAAATTGAGACACAGGATTAGTCGACTAGGAGTTGGGTCAAGTCGACTACACAAGTGATTAGTCGACTATAAGAGACTATAAGTCGACTATAGGTCTATGATATGTGTGTGTGCATCAAGGCTTTTGACATGCTATTTTATATTTACAAAACACATCATATCAACTCTCTTTGGGCAGTCTTGATCATGACGAACTCTTGATTAGTCTTGTGTTAGAGCTCCAAATGAAATGCTTCACAAAGTCTTCATCAAAACAAGTTCCAACAATTATTATTATTATTATTATTATTATTATTATTATTATTATTATTATTATTATTATATTATTATTATTGTGTGTGTGCTTGTTTGGTTCTAACATTATTTTATGCAGGCACTCACTCAGCCTTCTAGCCTTAATAGCCTTCTGGCTACAGCCTATTTCTCGGGATACCCAATATGTTTCAACTTATACCTCTGAGTTCCGTGGTAGCTGCAGGGAATGCGCTTAGATCGCTCTAGGTCTTTCAGCTCCGCCTGGTAGGCGAGCTTAGCGCTATATCGCTTGACTTGCTCAAGCGAATCTCTGTCGGATGAAAGAATAGCATTTTAACGCTCGAGTCATTTCTGTGTAGTAGCCCTCGTGCGCTTTAGCAATTAACACTGCTCGCTGACCTTGCCCCAGAACTTATTTGTGCGCTTGGCTATTTTATATTACTTTAATGGTTGTGTAGAGTTTGAAATATTTGATATGATTTATTCCTAAATCACATTACATGATTTATGCAGCACCTGATCCCTAATACTAGATACTGATATATTCTTGTATTTATTGAATTGTATATTACACCTAATACTTTGACTTAACCTGATATTGATATCGGACACTGGATACTTAATACTGATATTTGATACCTGATACTTGATACACTTGACGTGATGCTATGACAGTGACTTGATACTGTAATACCTGACTAATTAGACTACTGGTTTGGTGATTACTACTTTATGAGGACATACTAGCATTATTATATGTATATATATATTATCAGAAAACTGGTACTCCTTAATTACTGTACTCCTAAACTGTTGTATTCCTGTACTCTTGAACTCCAGTTACTCCTGCACTATTATACCATGTACTCTTGTTGTTAGATACTATAAATAAAATGTATACGTATATATTATATATTAATTAGACAACTTACATTAGGACAGAGAAAATTGAAGGATATTGATATGATGTTATATTTATAGTGGACGAAGGACTGATGATTCGTATTGAGTGTACTAATCCCATCTAAAGATTCGTGTTGAGTGTAATATAATTCCCATGAAGAAGTAGTGGGTCATTGTTCCGGGCAGAGGTGGGACCTGCTATAAATATGGTCCATCAATCTCCATCGATTTTCAATAACAACTCATCATATTCATATATGGATGTATATGTGTTAGGAAGTCAGGACACATACCTAGATATATGAGTCAAACAAGTAATAATAATAAAATACTAATTCATCAGAATTTTATCACATTTCGTGATTGATTTGCAATATGGGTTGTATACACTCTGGTTGTAGTTACATGAGGTATAAGGTATATATATGAGGGTGTTCTTGTTTGTATTACCTCTTGATGTACTAATCTTATGAAGCCATAACTGAGCTTGCGAAACTGGTGTTGTCGCATTTGTATTTGTTGGACTTTAATTCGGATTTCATATTTCAGATTTCGTGATTTGTGTTTTGATTCGGATTTTGAGTATTATTATTACATATATTATTACTATATTATTATTATATAAACATCTTGCTCATCACTTGTAATACACTGCAAATATCCTACTAATTATAATATATGGCCTGCCTCTTGATATATTATACTTGAACTACTGTATTAACCTTCTGACTTGCTTATTTCTTGATTTAGTACTGACTTTATAACTACTATTCCTGGATGTAATAATTAATATCGCTGGATGTATTACTATACTAATATACTTAGCCATCTGACTTACTTGAAAGTACATCTAGAGGGGGGTGAATAGGTGTACTAGCTAATGTAGGACAAATAATGCGGAATTTAAAACTTAATTGCTAACACATTATGTGTAACCAAGAGTGAGTCCGAATTTCCCGTGAAGGGCTCTGGAGCTACTCCACTTGATTCCTCTAAACTAAGAGCTGAGGTGCTTTAATAAGCTCTCTTGGTTGAATACAAGTGTGGGCACACACAACTATATCTAGCATATGAATATGAACTGAAGGATCTATATTCAAGCAACACAAACACTAGAGGGGGTGAATAGTGTTTATAAATTTTTAAATAAAACTACTTGCAGGAAATAAAATTGACAAGATAATACTCAGAAAAATGCAAACGCAAAGACAAGAGATTTATCTTGGTCGGTCCTTGTGACCTACGTCCAGCCCCAAGCAATCCGCTTGAGATTTTTCTTTCCTGATTTGGATACACCCAAAATCAATACCTTGTACACCACTTGACAAACACCCTTTGCCAAATGTGTACAACTCCTCTTACACCAAGAAGAAAACATCTTGTATAACTTCTCTTCTACACAAGAAGACGCTCTTATACAATGCTCCTCTTTGAATGATTACAGTTGATCCTATAAGCCTTAAATCTGTACGTGATTGTGGACAAGGTCTCTTATAGATGGATTTTCAGAAATCTTCACAATAGAGTAGGAATTGGTGAAAAACAGAAAGTGGAAGCAAGTTTTCAGAAAGACAGAATTTTGAACAGAATTTTGGGCAGAAAACTTGAGTTTTGAATTGTTGAATTAATCCTAGGACAACATCCCTATTTATAGCTGAAATCTATAGTCAGTTAAGAAAGTTATCAATTCAATTTGAAATTTAAAACGTTGGATAAAACACCAGAAATCACTAACTGCTCAACAGTCAGAAACTGCTATTAGTCGACTAGGGATGGAGGTTAGTCGACTATAAGAACAAAATTTTTTAAAGTTAGTCGACTAATTTATGAGGCAAGTCGACTATACTTAGACTGATACGGATAACAAGTTTCTGAAAACTGTTTTTAGTCGACTATAAGAACAAGGTTAGTCGACTATACTTACTTTAGGGGAAGTCGACTAATTCTGATGACAGATAATAAACAGAGAATTGGGATATTTTTGTGAAGGACTTAGTCGACTGGGGAAATTGTCAAGTCGACTAGGGAATAGGGTAGTCGACTATAGGTTAGGTCAAGTCGACTATATAAGTATTGTGTGTGTATTCAAGGCTTTTAACAATAATTCTAAAAATACATATAAATACTCAAAGTCTTCATCTGAGTTTGAGCAATCAGAACTCTGTATAAATACTTGAGATAGAGCTCCAAATGCATCTGTATCACTTTGTTATTCATCATCAAATCTTTCAATCTTGTAGGCTTCAACATTCTCCCCTTTTGATGATGACAACCTGTATTTATGAAAAACTCCCCCTGCAGTAAACAGGTTATAACAAATAGATACGTAACAAGTCAAATAGTTCCATATAACAAGTGTTCCCTGCATTGTCAGATCACAACATTGCCAAATATGTATCATATATCCATTATCACAACACACATATATCAACACAGAATTTTTCTTAGTAACATAGAATTTTTCTTAGTAACACAGAATTTTCTCTCCCTTTGTCATTAACAAAAAGAGAAATAGCATAGATCATAAAAAGATACATTAATAAGCACTGTTTTTAGAATAAAACAGAAAATGTCAAGTATAATAAAAAACTAAAAGAGACTTAAAAAATACAAAAAGAGGCAAGAATGCCAAAACAAAACACATAGCAAAGCCAACTCCATAAGCATCAAATGTCATATCCGGGAGGAGGAGGTGGTGGAAAATTGGTCTTGAGGATATCTAGAATTTCCTTTTGAGTTGATGCAAACGAGTCCATCTTCAGTTGCATACTCATAAAATGGTCCATCAGTAAAGATTAATTGAGAGTAATGCATTCTGAGAGTCCTGAATGAATTATTGTTTGGCGTGGAGAGACTCTATTTCAACAGAAAGAGAGTTGTAGAAGGCATCGGGATATGAAGGAGGTGGTTGAGATGAAGAGGGTTCAGTGAAAGGAGGCTGAGTAGAGGAAGGAGCTTGAGTGAACTTTGTGGAGGAGGAGAGGGAGGTTGTGGTGGAGGGTGAGGAAAATCGTGAAGTTTCATACAATGATGTACGACACGATCAAAAGGCTCGAAAACCTTGATAACACTCGTTTCGAAAGCAAGATCTATGTGAAATTTCTGAAACACATGTGATAAAAGGCTCCATATGGTAGGAAGGAGGTATGGTCCTTAACAAGAGTATCAAAGATTATCTTTGCCCAATTGACTTCTAGTCCAGCCATGATGGCATAGACACAAGTGGCTAAATCACGAGAATAATAGTTATAACTCCCGTTTTTAGGGCAAATGTTATAGGCAAGGATACGACCAATAAGACGGGGAATTGGTTTCAATTTATTGTTAGACATAGGTAATCCTTGACCTGAAAGAAATATATTTGATAAGACCTTCGCATCATCCATATTAATGTCATTAAGAGAGAGGCCGTGATAAGGAATTGAAAAAATATGACCTATGGATTTAGGGGATAACTTGATACTGATACCTTTAACCATAGAATATATATGAACATCATCCTCATTGTCTTCATAGGTTAAGTTGGTATAAACAAGTGAATCAAGAAAGGATAATAGCCTTGTCTAGAATTAGTAGAGAACATATGATAAAGACCACAATTTTGTAAATATGAGACAATATCATAGTCATTAAAGTCCTCATATTTAACAAACCTACCAGGTAAAATTTCTAAGGAAGAAATTCTAAGGAAATCATCTTCTAGGGCAGGATTTTTCAGAAAAGCCCTAAAATCAGCTTGAGATGAGGAAGAAGATGGTGTAAATTTGGTTTTCTTATACTAGACATGATTAGAACTCAAATTAAAGGAGATAAAGCAGGAATTGGAAGGAAACTGTAGAGATTGGAACAAATTTACCAAGAAATTGAAGGAGGAAGGAGATGGGTTCACTGCTGCTGTCGATCCCTGTAGTCGACTGGTGCGTTCGGCTGGGAGAGGAACCGGGTGAAAAAAACTAGGGTTTTGATGAGGGTAAATGGTAGAAAAGAAAGGTAAATACCGATTCAATGGTTAGGATAAAAATAGAGTTAGATCGGATCCAGATTTAATGATGTGGGTCGGGTTTCGGAAGTTAAAAACCAATAACAGAACACAGTTTTTCACAGGGTTAGTCGACTTGGGGTTTGTGACTAGTCGACTAATCCAGACACTAGTCGACTAGTTATTCGGTATAGTTGACTAACTATTAATGCTCAAAAATCATATTTCTGTTAGATGCAATTAGTCGACTGGGACACTGTTAAGTCGACTAGTTGTTTAATAAGTCGACTAATAGGACTTGATAAGTCGACTAATGGTTAAAAAATGCCTTCATAAAATTCTGAAAAAATATTCAAAGATCAGAAATATTGCAAATACCCAAATCTCTTCGAAATCTCATGAAAATATCTTCTTTAAGAGGTTTTGTAAAAATATCTGCAATTTGATTATCAGTTGATATAAAATTTAGAGAAATATCACCTTTTAAAGCATGATCACGTAAAAAATGATGTCTAATATCAATATGCTAGTACGTGAATGATGACTGGATTTTTAGATAAGTTAATAGCACTGGTATTATCACACATAATAGGTGAGTTTGTGATAAACATGCCATCATCAAATAAGGTTTGTTAAATCCATAAAATTTGAGCACATGCAACACTAGCAGCGATATATTCTGCTTCGGTTGTTGATAATGATACAGAATTTTGCTTTTTACTGAACCATGATACTAGTGAATGTCCTAAAAAGTGACAAGTACCACTAGTACTCTTTCGATCAGATTTACATCCAGCAAAATCAGCATCACTATATGATAGTAAATCAAATGTGCTTGATTTTGGATAAAATAAGCCATAATTGATTGTGTTACTAATATATCGAAGAATCCTTTTCACTGCTTTAAGATGTGATTCCTTAAGATTTGATTGATATCTAGCACATAAGCAAACACTGAATATAATATCAGGTCTACTTGAAGTAATATATAGTAAAGAACCAATCATACCTCGATATAGTTTCTGATCAACATTCTTACCATTTTCATCTTTATCTAGGAATGTAGTAGTACTCATGGGAGTATTCTTATGACCAGAATTTTCCATACAAATCTTTTCAGAAGTTCCTTTGCATACTTGCACTGGAAAATGAAGATTCCATCGTTCATTTGCTTTATTTGCAGACCGAGAAAGTAAGTTCGCCCTTGTGGCTCATCTCAACTCACTCACTCTGCATAGTCTTAGAAAATTCTTGACAAAGATTATCGTTAGTAGATCCAAATAAAATATCATCAACATATATTTGAATAATTAAGATATCTTTATTAACATGTTTAATAAAGAGAGTTGTATCTACTCTTCCCACCTTAAAATTAGAATTTAAAAGAAAACTTTTTAAACTATCATATCAAGCACGGGTGCTTGTTTTAAACCATATAAAGCTTTCTTAAGTTTAAAAACATGGTTTGAAAATTTTTCATGTTCAAAACCTGGAGGTTGTTCAACATAAACAGTTTCCTTAATAAAACCATTTAAAAAGGCACTTTTAACATCCATTTGATAAAGATTGAAATTCATAAAGCAAGAAAAAGCAAGTAAAATACGAATTGATTCAAGCCTAGCTACTGGAGCATAAGTTTCATCAAAATCAATACTTTCTTATTGATTGTATCCTTATGCTACTAACCTTGCTTTGTTCTTAATAACTTGACCTGATTCATCAAGTTTGTTCTTAAAGACCCATCTGGTACCGATGACTGGATGATCAGTAGGACGTTGTACAAGATCCCAAACATCATTTCTGACAAATTGACTCACTCTTCTTGCATTGCAATTGTCTAAAAATCATCTGTACATGCTTCTTTGATGTTCTTTGGTTCAATGAGTGATATGAAAGCAATTTGTGTCATGTAGTTCAACTTGGATCACGTCTGAACGCCTTGATTTATATCTCCAATAACCAAATTATGTGGATGATTCCTTACTTCAACATATGCTTTAGGTAACTCGTTAGGAGTCTCATCAACATTAGAAATGTTAGTATCATCAGAAGATATAACATTATTATCAATAGAAGTATCTATGATATTATCATCATCATGTGAAGAAGTATTAGAAATAGGTTTAGTCAAAGATTCATCAAATTTAACATGTAATGATTCTTCAATAGTAAATGTTTTCTTATTAAATATTCTATATGCTTTGCTTTGAGTAGAATATCCAACAAAAATACCTTCATTGGATCTAGCATCAAATTTATTTAAAGCATCTCTTGTATTTAAGATAAACATTTACATCCAAAATCTTGAAATAAGAAACTTTGGAATTCTGTTATAAAACAATTCATAAGATGTTTTGTTTAAAATAGGTCTATAAGCAAGCACACGATTTAAAACATAACATGCAGTAGCAATAGCTTCAGCCCAAAAATATTTTGATAAATGACTGTCCATAAGTATAGTTCTAGCACATTCTTGCAAGGTCCTATTCTTTCTCTCCACAATACCATTTTAAGGAGATACTCTAGAAAATGCAAAATTATGTGTAATACCATACTTATCACAGAAATTTGCAAAAGATTCATTTTCAATTCTCCTCCATGATCACTTTGATTAGTGACTATGTTTAGAGACTTTTGATTTTGAATTCTTTACAAAAACTTGAAAACTCATCAAAAGTATCATTTTTATTTTAGAAAAAATTACCCATGAAAAACGTGAATAATCATCAATAATAACAAAAACATACCTACTTTTGTTTAAAGAAGCAACACGAGTAGGACCAAATAAATCCAAATGTAACAGTTCTAAAGGTCTATTGGTAGAACTAAATCTTTAGATTTAAAAGATGATTTAACTTGTTTTCCTAATTGACAAGAATCACAAAATAATCCTTTTTAAAAGCTATTTTTGGAAGACATTTAACTAAATCAAAATTAGAGATCTTAGAAATTGTTTTCATATTCAAATGACCAATCTTTTATGCCATAAAAAATATGATTATTAGAAGCAAGTAAACATAAGTTATCATTTGATGATATACAGGTTATTGATAACTCATAAATATTATTGTTATGAAAACCTTTAAACAAAATATCTTTCATGTTAGTATCATATATAAGACATGCATCTTTTTCAAAAACAATTTTATAACTCTTATCACATAACTGACTAATACTTAATAGATTGTGTTTTAAACCTCTTACCAAAAAACATTTTCAATAAGGGGTTTTGAAATGTTACCACTATGCCGGTACCAATAACCTTTCCTTTGTTATTGTCTCCAAATATATTATTGTACCTCCCTTTTTGATTTGAACGGAAGACAGTAGTTGAATGTGTCCGGTCATGTGTTTGGAACACCCACTATCAAGTATCCACTTTTCTTTATAAGGTACCTACAAGATAAAACAATTTGTATGGTACCCATCATGATAGGGTCCGAAAAGATTAGCCTTTAGGAACCCAAATCCAATTGGAATTTGGTTTCCATTTGTTAGTATAAACATAATTACCAGAATTACACACATCATGTATGTAGATTATTATTATAAAGTGTATAAGCATTTTTATCAACATTATTTAGATTTTTAGGAATCCATATATATTTGCATCTAATTCTTTTTGAAATAGGATTTCTTTTCACAAAGAATTATATGGATTATTATTATAAGTGTGTAGATTTTACAAAGTTAGTTTTTGAAATCCAAGACCAACATGTGTAGGTTTGTAAATCTTATCTTTTGAAAAACCAAGACCAAAATGATTATTTGACATCTTTTGATAAGATAATAAATCATTTAAATTCTCTTTTCCTTTATTAAATTTTGTCACATTTTTTAAAATTTCTTCATACTTAATTTTGAAACAAGTCATTTCTTTATCTAAAATTTCTTTATCTAAAATTGTAATTCTAGAATTAAACGAAATAGTTTCCTTTTTAAGCATAGAATTCTCTTTTAAGAAAATTTCATTATCCCTTTTTAAAGATGAAATAACTTTTTCAAATCATCTTTTTGAGAATTTAAAGAAGATGTTTGAGAAACAAAAATTGCATTTTCATTGTTGAGTCTTTCATTTTCCTTTGTTAAAACTTTATATTAATCTTTTCATTTTTGAAATTATTAAAAAGTTCATTAAATGCTTCTAATAATTCATCATAATCTTGTACCTCATCTTCTTGAGCCATGAAGTAGATATTGGCGGTTTCAGTGGCTTCTTCTTCGTCAGAGGAAGATGAGTCACTATCATCCCAATTGCTTGAAGGTTTCTCTTCTTGTTGAACTTATTGAAATTCTTGAAGTGTCCTTTTGATTTCATTAATGGGCAATCCTTCTTTATATGACCTGGTTTATTACACTTAAAACAAATAGGATTATCATTAGTATCTTTATTCTTTTTAAACTTACTTATTTTAAGACCTTTTGAATTTTCTTGAAAGTATCGCCATCTCCTCTTCATCGTCATCTGAATTGTCCATATCTGAGGATGTATGGAATGTTGGCCCAAAGGCCTATCGCCCTAGTTTTGATGATGATCAACTCATGAAGTTATATTTACTAATGATCTTGTGCTAATTAGTGACAGATTCATGATCAAGATCTTAGTAGGTGCAAAGCTCAACAAAGGTTAAAAGATCAAGATTTGGAGCTTGCATGTTGTGATCCAAGGAGCTTTGGATCAAGCTTGACCAAGTCAAGATGATGTGAAGCTTCAAGTGAAGACTTCAAGGAGTTGAAGACTTGTGTCTAGGTATAGAATTTATATTTTTGTTTTGTAAAAATGTAAAGGATAGAATAGTGGTGGATTGCTCAAGTTATATCACACCACACACTCTTGATAGAACTCTTGATTGCTTTCATAAAAGATTTTTATGTTTTTAGAAAAGAACTTTTATTTTTAGAAAAAGATTTTTCTTTGAGACAAAATATTTGTTGTTTTTGGTATTTCTATCATGTATATTCTTTAACCAAAACCAAGTTGTATACTAGATTTCAAAAACATAGATATTTCATATTGATTGTGTAGTGGATCATATCCATACACACTATGCTTTTAAATGGACTCAAATATCTTGTTTTTGTATTTGATAAAGGTTTGGAAAAACATTTCATGACAATTAAGTTTTTATCAAAAGAATTTTTACCAAGTATTTTACCCTGATAGTAGTATGACACATGCTCATACTCTATGATTTTTTTCAAGACCAAAATATTTTATCCTAGACCCAAAACCTAAATCCAATTTTCCAGGTCCTGGAAGTTCTGATTTTTCAGAAATTTCTCAGTGACCGGTCGACCGGAAGTCGACCGGCACTCGACCGCATGCACAATTTTGTGCATGTGCGTATCAGTCGACCGGAGGTCGACCGACACCTACCGCCCCAAACCTGTTGCTCTCTGAAAAATGCCAGTCGACCGGACCGGTCGACCGACAGTTCTTTCCAGAAGAGCGGTCGACTCACCAGTCGACCGGTGGCTGCAACGGTCGAAAAATGACCGTTGGCCGGTCGACCGGCAGTCGACCGCCAGCTCTGACAGAACCCCAACGGCTCTTTTTCTGGGCAGCCTATATAAGGGTTTTTGTCATCTGTTTTATAAAGAACATTTAGGAGACTTCTTAAGCAGTTTTTCAGATACTTTTAGAAGAGTTTCTCCACAAGATTTTAGTGCAAATACTTCCAATCAAAAGGAAGAGTTTTTATTGAGTGTGTAAAAGTGATTCTTGAGTTTTCCTCCATAGCTTTCTTTCCTTGATTTTCTCACCACACACTTGAGCTTTCCATTGCTAGATATTCTCATAGGTGTGTTGTAGTGAGAGTGCTCTTTAGGTGATCAAGTGTTGTGATCATCAAAGAGATCTTTTCTTTGTATTTGAGGAAACGGGCAAGTGTGCTCGTTGTTGGTGGTGATTGAGTTCGGGTGCGAACTTGTAGTGCGAGGTGCGTCCTCGACGAGCCGGGGCTATTGGTGTGTAAGGGACTTTGGGAGTCCGAGGGTTTGTAGGTGTACGGCACCGAGGAGAGATCCGGTGGGATCTTGCATAGTGGAAACCCTTCGTGTGTCGAAGGCGGGGATGTAGAGCAAGTGTGCTCGAACCTCGAAACAAACCCTTTGTGTTTGCGATTGCTTACTCTTCCCTCTCTCTCTCTTTGTCTCTATTTTATATCTTGCATTTACTTTCATTGTGTTCATCTTATATATGCATGATATATACCCTTGTGCTTAATTGATATATAATTGCGTGGGATTGTTGTTAACACTAGTATTCAACCAAGAGAGCCAACGCGGCACCTCAACCCATTCAAGGGGAATCTAGAGGAGCTTGTCCAGACCTCGCAAGGGGAATTCGGCAACACTCTTGGTTATACATAAGTGTTAAATTAATAAGCTTTAATTTGGTCAACTTAGTTTTAATTCCGCATTATTTGTTCATAAGTGACCTTTAGATTAGCCATCACCTATTCACCCCCCTCTAGGTGATCTAACAATTGGTATCAGAGCTAGTGCTCTTGATAAGGGTCTAACAACCTAAGAGTTAAAGATCCTACATTTGGGCTAATCACAATATTTGTTGTACACACACACCTCACCATGGACTTATGTCACCACCCACCTTTGATATTCTTACATCCACATTTGGGAAAGTTAAGATTCATTATTCCTCAAAGCCCTAGGTTATAATGTATATCTTGGCCACTACTAATAATGCTTATTGTATAGATGGTAAGAATCTTGAGGCTAATACAAAAGCCCTAAATGCTTTGAAGAGTACCCTAAATGATGATTACTTATTTAGGGTTGCTAATATTGATATGGCTTTTGTAGTTTGGAACACCCTCATCTCCCTTGGCGAAAATGAACAATACTATGCGGGGAGCGATTCGGATATTGGAAGCGACACCTCCAACAAGTGCTACATGGTCCAAGGGGATGACCCCCTTGAGGTAACTTCCGAATCCGAGGATGAGGACATGTCATATGATGAGCTTACTTCATTTTGCCATATGATTATTGAAAAATATGACATGATAAAGAAAGAAAATAAAATTTGAAAAAGGACATCGCTTGCATGCATATAGAACAAGACTCTTTTAGAGATAACATTGCATGCTTAGAAAAAGACAACATATTTTGAAGAAGAAATTTGATTGCATGCATGTAGAAAATGATTCTCTTAGAAATAAACTTGCATGTTTAGAAAAAGAAAATGAGAATTTGAAAAATGAGAATGTTTCCCTTATGTCTAAATTGAATGATTTATGTGAAGGAAATATGTCTTTGAAGGATAAGATTGCTATGGTAGAAAAACAAAAAGAAAGTATTTTGCAAGAAAACAAATCTTTAAAAAGAAAATTTGTTGAAAAAGAAAAAGATAATGTTTCTCAAGAAGAAAAGAAATGATTCTTCATCTCATCATGCTTTTCATGCCACTACTAATGAGATTAAGAACTTGAAAATAAGATAAATAATTTGAGCTCTAATTTGAGCACATGTGCATTCAATCATTCTAAGTGGAATCTTTGTTTCAAAAGAAACAAGTTCCACATGCTCAAGCACATCATCATACTCATCATGCTCATGCTTATGGTGCACATCACGATCACAATCACACTCATAAGCATCATGCTAAGGTGTACATTTGTACACATTGCGGCCGCAAAGGCCATCTAGCAAGATATTGTTTTGATAAGAAACCATATTTATATTTTGCTAAGTATAATAGATTTTGGGTTCCTTACAACAATGCTAACCCCAAGGACCCAGAAAACATGGGTACCAAAACCCCCACCCTTTGATTTTGATGTAGGTGGAGGCTCTCACAAAACGTGAGAGGATTGGTGCCTTGGTAGCCAATGCAATGGATATGATGGACACTCTTGTAGATGCATTGCTATCAAGGGAATTATGGTGGAAAAGACCACCATGCTTGGAGCTTTGAAGTTGGTAACAATTTCTTAACTCCTATTTTTATATACATGCTCTTACTTATTTCATATATTCATAGCATGTTCATGTTTTAAGATTTTGTTTGATTTGTGCTTCATGTGGTATTTACATGCTTAGATGTAGAATATATCAAACTTGTATGTATACATATACAAATAGTGAATTACAATTGACTCTTAAATAATTGAACTTCATGCTCACTTGTATCCACTTTATGCATATGTATAATCTAGTTTTGATAATTCTCATATATACATGTTGTGCCAATTTTTGTGATTTACTTCATGTATATGCATGTTTAATTCAAATCTAATAAATATACATGTATACCCGTGAGTCTCTTGCCTTCATGCAAACATTTAATAGACTCTTTTATTTTTGGGATATGTATGCATATTGTTAGATTTGTATAATTCATACATATACCATGTAGATTATTTTCAAGATGATTTGTTTGATAAAAATGATTTTTATGTGTTGATTGATAAAAACTTTGATTAGTCATATTTGATTTGGGCTTCAATGACTAATTTCATGTAGATACTACTTACATAACCTTTGACACTCGATCTTCAAGAAAAGATATAATTTGGAGCTTATGGAATATGAGTGCTTGAACTTTTATGTATTTAGTATTATTCATGAAAAACATATGATTTTTATTTATGAAGGATCTTTAACTAGTTTGTCAAAAATTCATTTAAACTAGTTATCTATTCTTCAAGATTTGCACATGATCCTATTTTGATTTTATGATAAATTCTTTTATATTCTCAAAATTTATTTGATGCTTCATGAGTTGAATATTAGTTTGAATGTTAACCTTTATCAACACTAGGATTTATACTTGTACATATTATGGGCTACAAATAAATCTATTTATATTTGTGCTTGAATGCCTATTTGAACCCATTAGCTGTGCTTGTATTGCTTATTTTTGATAATAATTACATCTTCAAACTTGTATTCCCATTTTGGACTTGTGATTTGACCATGTGCCTTCCATTTCATGTATATGCTTGTCTTCCAAAACATTAAGATATACATGGATACCTCTTGAGTCATTTGCTTTTCATGCAATCTATTATAAGGACTCAATTGTATTTTGGGGATATGTATGTATACTTAATGTCTTATC